>CM065654.1:13284508-13645692 GCA_033220385.1 Triplophysa yarkandensis | reverse complement strand
AAAAATTAGTATTAGTCAATACTTATAGTCCCGGCAAGTAAAGCTTTCAACTGTTTATTAGATTCTAAAAAAGAATACAATCAATTATATACAATTGGAAATTCCATTTGAAAAGAAATTCTATGTAAATCAATTACATGAACACCTAAAGGTGATAAAATGATTACCTGACCCACACAGAAGATGCATTTTGATGTTTCATAAGTGGTATGAAGAAAATAAATTATTAAAAATACTTTCTGGATCTTACAGTCTGCAAACCATTGTGGAGACTGGGATAAACTTTCCCTTATATGCAATTTTAATCTGACCTAACACCCATGCCTAAATATTTCAATATGTTAAGATTATAGCGACCTGGAATACTGCAAAAAAATGTGAAATATAAACATTATAAATGAAGATAAGATTTGTATTTTTGCTACCTTGGTCTGCTATGGTTCATAATGAACAATTTATGATCCCTTGGTTGGCAGGGGTAACATTTTTTTCTCGTTTCCCATTTGGGGCAGATCATGGGGCTGTGTGTTTCTTCAGTATGAATAACAGTCTGTTATTCAGACAGTGAGAGTCTTTTTATTCTTCTAAATGCAAAAATATTTTTGAAGACTTTTTTCCTAGTTCATAACAAGCATAACATTTCATTTTGTAGGAACAAACATTTGTTAATTCTTTTAAAATCTTGCACCAACACAACTATTTTCTTTTTAAAGTTATGCCGGTTTGGAATGAAATGCAAGGTGCAATGAAAGAACGATGAATTCATTTACTCTCTCACTCTCTCTCTCTCTCTCTCACTCTTTTTCTCACTCACTCTCTCTCTCTCTCTCTCTCTCTCTCTCTCTCGCTCTCCTCGCTCTCTCCCTCTCTCTCTCTCTCTCTCTCTCTCTCCTCTCTCTCTCTCTCTCTCTCTCTCTCTCTCTCTCTCTCTCTCTCTCTCTCTCTCTCTCTCTCTCTCTCTCTCTCTCTCTCTCTCTCTCTCTCTCTCTCTCTCTCTCTCTCTCTCTCTCTACATAATTGCCAAAGCATTTACAGCAAAATTAAATAAGTAGTAATGAAGTAAAATACAATAAAAGAAAACAAATTTAAGCAAAATATACATTCAACTATGGCAATAAAAGAATGAAGTAATATACAGTGATACAGTTTGATGTATATATGCTGGAATCATCAGATCAGAGCAGATTCATCAACCCTTCCTCCGGGCTAAATGCAACCAGATAATCCTGTTTTCGTTATTAAGAAGATTTTGCATATTGTAACAAATTGTAATAATGTACTTTCCCTTTTTATTTGTAATAACGTTTCCCTTTCCACAGGTTATCATAGATTTCACACACCATGCTTGGGTCACACAGAATCCTCTAACTAAAAATTAGTATTAGTCAATACTTATAGTCACGGCAAGTAAAAGCTTTCAACTGTTTATTAGATTCTAAAAAGAATACAATCAATTATATACAATTGGAAATTCCATTGAAAAGAAATTCTATGTAAATCAATTACATGAACACTTAAAGGTGATAAAATGATTACCTGACCCACACAGAAGATGCATTTTGATGTTTCATAAGTGGTATGAAGAAAATGAATTATTAAAAATACTTTCTGGATCTTACAGTCTGCAAACCATTGTGGAGACTGGGATAAACTTTCCCTTATATGCATTTTTTAATCTGACCTAACACCCATGCCTAAATATTTCAATGTGTCAAGATTATAGCGACCTGGAGTACTGCAAAAAAATGTGAAATATAAACATTATAAATGAAGATAAGATTTGTATTTTTGCTACCTTGGTCTGCTATGGTTCATAATGAACAATTTATGATCCCTTGGTTGGCAGGGGTAATATGCATATCTGCATATATTTTTGTATACTTTTGTGACCTGATCCTTGTGTGAACTGTCATGAACTAAAAATTTAGGACATTTTAAAACCAGCATGACTTGTTTCTGACGAACCCAAAAGATAATACTTAATACTTGGTAAAACTTGTCTTAAAAGTTTGTGTTTCACAGAAGAAAGTTTCATGCAGGCTTTAAGATTAGAAATAAAAAGTATTTTAATAAGAATGTTAAAAAGAGTGTGTCAGTATGAATGAAAAAAAAAGAGAAATTAGGAGACCGGTCACATCACAGTACAGGTACAACTGTAGATTAAGCAAATATAAACATTATAAACATAGATCAGATATGCGTTCTTGCACCCTTGGTCTGCTAGGGTCCATAATTAACATTTACTATTCCTGTGTGTGCAAAGGATGTAAATCTGTAAATATTTTATTTGTGACCTGTTTCTTGTGTGACTTAAAAATGAATTCATCGTTCTTTCATTGCACCTTGCATTTCATTCCAAACCGGCATAACTTTAAAAAGAAAATAGTTGTGTTGGTGCAAGATTTTAAAAGAATTAACAAATGTTTGTTCCTACAAAATGAAATGTTATGCTTGTTATGAACTAGGAAAAAAGTCTTCAAAAATATTTTTGCATTTAGAAGAATAAAAAGACTCTCACTGTCTGAATAACAGACTGTTATTCATACTGAAGAAACACACAGCCCCATGATCTGCCCCAAATGGGAAACGAGAAAAAAAATGTGTGTAATATTTACATTAACAAATATTTACATGGACATTACTTCTGAAACGAATATGAATTTTACATGATATATGGACTTTAATTGACTGCCACCTGGTTGAAGTGAGAAGAGAAGACAAGACAAGACAAGACAAGACAAGACAAGACAAGACAAGACAAGACAAGACAAGACAAGAGAAGAGAAGAGAAGAGAAGAGAAGAGAAGAGAAGAGAAGAGAAGAGAAGAGAAGAGAAGAGAAGAGAAATTAAATAATCGAAAATAAAAACACCTGTAAACAACACATATCCCCTGTTTTATTTCAGCTGTCATATATGTGACATATACAATCAAGTTATATAAACAATATATTTAGTTTTTTGGTCAAATGTTAATTTATTTATGTAATGATGATCTAGTACAACTAGATGGCAACAGTGGACTGTTATACTGCAGATAAGGCCTGGAGCCAGTGCCAGTAGTTTTAACAAAGAAGCTTTTGAAGAGGTTTCTGATTTAAGCTTTTGGCAAAATTTCTGCTATCTAATGAGAAATGTGATCAGGCTCTGCTACTTTTGACTGTGTCAGGGATTTCACATTAGGTAAAGCAGAACGAGAGAAACGTAAAGCTAAGGAACAGGATAAAGTTGTGTGAAAAGCTCAAATGAAATCTTTAAATAGTATATTTTAATCAGAAGTGATATTTTCAAAGGTTGTGTGTTTATGTTCAAATGTGACTATGTTCTGAAACACAATGTGTCTTTGTGACTGCGCGGCTTTCGTTCAGATATAGTCTTTCTGATTTAAGTGACTTGAAGAGAGACTGCTCTGTTATCTCAGTTTCAGTCTCTCCCAGCCCTCACATTCTCATCTTTCACTCTTCCACCGGCTATTTTTCTTCATCAACATTTTTGTAGGCCTTCTTGAAGCAATGTGCCCTCCTGAGTCCAGAAATCTCATTCTTCTCAGCCACAGCTGTAAGACACATTCAGAGCACAGAATGAGAGGTCACGCTGGGCTTGACATCAACATTGAAAGTGTGTGTGCGGTGTCCTAAAAAGTTGTAAAAGTTCAGAAGATTCGCAAGGTGTACCGTGGAAGGGTCACGGTGTTACCACCCTTGTGCTTTTCTTTTTTTCCCAGGAGAATTGCTGTATATTTAGATGTGGGAAGAGAACACCTGCTCGGGAACGAGGGGAAACAGGGCCAGGATTACAGGGTGCTGACAGGCTGGACGTTCCAGCAGTGCACGTATTGCAATGATTGGGGTCAGATGACCCAAAAGACCAAAATCTGAATACCATGCTTTACATAACAAGTTGTGAATTGGCATTAAACATCTCTATAAATCACCTTTCGTCAATATTTTTATGGGTTTTGAATACGTCATTATTTGCTTCCATTTTTTAATTCTTAGAGAGAAAGATGCACAAGTTCCTATGTTTAGAAACTTTATTATAAGGGTCAAAAGATGTAAACACTGTGTTTCCATTACAAAAATAACCAATTATATTTACTTAATAAAATATTCTAAAAACATTAAACAGATTTTTTTAAGTGGAAAATGTTATTGTAATTACTCTCTTTAAAATTACAAATATGTTGCAAGTTAATATAATGAAAAAGTGTTTATTTAAGCATACATTAGACTAATCTGCATTTGTAAAATACTCCAACAGTTTGGATTAATAGAAACATTTAAGTTAATCAGACTTTTACACAACACTTAAACAGTATATTTACTTGATTTCAATGTTTGAGATGTGCTCATTTTGAAAATGAGTGAAACTTGAATCAAGTAAAAGTAACATGTGTTGTAACATGGGTGTAGATGAATAGTTTAAATGTTTTAGTTATATGGCTTCTTCAAGTAAAACTGAACCATGTCAATTCATTATTATTAAGATTTCTCAGAATACAGAGAAACATCCATTATAGAAGTTCCTCATGTTTAAAACCTCATAAACCAGCAACCTGCAAATCTGTCATTTCTCCCAGATTGTCAAACATACAAAGAAAACAAGAGAGAATAATAAAACACTCCCTTGTCTGCTCGCTTTTTTTCTTCACTTCCTTATTCCCTCCTTCTCTCTCTCTCTCTCTCTCTCTCTCTCTCTCTCTCTCTCCCTCACTCACTCCCATTAACTTCAGAGGGAACATGCAGGAAAAGAGGAGCGAATTCCAGCCGGGACCAAAGTCAACTGGAAGTTTCTCATGAGCTCGGAGATCTCATCATTACCGGATGGAAGAACAGGAAGGAAAATATCAATCCAAGTCCACGATAAGAGACTGAATCCCGGAGAGTGAGCCCTTGCATGCGCGACAGTCGGGCGTGCGGGTGTCGAGGCTTCGGGTCGGGCTCCGGTTCTGATCGTGTCGGTAAAGGATCCGGCGGCCGCTGAAGGTCAGACCCTCGGATCCGGGAGCAGAGGCGTCGGTTCGGCGATCATGGCCGGGGCGAAACCGGGCGTGCACGCTCTTCAGCTCAAACCGGTGTCGGTGCCCGATGAGCTCAAGAAGGGGTGCAAGTTTATCAAATGGGACGAGGTGAGTTCAGAACATCCGAGATTGGGCTCGTGTTACACGTCGGAGTAATTTGGGGTGACATCTGACACCCGGGGTTCTAAACTTGTCTTCGCGCAGAATTCGAATGTGAAAGTTCTTTGAAGTTGTTACAGTTGCGATGCGGGTGTTACATTGTATCACAGGCGCCCGAAAGTGTGTCGGGTTGCCAGCACGCGTCCAGAAAATCCCCATCTCATCGGAATTCTTCCGCGTAGTTGCTCTCCTGGCAACCAGGGCCTGCGTACGGGTCGAGTTTCAAATCTGGCATTGGATAGCCATTACAACTGTGATTATGTCGACGGATCATGGGGAGAAAGTCTCCCTTTCATTTGTATGGAAGCAAATCTTAAGATGTTCCCCAAAGCCCCCTTACTCGAAGTCAAAGAAGCAACCACTCATGAGGGTTTGACTGGGGGCCTGTTGGACTTGATGCACAGTGTGTCTCTATACATTAATTATTAACCAAAGCAGGCTGTAAATCTAGAGTGGTTTGTGTCAAGTCTACTTAGGCATCCTGGAAGTGTGTGTGGCCATTGTGTCACGATAGTAACCACTTGTTGACCGTGGCATCAGTGTTGGATGATGGCACACACACACGTCTAGATGCATCTGCAGGACTCATCTGCTGTCCGATGCCGATGTGTGTCAGATGGTGTGAGTCTTTCTGAGATGTGATCGGCTTGATTCTTTGCAGACATCTTGCAGACGTATCTGGGTCATCCTGAAGGTGTGCATGTGACCGTTGCATCACTATAGTTGCTTATAATTGACAGTGGGATCACTAAAGCGGGTCAGTCGTGGAATGGTGGTGAGAGAGTCGGACTTGTAAGTGGAAGGTTGCGGGTTCGAATCCCAGTGGCTGCTGATGACGGCTGAAGTGTGTTTGAGCAAGGCGCCTTACACCTGTTTGCTATGCAGTGATAGTTGGCAACTGCATACTTGTTGGTCAATTTGGATAAAAGTCTGCCGAATGAATCAATGTAATGTTAATCTAAAGGAGCCTTAATATTTGAAGTTAACTGTGGTGAGACGTTTGATAATGACCCGGGAAAATGTTTGTCACGTGCTATTATACAATCAGGAACATTTTTCTAAGGGTTGGCTGCAGGGTGCATTCTCAAACTGTCAATATCTGACACATGTAAAAACACTCTTGTTTTGAGTGGGTTGCAATTATGACAAAAATTCGATTAACAGTAATGTTGACATCCCCATTCTTTAAGACGATTGTACATTGATTTTGAAAACGAGTTTGTAAATAGATTATTATTGAAAAGCAAATGTTATATTTAACTTAAATAGGGCTGTTTTAATACGGCAGAATATAGGTTAAGATCTGAGTTTAGATCATGTACTGTATGTAGTAAAGTGCTCAAGAATTTTGTAAACAATATAAACAAGAAATTTGTAAACACGTACATACATGTATTTATATTTAGAAAATATGAATGTTTATTTAAATTACCAATAAATTAAATGTATAAAAAATCTAATTTTACAAATTCTATACATTTATGAAATCAAAAAAATAATTATTATTATATTTTGTGTTTTTCTTAAATATATGGATGTATCTAACTGTGTTTGTAGATAAAAATGTTTTTACAATAGACATATATGAAGGAAACACAAACCTCTACTCGGCAGTCGATTAATCGATTAAAAGAGCTCTGAATAAAATAAACAAATAAATAATAAAAAATAGATAAAAAAAAGAATAAATACAACATACAAATCTCATATAAATTATGTAGAACAAAATCTAAATGCGACACAATAGATTTTAAGCTTGATTATTTTCATATTTTTTGGATGCCAAAGTTTGAATTAAAGATCAGTAAATAAATTGCACAGCTCTCGGGTTTCATAAATAAATAAATGTCTAGCTTTAGCTTTATTGGGATTTATAAGTCTTCTGTTAATGAAATGGTGATGTGTCAAATGCGAACATTTAACTTACACCATGTGAAAGAGCAAAGCCGTGTTTTCCCTTTGTACCTTCAAAACGAAAAGTGTTTGTGATGTTATGCATTCAGAAAGGTCTTTGAATAACACTTACTGATGTGGATAAAAGCTTTCAAGCTGTGCAAGCAAACTCACAATACTATAATTATGTCATGTTAAGGCCAGGCGGTGAGCTGACGTCTGAGACGTTGTAGATTTTCTGTAATGTAAAATAATAACAGCTTGTCATATTTTTCCTTTGTGACTTGAATGGTGCTCGTGTCACAACCATGTGGCTGTGTCTCTGATGGCTTGCAGAGGGGAAATGAAACGGCAAAAGGTTTAGTTTTGACATCCACTGAGTGCTGAATGCCAGACATCAATAGAAGAGGTCGATTGGTTGCCTCTCTTCATCTCTCTGTCTTTATCCCCCTCCGGTTTATGTACTGATAACCTGCCTTTAAACAAAGCCACTGATGTGTTGGATGATCCATAACACAATCACAAAATCCTAAAATGATCCTGTGTAAAATGTGTATTGACTGAATGTTATGCTTTAAAGCACCCAATGGTAGTCAATGAGACGGTTCCCAAAACTCTACTTGAATCCCAATTGATCTTTGACTGCTATAAGCGTAATCGCTTCCATTAAGACCATGTTCACTCTGGTTTGGTACACGCTGCAGCTTAATATGATTGTGCTTTCGTTTTCTGATCGCTCTCAACACAAAGTATGGTTTTATGGGAGTGACAATTATATTTCATAATAATGTAAGGCTTTTTATTCAATTTTACTTGTTTTTTTATTTGCATTTTTGGAAATAGACATGTCAAACTATAAATCACAATTAATATCTTTATGTGCATATTACGGTATATATATTGTTTATATATTTATATTTTCCAATCATTTTAAACTATTCATAACATTTATTTAATATTTTTCATAAATAAATGCCTTTGTGTATGCGCCTATATAAACAAAATGAGTATGCATACCCATACATAATGTTAAGCCAAACTTTTACTTAAGATGTGATTAATCATATTTGTTTCTTTGATACCTAGTTGCAAAGCCACAGAAACAACACAGACAGAGAAAAAAGGAAAACATGTTTACATTTTTGTGTATTATCATCATGTGTTATGCATCAATTTAAGGACATCAGTCAGGATCCTGTTTATAATATCATCGCAGTTTTGTACTGTAATATAAAATTGGAACTTTTTTAAATATATCTGTTTTTAAGAGGTTCTAAATGCATTTTGTGTTTGCCTGTTTTTCATACACACTGTGCTAATTTGTGATTCACTTCTGTTACTCCCTGGAGGCATAGTTCATTCCAAAGTGAAACTTCTTCCTCTTTTGCCAGTTAAAACTGGTATGACTTTCCTTTTTTCTGTAGAACAGATAGGAGATATTTGGAAGAATGTTGGTTAATAAAAACATTGGTGTCAATGAACTCGTATTGTATGGAAACGAAACCAATACAAATGAATGGGGTCCAACAGTTTTCCTTTAACAACATGTTTCTAAAAATCGTCTTTTGTGTACTGCAAAAAAAAAACGTACAAAATTGAAATGGCAAGATGGTGAGTAAATGATGGCAGTATTTTAATGTTGGTCTGAACTATCACTTTATCTTTACGATGTTTTCTTGTGTAAAATTTGTAATGCAAACATTAAGGATCTGGTTGTAGTTTGTTGAAGGAATCATACTGATTCCCTTAAGCACATAAGCCAGCTTTGAGCTTTGACTTGCAAATCTATCCATAAAGTTCCGCTTGATGGAGTTTTTTTGCCGTGCAAGTAACCGCAGAGGGTCATGGTTATGAAATTCATTTGCAGCCATGGGGATATTAATTCATACACACGACTAACACAATGACATGTGAGTTTGCACGATGGAATAAACGTAGTCATCTGTCCTGCAGTATTAGGTGTTGATTGTGCCACAATACAAATGTTCTTTAAACCCCGTATGGATGGTTTGGAATGAACATGCCCGCTGTCCAAACAAACCAGACTTGAGTATTCAACTCTTTCTCTCACTCTTGCTCATTCTCAGAGGGAATTCCAAAGGATGTGTTTGGGTTGGGATTAAGTGTGTGATCTCCCAAACACAATGTAAGTATTTCTCTCAATGGCTCAGAAGACGGGCATTAACGGAGAAAGAGATGAGCTGTTGTGGAAGGCCGAAAGAAAAGCGAGGGACGGGCGACTGTGCGTGAGCGGAGAGAAGTTGCACACACAGAGGCCAAACAAGGAGATAGCACATGGAGGAAAATACTGAGAAGTGACGCCAGGGACGCTGAAGCATTTAGGGACTATACAGAAAAACTGAAAAAGCCAAAAAGCAGCAGTCTGGTTCTTTTACGGACTTGCTTCGTTTTTGTTTTTCTCAACATTCTTGTTCTTATGGTAACTGCTCTGTTGACCAGATTTGTGTGTGTCTACAATTCTCATGTGTCTTAAGGTGCATATTATTTTCACTATATTTAGTCTAAAGTAAATGTTGTTTTGATTTTGGGTACTTCAGACCTTATTTGACTCCGATGAAGGAGGGAGTTTCGCATGTTTGGTCATGTCTGGTGTGCATGTGTACACAAGAGTAAGGCCCTGCCTAACTTTGTGTGTTTGTGTACAAAGACTCCCAGCATTTCAAATCTGTACGCACAGATTAAACGTTGGGGCTTGATACCGTAACCTGTATGGTTTCTTGAGGAGTGTGTAGCTGTTACTTAACTGATCTAAGTTATGATTTGTGGCATATAACATGTTACAGTTTTCTTTTTAAACATGAGACGTCCTTGCAACTGCTTTAAGTGATAGATAACTTCCAACATGTAAATTATGCCATCAATTGCTCGCTCTATTATCATTTCACACCTGTAAAAGGCAAGTGTAGATATTTTGAAGAATGTTGACAGCATGGGCACCAGTTTACTTGCGTATTGAAAAAAAACCAAGGCAAGTAAATGAGTAGCAGTTCTTCCAAATTTCTTCATGTTCCATTGAAGCAAGAAAGTAATAATGGTTTGAAATGACATCATGGTGAGTAAAGGATGTCACGGATTTTTATTTTGGTGTGAGCTATCTCTTTAAAAATGTGTTTTTAGTGTGATTCTTGCTTGTCCCCAGTCAATAAATCTCTCCTTGTGTTTTTCATTACACCATTGTTTGTTGTCAAGCCCAACCTATCACATACTCACGACTATCATAAACATCGATCGCAAGTGTGAGAAATAAGACCAAGTTTTCAGTGTGTTTGTCATAAGAAAGCCCACACACCAGCAGAACACATGTGCAATCACACACACACACACACACGCACAATAGAAGCGGTTGATGTGGTTTTCTAGAACTCGACCGCCTTCATACCATGTTACCCGTCAACTGTCCACACAGCAATTTACTTCAGTGCCAAAAAACTATTTGGTTATTTAGGAAACATGTGACAACGCAGTACAAATACAAGCTGGTTTCGCATTCAGCTCTTGTGTGCTGATTCGTGAGTGTTCCGTCTGTCTGTGAATCTTCCTGGAAATGACTGTTGGGAAACACTCGGTCAGGTGTCTGTACCGGGTTTGTTGACTCTTGCCATGCTGCTAATGGAGTCTCACCTCGCTGAGAAACAAGTCCTGGCACACTTTCAGCAAAGGAAAGGACAGAGGAGACCCTTAGAGACAGAGATGTTAGCGGACACTTAAGCAGTATATCTGCTGATGACCCACAGTTCACATATGGGTGTGTTTGACCTATGCTCACTCCCTCGAGCCCTTCCTCTTCTTGTGTTTTGCCCTCTTGTTCAGGAAAGAGACCTTTCCATGTTTAGACTCTTCGGAAAGGTTAATCTTAATCGGTCTTGTGTTGGTAGACCATTTGAAGATGTCAATTTTCTCCTCCCTTCTTATTCTTTATATTTATTTGTATTTAAGTGCAAGAATAAATATGTTGTTTTGGATAAATATTGCATTATACACATAGCACGAAGTGCTTGACATTAAGAGTAGACCCCCATAGCCCTCGGCCATCATTAGAGCATTCCAGGTCAGATGGAATTGTCACTTGCCCTGGGGGTGCTCATCACTTAAAATCCTACATTTGTCAACTTTGTGTCATTGACTGTTACAGACTGAACTATGCCGTCCTTTAGTATTTGCAATATTAGCATTTATCAAAGAAGTTACATTTTGGAAAACATAAAGTAGGTATTGTTTAAATTGTACAAAAAATGGTAGTTTCAGTTTTTTTTTAAGTACAAACATATTTTAAAATATAAAAAATTGTAAATGCAAACATTGGAAGGATCTGGTTGTATTTTGCATTTTTATAAAAAAAAACGTAACCATAAAAATATGTCACAATAGGAGATTATGTTTATTTACTTAAATGAGAAAAGTAAACATTACCAGCCTTATTGTGATTTCAAATGTATGACTTTCTTTCTTCTACAAAACACAAAATAAGAAAATTCTGAGAAAAGGTGGTGACATAACAGACAGTGGTCAAAAACAATTCAAGTGAATAGGTGCATTGGGAGTAGTTGTCTAAATATCTTCTTTTGGGTTCTGCAGAAGAGAGAAAGCCAGACAGGTTTGATTTTTAGTAAATGATGACCGAATGTTCCTTTTTTTATTATATCAACATTACTGTCATGTCAACATTTCTTTCGAGTGTGCTCATACGAAAGGTTCTGCGTATTGATTTAATTACAGTATTCAAATTGTAGTAAACAAAAAATATGCATTAGTCATAAATTATCTAACGTTACATCTTTTTTTTAACTGCATTCCTAGATTTTGAGGTGTTTAAGTGGGTCTTGTTGTAGTTTGTGTGTGTATTATGTAATGCCTGTAAAAGCATGCGAGGACTGCAAGCCAAAAGAACTGTTCACTCACGCACTGAAATAGCTGGCATTGTTGATACATTGGCTTTTTGTCTCTCTGAATCCAAAGTGTCTGTGTCTTAATTCAGTGTAACTTCTTTTACAAATGTCTTGTGTAATACAACCTACTAGATATTACTTTGCGTGTACACACATGCCAGTGAGAGTCATAGAAGCAATAGTTTTTATAGGCCACACACACACACACACACACACACACACACACACACACACACACACACACACACACACACACACACACACACACACACACACACACACACACACACACACTAATGAGACCCTTACAAGCTGAAGGTCACTCTACTCCCCCCACACATAAAAACAAACAAACACACATTTACTGAAGGTCAATGGGTTTATGAAGAAAAATGTACCTCAATCCCATAAAAAAGCTGAGCTCTTTGGAATTTTCTTAATGTACATGTTTATATGGCTTTGGTGAAACAAATAGGATGTGTTGTATAAAAATAAAGCTTATTTAGCTGTCATCTTGCAACCCTGTTTTGTTTATGCAAACTTGAAAAGAAGTCGGCATGCAAATGATTTAAGACAGTTATTGTCTTCCTGTGTGTCTGTGTGTGTATATATATATATATATATATATCTTCTGACACAGGGTGGAGTTTTTACAGAGAAGTTGTAAAGTAAATCTGTGCGTGCAGATTATTTTAATCATTTGCAAACACTTTACAAGACTGTGTCTATAGACCAGCAGCCGCACGTCATATTATCCTCTCTAACGCTTTGGAAGAGATTAGCTCTTAACCCGTCGTCTAAACAGATCGGATTAAATGTTAGGCAGGTGAAATTGAATTGGTGCCCTGTGATATGTGTACTTTAAAGATCAACTTTGAATATCAAATAAAAGCATTTTTTTAGGCATATGCATTTAAGCATGCCATCTGAAACAGGTGTCGGTGGAGTCTAGTTACCTTCTTTAATATTTAGATTTTGTTTTTTCCATTTGTGTACATTTATAACTTCTAACTAGATACCCATTATCTTTTATATTAAAACACTGCCTTCTATGGAAAATGTTCTTGATATAAACAGCTTTGTGTTTTATGCCTATAACATTGATGCGGGTACATAAAAGTCATACTGTAGTAATATTAAGGTTCACCATTGATTTTACAGCCATTAAATGTTTTAAAAAGGCTTGTTGGACTCGTCTGTATGCGATGTATGCGAGTCTCTCTCTTCTGCTGTCTCTACGTCTCATTCTGGTTCTTGAGGTTTGGGTTACAGACATTATGTTCATTTCTTAATCAAACTATTCCCTAGGACGGTCCACCCATTACGAGCAAATATCTTTTATGGGACTTTCATGTCCTTATGTCAATGTTTTGACTTCCACTCTGCCATTACTGGATGTATGTTCAATAATGCCGTATCAATAACACGCTTAGCAGTGTCGTTGAGCTTCTGATATAATGGTGTAACCATGGTTTCTGGTTCAATCAAGTGCTACAAAATCAGTCGAAATAAGTTGTAGTGCACCGGAAAAGGAATATTCTGTCATTGTTATCTCTTTTTATTCCTGCTGAAGAAATTGAGAAATTTGGTAACCTGACAGTGGTGGAACCCTTTGACTTCTGCATTTGTTGTGTGTTCATACAAGAGGTCAGTGGCGTCATTGCTGTTTGGTAACCAAGTTAATGGGGTTTTTTTCCCACTATTCTTCAAAATATCTTCTTTTGTGTTCTGCAGAGAGGAACGCAAACCGTTTTAAAATGACAAGAGGGTTAGTAAAAGATGATAGAATTTTGGGGATAAAATATCACTTACTCCATTTCAAAGCATGAGTTTCTTTCCTCTGCAGAACACAAGAGAAAGTATTTTGAAGAATGTTAAGAAAATATAAAATAGATTTTTTAGTATTCATACAATAGATGTAGAAGGGTGCTTATGCTGGTTGGATCTAAAGTTCTTAAGTTATAAAGGGTGAGCAATCACTTTAATGTAGTACATTTTCTATGTTGTAAAATGCTGACATTTAAGCTTTTCAAATCACTAATGTAGGGAATTGTTATACAAATCATTGCATTAAAATAATCTTTTCAACATATTCACCAAATTGTTGTGCAGATATTGTTTGTTAACTGTATGGTGCACGCTGACACTTTTTTTATTTGTTTGTGTGTTTAGGACAACAATGGACTCACCCTTGTCACCCTTAAAGTGGACACAGATGGATTCTTCCTGTACTGGTCTGAAGGGAACAGAACGGTCAGTGCTTCCTCTTTAAACATCTTTCTTTATTTACCAGCTGTTGCCTTTACGTTAAATACATATGACTGTTTTAAAAATCAACATCATGTTTCATATGCCCTCATGTCTTTGGTTACGTGGACCTAAAAAGACGGACATCTTCCACTTTTTCCCAGAAAGCCACCCGGGACACCGTATCCACACAAAGCGTTCAACACCTCAATTACTTGGTGACAAAACCCTGTCGCTCTATACATTAGAATTTGCGTTTTTTTGCCACAGGGGTACAAGGGTACAAATCTGTGAGCTGTTTCTTTACCATAAACTGTCATTCTCTCCTGCTTCCTCTCCCCCGCCACCCTCCTGTGCCACAAGGGCCACTTGCTCATCATGTGAGCGCTGATGAATCAAATCAAATTTTAGCCCGTGAAATTCAATCAAGACATCCAGCCATTCTCTCTTAATCTTGAGCAATCAGATACATCGTTCAGTCTCAACTCTCTCATGATCGGTGTGGCATGCAAGGAATGAAGGCCTCGAGTTGGTTCCAGCACATTCAGAATAGGGGCTTTCTGCGGTCCGGGGACACGCGTGTTTGTGTGCCTGTCAGTCTCGCTTAAACATAGCAGCAAATTCATGTCATTTGCCAAGACAAATTATTTACAAGCCACACGATTTATTTGGAGAATACTCCATGCGTTACGTGTTCATGTGCATTTACTCCATAAACAAAAGGCAAGCCAGGAGCCGCTTCTCTTCGGTGGCATATTTGAGACGACAAAGAAGTTGTATGCGCATGTGTGCGAGAGTGTGTTGCAATACAGTATTAGGACACTAGGCCAGCTTTTGCCGCAGGAAATGCTGTAACCTTGTTTGGCAAAGGCAGTATTGGCCCTAGGGAGCCCATCCTCTCCGATTAATAGTAAAGAGGCCACCTCATCTCGTCTCTTCAGTAACTTACTCGCACATTTATATTTAATGACGCTATTCTTATATTTAATAATGCCATTATCTAACAGGCCTGGATTTCTCCTTCCAAGTACTAAAAGATTGTTAAAAGTCAGCCACACCTCCACAAATCCAGTTTGTTTTAGATGAAGGTTGGATAATGTTGGAAAGCGCATTCATTCCCTTTATATCATCACAGAAAAAACTAAGAGAAGGTTTTAAAAATCATTTTAGGTTTTCCAGATTTACTATTAATTATTTGTCAAGGTAAAAAAATAAACAATATTTTCTCAAGTTTCAAACAAAAGTTTTATTTCTATATGTATGTATTTGCAATACATAAAAAGCAGAACGGGGCAAAATCATGCAAAGAAGCAAGAGCAAGAGGTCAAAAGTATTTGTAAATGACAAAAAACAGTTCAATTGAGCTGTTAGTCTTTTACATTATTTTTGTATGTTGATGTGGTAAAACAGGTTTAGCATTCAGGAAACACACCCTGACACTACTGTCAGAACTGAATCATTTCTCAGGGTTTTTTCTCCTGTTGTGTCACAAACAAACACACACTGTCTCTGTGCTTCCTATTGCATTGATAGGTCAGGTTTGCATTTTTATTTCTGACAATGCCCTGTTATACTCTATACAGTGTTTGTGGGAGTATCGGTATGCGTGTCCTATTTTCAAGGCAAATGTAGTATCTGGTTACGAGATCCAACATGCGGCCTTCAACCCAAGTCGCTATTAAATGAATAGCAACCGTTTTAGTTATAGGATCATCCAGAATTCTCCCAGTGATTTTGGTTTAGTTTCAAAAAGTTAATGCAGTTCCACAAGTTTTTTTTTTTAAAGCAGATCACATAGATAAGAAATCTTCTGCTGAGCGAGTTAATTCAGATCAGATATAAAGAAGGTTTATCAATTGTTTCACGGGTACGTGCCTGATCACTTGAGGCACTTTAATTTACCCAAGTGCAAAGTCATTTCACAGGAAAGAAAGTTTAAAAAAGTGTGTCTCGTCTGCTTCCTCAAAGACTAAGACACTAGTTGGCATTTTGTGTACTTGTGTGTGTATACTGAAGTCTTCTGTAATAAAAGAAGCATGTTGTGTAATCTTCCCTTACCACCAAAAAATCAAGTGTTGGCTATATCTTATATGTTAAACACGCATGTCCAATGTAAGAGGTATTCATTTTAATCGTCTATATCAAAGGCAGGTTATTGGATTTCTGGGGGTCAATGTTAACATTCGAAATCAACAAATCAAACACGCCCCTACACCAAAAGGCTTTCGCCTCTTTTTTATAACTCCGGCCCCCACATACCTTATCAGTCGCTCACTGCTAACGTTCCTCTCGCCATCAATAAAAGACACGCCCCTTACTGCTGATTGGCTACACAATTGATTTTGGTTGGTTATTTTTGAAAAATCATAGACCCTTGCAATCATGGTTGGGTTAAAAAAAGGGATTGTTCACCTATAAATAAAGATTGTATCATTGATTGATGCTTTTTTTGTCATTTCAAACCTGTAGGACATTCTTTCCTCTGGAGAACACAAAAGACAATTTAAAGAATGTTGGTAAACAACGTGCGGTGGCATCCATTTACTTCTAAGAAAACTAATGCTAGTCAATGGGAACCAATGTTGTTTCATTCTTCAACATTCCTAAAAATATCTTTTTATAGATGTCAAAAAAATGCTGACATTATTTTAATTTGTGGGTGCACTCTCTTAAGAACCCAAAACTGATGCAACAAGCAAAGTTTATGAAAAAAAAACTTTTTAAGTGGAAAGTTTTGCTTCATTTCAAGTATCTTAACTTTTGTTTGCGTCTTTAAAAATATAGCTTGAACCAATTACGATCCAACCATGAGGTTAAACAACCCAGTGTTTATGGCTTAAACAACTCGGCCTAACTGAATTTATAACCTTTTGGGTGACTCCGATGCTCTTTGACCCAACTATGTGTTGAGAATAACCCGGCACCTAGACAACATGAGTGGCAATCCAACACACAGTAGATTATGTTTTAAGATTTTAGTCTTAAATGAAGCTTTATTTTCTGTGTTTATTGTGTGTTTCAATTTCGTAGCATAAACGACTGACGAAGTTTTAAATATCCTCTTTATGATTAAGTGGAAAGCCTTTTTAACATAATAGAAGCAATTGGATTAGAAAGTGAGGTGATTCTATCAGCCTCCAATCATGACAGATAAATAAAATTAGCGTCAGTGTTGCAATGACATTCTGAATGAACATCTTCCGACCAAAGAAAATGACTCTTACCATAAACCAATGCCATTATGAAGAATCAATAATAGATTAGCGCTGACATTAAAACCTCCATCAGATGCACATCTCCTTAGGTTTTAGTAAATTTGCGGTTGGGTAAATGATATGAGATTGTGTGCATTGGTTTTTCTGCCTCTAATGGCAGATTGTGGCTTGCCATCAGAGGGATAACAGCACGATTGGATTTGCCGTTCCCCAATTAGCACAATGGGTTGGTGATAATGCAGGATGAGGTCTCCATCTACACTGGGTCTAATGGTTAATGATGGGACGCTGAGACTGCATTAGCCTCTCTGGTCTGGTTTACATTAGACCACAGACTCATTTTACCTCCTCTCACCCTCTCCACGTGTCTGCTTTCACTCCTCACCCGTCATTCTCCCAGTTCTCTTTCTTATGCTTTTCTTTGGATCCTTCAGCTCGGTCACGGACAGCCGGTTGTCATCATCCAGGAGCAAAAAGGCATCAACTCCTCCGTTATTTGTAAACGTAGAGATGACACTTCCTCTTCCTTTCCGTAATATCTCCCTTCCTCACGTTCCTTTCACTTCTTTTGGCTTGGTCTCTCTCCCACCCCACTCACTTTCAGCAAGCGTGGGAAAGCGCACAGGAAATCGTTCAGACCGTGCGGGCAGTTTTGAAGGATAACTTGCCCTGTGCCCTGGACCAATAGCGTGCCCTCTGAAAGAGTCTCCCTCTCTCCTTCGGTGGAACATATTGCTTGGACTGGTGATAGATCTGATTACATTTTCGCATGCAGCTCCTTTGTCTTTTTTCGCAGTGGTCCCTTTGTTACATTTCATCTTTTATCATTCTTATTACTGGTGTTTGGTAAGATTACAGCCAGGTATTGAAAAGCATACTTGAGGCAGGATATGTGTTTAAATTTGTGTAAAGTGTTACGTTTGCTGAATGCTTTAAATCTTGCAGCTTGTTATAAAAAGTTGTGCTGTTGGGATGGATCCCATCAGCCTCAGCAATCTTTACCCTTTGGAATAGATTTTTGAGTAAATATACTATCCTTTTAAATTACTTTTTTTTTTGATAAAATAAAGAAATAAAATAATTTCAATTTCTGTAGAAAATACATGGCACTGGGATTCAAACCCACAACCCTTTGCTTACAAGTCCAACTCTAACCTCCAGACCACGACTGACCCTGCTAAGGTTTTAAATTATAATGGGTTTATTAAAACAAACCAACTATTTTTTTTATGGATAAGAACATCTTGAATATTTGTTTGGGGAAGAAACTCTTCAAGTCAGAAGATAGGGAGACAGATAAATAATAAGACATATAAATACTATGATGTTTTGTGTTCAAAATAAATGGGCACCCTTGTGTCAAAATACAGCTCCCTATAGTCTGCCGTTGCAATAGATAGCGATCAGTGTTCCAAATACTGCGTTGGTGGAATTGGTTTCTTTACTTTCGCTTCCGTTGAGCTGCAAACTCCCACCTGAGGCTGAAAATTCAAACCCCAATGCTACAGGTCTCACAATTACCTGTCTCATCATAATGGACATGCTGTAACTTGATAGGACTAAAATAGAATATTATTAAATTTATCATAGATAATGCACAAACATAGAGGAATCCCACCAGGGACATATTTTGCCTCTACTTCTTAAAGGCGGGGTATCCGTTTTCGGATACGGTTGTAGCCACGTCATCTCTATTTCTGCAGTCTTTCTAATGCCCGCTTGCTCTCTTTGTTTTGGTCCTCGGCCTGACTCAGATTTTAGAAGTCTGTTACCCAACCTTTAAAGTGAAAGTTCACAAAAAATGTAAGGGTACTCGCTCATTCTGCAGAAGAACAAATGTCATGGAGTTTTAAAATGACAAGAGGGTGTGTAAATCACAACACATTTGACATTTTTCTAACCTTTAGGACTTTGTTTTTCAGAACACAAAAAGAAAGATAGTTCGAAAAATGTTGATAATGGAACAATGGTGGTAGCCATTCTCTTGGATTTGCTTTTGTGTCTACGTTACTGTAAGGACGTGAATGGCTGGCACCATTGTTTTGTAACAAATGTTTTCAAAATATCATGATTTGTTGAACAATCATGTGTAACTGCATAATGATTCAACTAAATATGTAAATACAAAAAATTGTGCATTTTGAGTTTTAACCTTTAAGCACCTCTTGAATTGATTTTAGAAATGTTAAGTTTTGTCCGAAAGAACGGTGACCACGCCACGAGTCACAATGGACCTCGAGAGTTGAAAATGTGGATGTGAAAAGACAAAGAGGCAGTTGGACATCGCTTTGTACTTTTCCAGAGTTGTGGTTTTAAACTACCCAGAGACTGAGCATTAACACAGCCTGTGGACTGAGAAAAGATAAGAGCAAGTTTTAAAAATGCCTCAGAATAAAACAAAGGCCATTAACGAAACCAAACCACATAACCGCATGGAAAACAAGAGAGAAGAAGAGATAATGGAGGACATATACTGTATATCAGAACATATACTGTTATCATGGCTGTCTGACCATCGGTCCATTACTGACTCTTGTTATGTATTAATCTGAGTCCAGTGACTTCATGTTTTTTTTTATGGCTGACATTCTGTCCAAAGTTCATTTTTTCAGAGATCAGGTAGTTTGCCAACACTCCTGTCTATTAGAAGTTTTGTTGAAGAGTAACAAAGCATGAAGAGATTATCCAGATGACACCATACAATTATGAGTTGTGTTGCATAACACAAAATAAAACTTCTACAAACAAATTCTAGACTCAAAATGAATGACTTTTATTTGTGCTGAATTGTAAACAGGTCTCTTGGTCTTTTTGTGGCTTTGAGTAAGTTAGATAAAGTCAATCGTGTTAAATTTAGGCATGTTCCAGTAAGTTTGAACCCCAGAAAAGTTTCCTTGTACTTTCTTTACAATAACCTGTCCTCTTTATCTACTTTAAGCATTCCTCCTGCTCTATCTTTCCTCCGCTGTCTTACTTCAGGAACTTGACAGTGTGATATTACAAAGACCAGAGCAGTCTGATTGTCCCTTCTCAATTTATTTAACACTCCAGATGCCTATATATATTCTTTTATGAAAAGTGTCAACTCGTAATTCCGGGTTGACACTTTTTTTCGAAGCCAATAACAATAAATAAACTTGTAATCAATGTTATTTGCTTATTTTTGGCTTTACGACTTGGCATTACAACATTACACACAGCAAGAAAGGTAATTTCAAGGACATTGTAACAAATGAATAGGAGTCAATTCCTAACAAACTTCAGACTATCTTCTTTTGTGTTCTGTGAAAGAAAGGCAGAAAGTAAAAGTGCAGCCTGGTTTGAAATGACAAGAGTGAAATTGATGACACAGTTTTCACTTTAATGGGTTGTTGGATGATGTCAAACTGAAATATCTTGCAAAGCTGCACCTGACAGCTCATTATCTATAATACATTTCCATTTCAAACCATGAAAAAAATATTCAAATGTGTTTATTTTCCTAACATTTGTTTAGTTGTTCATTTGTTAACCTTTTTGCTATTATCTTTGAAAAAAATTTAATGGCATTAAGCTGGAATAGATTCTGTATGGCAGTAAAATAAATGGACTTTTACAATAACATGCCTTACAATAAAAGCATTTTGTGGCGACTGTTAAAACGAAACCATGCCCTCTGAAATTGACACGCACATCCAACCACAGAGACAGGAAGTGTGTTTTCAGAGTTGATAATGTAAAAGTTTCCCTTTCTTTTGTCTCCGTGTTTTTTTTCTATCTTCCTCACAAAACTGGCTCTTATTTCTGACATCTTATTTCCATTGATGGATGGACCTGGACACAAACCTATCAAGCTGTCTTCAGTATTGCTGTATTCTGCATCAGCATGCTGTATTCTTTTTCCTTCTGTTGAAATGACATTTACAAGCCTGCTCAGCTGAAAGAGTTTTTCCCCCTTATGTGGCAAAGGAATGACAAGAATCACAAACTCTTGACCCAGATCAATTTGATTATCTTCATAGAAGTAAGGGAGAAAGGCATGAATTTGGACCCTTTAGAGATGCATTACAGTTTCTCCGATCACACAGTCCTACTTGTATCTCTCACCTTGAGTTGTTATTTTTTCCCCAAACAATCAGATGTTGGCCTAATAACAGTAGCCTTGAGGGAAAGATAGAAGAGCAGTGAGTGGATGGAAGAAAGTGTCATTCTCATGGGTATTAAATAACAGCAATGTGGCTTAAATGAGATTTTACCATCCCTAAAGCTGTCACATTTCCTTTACCTCAACACCTGCACAACTACCGCAGGGACAGATACGAGTACAGTGAGACACACAAGTCTCAGATCCCATTGGTAAAAGAAGATTTGTGTAAATTAAATATATAAATGAAAGATAAATTATATCAAATCTAAAACAAACTAACAAAAATGTGAATCTGGACTAGTGCTCTTTACTTACCTTATTTGTGTCTTCTCTTATGTTTTGAATGTGCACTATTGTGGCCCAAACTAATCGTCCAGTACACATCTGCAGAAAATAAAGCCCCTGTAGACTACTTCTGAAATAGCAAACGACATCAGCAAGCAATTTAAACCCACATCTATTCAAAATTGTTTTTGTGACGATTGAATACTGCATAACACTGTAAGTCACTTTGGATAAAAGTTTGTGCCAAATTAATAAATATAATTCTAAACAAAACAGAAAGGAAGTTAACTTCAGACCAGGCATATACATCAGTCCATCTATTACAATCTAAGCTGTTTCATGGTGTGGACACTCTGCCATACGTAATACTTTATGAAACAAGAAGGTCGGTCCTCTCCTGGGTGTAGGAGACAACATCCCCTGAGGCTTTTAAGCAATAAAGTAGAAGTGGCCGTACCTGGCTGGGGACAAACACATCAGTCGTTCTTATGGATCTGTGTAGTCCCTCTCTAATTCTCTATTTTTATTTTGCCATTTAATCTTTCTAATGAGAATCCTCTAAATCTTTTTAACACACAGACACGCAAAGACAGCAAATTGGGGTCAGGGTGTGGTGCCAGCATTGTGTAGTGCTGATTTGCTTTATTATACGTTGAATAACTCTACCCTGGGGATTCCCACTTACCTTTCTCACTTTTAGTTTTCAAACTCCGTTTTAAAGCAGCATCTATTTCCATCCGCTCTCTTATATTTTAAGAATATTTTAGATTGTAAAGTTGCACTTAAGGCCTTTTTTTTACTTACAAGCATGGGGTTATGTATATTTTAATACGGATACAACATGCCACATCTTTGTATACATGTTAGTTCGAGTTTAGATTATTATAAGTGCTTATTATTGTAGTAGTTTCACATAAATTTCTGCCAGAGAATAAAAAAATGAAATAAAAATATCAGTTAAAAAAGTCTTAGCTAAAAAAAACACACTGTCATTATTTAGTCATGCTCTTGGACTTCATACCTGTTTGTTTTGACTATTTTTCCGCAGAACACAAAAGAATACATTTTAAAGAATGTTGGCACCCATTCATTTAGCGTTCGTTTTGTGTCCATACAAAAGAAGGTCCCAGTTATATTGTTAAAAATATTTTCATTTTTGATGGCCAAAGAAACTCAAACAGGTTTAAAATGTCAAGAGGGTGAGTAAATGATGACAGAATTTTCATTTTTATGGTGACTATCCCTTTAATGGGAAATTTGAACATAATTTGTCAACTGTGTCAAACTAATAAAAACTGTCAAGGACAATAAAAGTGCTCATAAAAGAAAGCAAGGCAGCTATATTTAAATATCTTTACTCAGAACAGAGCTGGTGATTTATTCTAGTATAAGTTCTATGTCCGTGGGAATTCTTGGTAATGAATAGAGAGCAGGATGTTTGATTTGGACTAAAGGTAGGATTCTCCATGCCAGACATGCTCGGGTATATGTATGTTTCGCTTATTCTGTATTTATGTATTCATTTTCAATCAAAGACATGTACCAATGACATTATACTACACATGATATCGATGTGAGCTTATTATTAAACTTTGGATCAGCGGTCTTCATCTGCCAGGAGAAAGGATTTTGAATGTATTATAGGAATATACGCAAGCGGACTCTTGTGTACACCTTTTTGCTCACAGGGTTGCTCAATTTTCTGAAGGATTTCCAGAAGATTTTTCACAAGTCTAAGCATGTAGCGGGTAGATGAATACAACCCGATAATGCCACCAGGGTGTCTTTTGCACTATAGAAAATGTATGGGTATACATACAGCAGGGGATATGCATATGTTGAATGTTTATATCATGATGTTTGGTGAATGTGAAACTTGGATTTTGGTTTTGATGGGTTTGCATTCTGAGGTTGATCTCTCGGATTACTCTTATCCAGAGTAGGGAAATTAAGCGGAAACAAGAGTGACCGGTTTTCTCTCCCATCACACCCTGTTTCTTATTACTTTCATATCCGCATCTTAAATCATTTCAGCTTCACGTGAGAGTTGAAGTTTTATGTGTACAGAGGCAAGTAACATTGATATTTGGTTGCAGTAGGGTTCCCTTCGTTAATATTAGTTAATGCACTACCTAAGATGAAATACCAATGAGTTACTGCACTTATCCAACCCAGTTAAAGTTAAGTAATAGTTCAACCAAAAAGGATATTCTGTCATCAATTACCCTCTTGTCATTTCAAACCTGTATGACAGGCTTCCACAGAACACAAAAGAAGATATTTTGAAGAAAGTTGGTAACTGCTGCAGTGGCACCCATTCACTTTTATGGTATGAACACAAAAATATCAAAGTGAATGGGTGCCAATTTCAAACACTCTTCTAAATATCTAAATTCAGGTGAACTTTCACTTTCATGCGCAATAAACTATGTTTTCGGGACAGTTCCCCTAAAAAGTTAATTATGTAAATATTTATTTAATATCCAGTCATTTTTAATCTGTATGACCTCTTTTTGCAGCACACAAAAGACGTTCTGATCATCATGGCACCCATTGACTTCTAATGTGGGTACATAAACAAGTAAATAGGTGTAGGTTCCCGACATTCTTCAAAATGTCCTCTTTCGTGCTCTACTGAAGAAAGTCATACATTAATATATGATTAAATGTGCAAATATAATAACAGATCTGTTGTTTGTGTAAGGTTGAATTATAATGTGTTAGCATCGTCTTCAGCAAGGCTTTGGTTAATGTCCGAAGAACTTTGAGTCTCTAAAGTTGCCTTAGGAAATTATTATATATAAACTATATAGATCTTCAGAAATGCCTAGAAAAGTTCAGTATCAAAGTATCAGTTATTACATCTTTTTGCTTCCTATTATGGAGTTTGTGTGTTTGTTTTGTTTGCCTCGGAAGATAAACACAGCAAATCATGCATAAAACAAAACAGACATAAAATGTCACAGTGGATCAGGAAATCAAGTATTACATGATTCTTCAACATCTCTAGGGGGAAGTGTGTGTCTCCTGCCAGGCCTGCTTGGACTGGAACCAGTTCCTTACAGACTTCGACCAGTAACCCATGACCCCCGGGCACACTCTGGGGAACGTTCAACTCGGCAGCTTCATCTGGACTCTTGCTCACTAGCGGGGGAGAGAGTACAGGAAAGCAAACGATGATAAAAATGAGGCAAAAGTGGGAGAGGTCCCCAGCTACCGAGCAAGTATTTACAATCCAGATCCGCTTTGTTTATCGTGGAAGTTTACGATCACATTTCTAAACCTCTATCCCAGCTCATTTACTGAGGTCTTCCCTTTACAAGCCTGAGATCACGCTTCGGTTTCTTTGAGATCGCTTGGAGCACCAGAAGTGAGAAATGTGGGAAGACATGAATGTTGAGAGAATCTGTCATACAATAAAATGTACACTTCCTGTCTGGCTTAAGGGTGCTTTACTTCTTCAGTGGTGGTTGGTGTCTGTCAGAGACTCTCTGGACCTCTGCTTAGTGTTGTTTTAATCCAGACTGCTTTTAAGTAAGGACACAGCGAGAATACATCCTGCTTTTAGTGCCTTACTGACAGTCTTCCCATTTGTCACATTTGCTGGAATGATTCAATGAGGAAATGGAGCGAAATGGCACATTTCTCCTTCAACGGAAATACGTTTTATCATTCCGCTGTTTCGTCATAACTCGCTCAGTGTTGGCTGTTACTTTTACAAGAGGTCTGACATCTCATTTCATGCTGGGGGATGATTAAAGCACCTTTAAAGAGAAACACGAACCACATCTATGAACAGGAATATTGTCAGATGGTGTTTTTCTAGCGAAGTTGGTAGATAAGGTTGTGGGTTTATCCCCAGGGGACACACATACTGAAAAAAAATGTATACATTGAATGCACTGTGTGTCGCTTTGGATTCAAGCATCCGCCAAATGTATTATTGAAGAATTTAGAGCTGTGGCTGGAGGCTTTTTTGTTCTGGGCCTGTAGGCATCTGGCTAGCAACCCTAGTAATGACATAGCAACACCCTTACAACGGGTTTCACGAAAAGATTGCACACTCTATTTCTTGACAGTATAACAGAATTGGTTGAAAATAACAAAAATGCCATTGATGAAATATTTACTGTATCACACCAATCATAAATATGTCTCTTCCAACAGGATGTGGAAGTCCTGGACATCAGTCATATCAGGGACACGAGGATAGGAAAATATGCCAAAATTCCTAAGGTACTTGTGTTTTATGGTGTGTGTATATTGGAGATTTACTATGAAGTCTGTTTATACATCAGGATGACGTGCATGGGTGGTAATGTCTTTTTTTAGGACGTGCAAGTGTGTGAGAGGTTGGGTCTTCTTAAAGCAGATGGCATAATCGATAAAACAAATCTTCTGACCATTGTCCATGGCAACGACCTGGTCAACATCTCTTTCCTCAACTTCCAAGCTGTGCAGGATGGGCATGTCAAGGTAACCACGGCGACCAAACGGTCACCTAGATGCCACGTCCATGCTCTCTCTCTATCTCTCTCTATTTAAGTTTCTTTCACATTGCTTTAACATAATAAATGCATTGAAGTATGCAAGTTGGTTGATGCTGTAAATGTGTTTCTAGGTGTGGGCCAGTGAGCTGTTTAATCTCGCCACAAACATATTGTCCCAGAATGCTTCGCGCAACACATTCTTATTTAAAGCGTGAGTAGTTTGATTTCAATCAAGCAGTCGAACATCACAAGCAACCTGTCAAGAAAGAGTTTCACTTACTTTAAATGTATGTATGTCTAAACCTAGAAAAAAGTTCATGAACACACAACTGATATATAAGAAAATAATGACAAAATTCTTCCCAGCACCAATGTTTACACATGTATGGGCAACATATTTCAGACTGTTTTACAAGTTGTTTAGAATAAATGTAAAGATCATTAGTACGTTTACGTGAAATGTTATTTCTTCTTCATAGATACACAAAGCTGAAGCTACAGGTAAACCAGGATGGAAAAATCCCAGTAAAGAAGTGAGTGGACTCGAGCTCAATAAAAGTTTTGTATTCTACTTCTTTTAAGGTTTTACTCTTACTGTACCACTTCTTTTTTCTTCCCTCATTGTTTTCACTTCTTCTTGATTCCATTCTCTTTCACTTCTGTCAGTATCCTGAAGATGTTCTCGGATAAGAAGCGTGTGGAGTTGGCGCTGGAACACTGCGGTCTGGTCAATAACAGGGTAATCATTTGTTCACCTATAAAACATTTCAAACAAAACCAAATTAAATTTGGTTCAATTCCTTCTGAATGCTTCTTCTTTACTAAAGGCCGATTAAATCAAACAAATGAGCAGGCATAGTATCAATATTTAAAATGTATAGATATTCTCCATGAGAATTAATAAATAAAATTTTTGAAACATGTCCAATCAGCTGCTTGGAATTAGAATATCGCTTATGATCTATGTTAAAATTCTACACGGTAAAAATAGTCTCTAGCAAGATGATTGTCTTCTTTAATTTAATAAAAATGCAATGTTCGTAAGGAATCTACACTTTATTAAAAACTTAATTCTTATCTCTCAAAAACAGAATGTGTTTTTTATTTTCAGTTACAGTTCACAGATAAAGAGGCTGTTCTCCGATCAGCCGTCTAAAGCTGGACACTCACTGTGACATTATTTCCAAAATTTCCCTGTCTAAGACAAATTTTATCCTAACAGATTTCAACAATCTTAGGTCAAAATCTGTCGTCTTTGATCATTAGTTTGACAGGATTGTCCGACAACCGATTAATGGTCACTGTGATCAATTTCATCCTACGATAAATTTCCAACAGTCAATTTTGAGAAACTCTCCTGCAGTGTAACAACTTTCCAGACGACCGTGAAATCAGGACCCAAAAGGAGCAAAAACATGATGAAGCAATTTCAACGGAACTAACAAAACATGGATCAACACGCACTGAGAAAATGTCGAAAAGAGCGAGGTAGATTGTACAATTCGAAGAAAATCTTGAGTTATGGAGGAAGAAAAGGTGTTTGTACAAAGTGTGATCATCACTTTATGTCATAACCTGGAGAGAGATTGTCCTCGATGATCTTCTTGCGTGTATGTACAGTCTGTCATAATTAACTATGGTCATGCTTGTTCAGTGTGCCAACCCACAATCTTATCTAACCTTGGGTGTTTCTCAATATGCGTTTTTCAGCTGTCTTGTGTTCTTGCTCATCATCAACCACCAAAGGCCTATTCCAAAACTCATGAACAGAAGACGCACGAAAGTTCCAAGATGTGTTCTTGATATCGAGGATGCATCGAATGTGTCCTTGCGCGTACCAACCCTGCAAAAACTCCCAGAAGTCACTTGCGGTATAAAATTGGCGGACGATGGTGGTGTTGCAAACAACTATTGAAAGCTTTTAAAAATGTCAAAATACAATGTGGTATTGGATAGAAAGACAATTATGTCTTATTACCAACATAATTCTGAGAACGTCGCAATGTTGAAGTTAAAAAGATCCTCAGAGGGTCGTGTCACCACCTGGAAGATTGAAGTACAATGGTTATCAAAGATGCGCTCTCGTCCTCCGGTCCTACTTCTTCCAAGGCTGCCTCGTAAGACCGGTTTTCAACAGAACACAAGTCCAAAACACCCTATAATAAAACTGTGTGTGTACATATAAGAGTGTGTACCCACAAGAACTTATGAGTTGTGTTATACTGTCCTCTGCTGGTTATGAGAGACATGTGGAGATCCTTTTCTACACTGCTCAACATCATTCATAAACCTGAATAGACATGCCATGGGGATTTAAAGTGAATGTTACAGTTCCTACAGTTTATTCTTACAGTGTATTGTGTATATTGTGTTAGTATATTGTGTTAAAAATAATATAAAATAATGTGATTTCACAAAAAAATTGATTTTCAATTAAAAAGTATTTGACAGATTAGAGCTTCTCAAACTTTGGCAATGTTGAAAAACAACTTTATATAGATCCAGAAAGTAGTAACAAAACATTTCTGAAAAAATTTTTCTGGAAAAAAAAAGATTTTCTGGAAATGCATAGAATTCATATGTGCACTCTTTCAAAACATAATTGTTGTCTTGTAATATTACAAAATGTTGTCTGTAGTGCTAGTGATTGCTGTGTGCATAAGATTTTATGGAATAATTCAAACAAAAATTTGAAATTAAAGTCTTTTACATGTATTCTTCTTTTAAAGATAATATTGTGCATAAAGATCTCTTGGGTTTATTTACTTACATGTATACAGTTTTTAGTTTAAAATATTTATATAAATGTAATAAAAAGCTTTAATATTTTAAACAATTGTAAGGCGATGAATAATGTCGGTCTTAAAGACTTAAAAAATGTTGAAAACTGGATTGGAATATTTATCTTTTCAGCATTTCTGTTCACTTTTGTTTACGTTGCATGTGTTGATTTAAATCAAATTGTTCATTTTATTCTTCAGGTGGAGAGCTTAAAGCCAGATGACTTCACTTGGGAAAAGTTCCAGATGTTTCTTGACAAACTGAGTCCCAGACAAGAAGTGGAACGCATCTTTGTGAAACTGTAATCATATACAACAAGCAATATTTATTTAAACACTATAGCCATGTTTTAAAATGTATAAATGTTTCAGCATTAAATTGCAACCGGTGGCGATAAAATGGAGTGTTACTGTGTGTGTGTCTGCAGTGGTTCCAAAGGGAAGCCCTTCTTGTCTTTGGAACAGTTAATGGGCTTTATAAACAACAAACAGAGAGATTCACGGTTAAATGAGGTTCTGTACCCTCCACTCAAGCGAGAACAGGTGCGCCAGCTCATGGAGAAATATGAGACCAACATCAGCCAGCTGGAGAGAGGTAAAAATACACACACACACACAGGCACACACACTCACACAAGGTAATGTTTCCTAATGATGGTGCATTACGATTGTTGTGTTGTATCGTATTTAATTTGTGATGTATTTTTGTTAATGTGTATGAGATAAAATCATATTAAAAGTTTGTGTGTGTCCTTGTGCAGATCAGTTCTCCCTGATGGGCTTCACCAAGTATCTTGGTGGGGATGAGAACTTCGTGGTTCCTCCGGAGAGACTTGATATCATCGATGACATGAACCAACCCCTGTCTCACTATTTTATCAACTCTTCACACAACACCTACCTTACAGGTAATGTCATGTTTAACACTCATATCTTTCCAATTTCAAATGATGAAGGGATCAATACTGACATCAATTTTGGGTGACCTATCCCCTTAAGAATTTTCGTTTTTTCTCCCACAGTGGGTCAGTTGACGGGTCTGTCGTCAGTAGAGATGTACAGACAGGTGTTGCTGACAGGATGCCGCTGTATCGAACTAGATTGCTGGAAAGGCCGCCCACCTGATGAAGAGCCAATCATCACACACGGTTTCACCATGACAACTGAGATTTCATTCAAGGTGTGCTATACGTTTAAACTTGAGTTTTTATAAAACTAAAAGAGCATTCATTTACTCTGAACACATCAGGTCTGTGCGATACGTTTCAAATGTTTTCATTTGAATTGTTTTAGGAAGTCATCGAGGCCATCGCTGAAAGTGCATTCAAAACTTCCCCGTACCCTCTCATACTCTCCTTCGAGAATCACGTGGACTCGTAAGTACACGAGCATCGAATGTGAACTCCATCCACACACACGGTCTCTTATCTCTCGGTCTTCTCCCCAGGGCAAGGCAACAGGCCAAAATGGCTGAATACTGCTACTCCATGTTCGGGGAAGCGCTACTCACTGACCCTCTGGATAAATATCCGGTGAGTCAGAGAACGGGAGATGTAGGAGTTTAATTATTTTATTTTGTGGGTATGAATCAGTCCACAAAACCATATCCGAAGGCCGTTTGAGTTACAACAGAGTCCAAAAGTCTGATAACAGACACATAACAGACCGAAATCTAATTGAAACCTGGGTAAAAGCTAAATGTTTAAAGACTTGTCATGATATAAAATCAATAAGAAATAGATTTGCAACTCTCTTTTGGTAACTTAACAGATAAACACAGTTTACTGTCTGTGCAGTCTCAAAGTAAAAAACTGGCAATTGTTCCATCATTTACTCACCTTTATATGACTCTGTCTTGGTGGACTTGTGTCATGATAAAATTAAGGTAAATGTTCTTTGGTTACTGACATTTTTCAAAATATGTTTTTTTCCACCACAAAATCTTTAATTTGAAAAAACAATACTCATGGAATGATATATAGAGGCTCAGTTACCATTTTAGAACTATAAAATTCTAGTATGCATTTGACTCTAAATTTGAAAACTACATAATAATATATTTAGTTTAAGAGTAGACTAGCAAGCTATAAATGCTGTTTTTGCAGCTGGTTCCTGGTCAACCACTGCCAAGCCCTCAGGAGCTGATGGGAAAGATTCTCATCAAGAACAAGAAGAAACATCACCAACGAGCCTCGAATGGAGGAAGCATCAAACGCAAAGACGGGACAGAAGATCAGTCCTCACCTCTGAATGGTTTGTGAATACAAAAGAACAATTTGATTGTTTTGCATTTAGCTTTTTTCATGCTTAATTCATTTGTGGTGTGTTTAGAAATCACTTTCTTTCATTGGCTGTTTTTTAAATATTTATTTGTCATATCTGCATGTTTGCAGGGTTACTTTTTTTGTTTTGTTTTTACACTTTATTTGTGATCCATGTTTCATTTTATTGCCTATTTCATTCCAACCTCGTTCAGATTGTCCATTGTCTGAAGGGGAAGTGGGCCAGGTCGTGCCCAATGGGGGTGTGAGGCTGGCAGAGAAGATGACCAAAGACATTGATATTCCCAAATCGCTTGGTGGGTTTGTGCCTAGTAAACATCAGTTATCAACCAATCACGTTGAAGACTGATGTCAAATTAGGCACCCAGCACGTAGGTTTATGATGACTGTTTATGTGGTGTGTATTCAATTTTGTGTGTTTCTGTGTGTGTTGTTTTATAGATCGTGGGGACGGGGAGAGCGATGAAGATGAGGAGGAGCTAGCTCCAGATCCCAAAAAACACACAGATGAAGTAAGCGTCTAATCCTTGCATTCTTACTTTCTCATTTTCTCTCTCATGACGCACTAAAGTGTGTGTTTTTCAGGGTACTGCGTACAGTGAAGTGAACGCTACAGAGGAAATGTCAACATTGGTCAACTACATAGAACCAGTTAAATTTAAATCATTTGAAGCAGCAAGAAGTGAGTTAAATACTCTTGTATTTGCGAGTTTTTGAAATTTAATAAGCGTGAATAACATGTTATCAAAGCCAATTTCATTCAATGTTTATTAACTTTCTTAAAAAATATAAATATGTGTTAATAGTTGTTTAAGGAATTCCTAACCCAAAAATGAATATTCTTCCAAATATCTTTCTTTGTGTTTATCTGATATATATTGATAACAATGTCAACATTTTAATTTTTTTTTTACTTTCCCTGATTCCTTTATCTCTGTATTTTTCTCTTTTTAGAGAAAAATAAGTTTTTTGAGATGTCCTCTTTTGTGGAAACCAAAGGCATGGAAAATCTGAAGAACTTTCCTAGTGATTTTGTAGAGTATCCTTCAATGCAGATTGATGATGTTGTGTGTATATTTGTATGTCTTTGAGTTGCGTTGTCTTCCTTAGCGAACTGTTTGCATTCAGATACAATAAGAAGCAGCTGAGTCGGATCTATCCCAAAGGGACTCGAGTTGACTCCAGCAATTACATGCCTCAGCTCTTCTGGAACGTGGGCTGCCAGATGGTGGCGCTAAACTTTCAAACTCTAGGTCACATTAAGATTTTGATTCTTTGACTTACTAATTTAATTCGGTATCAAAGTCAACAACATCAACACTGCATCTCACATATCCGTTTGTTTCACAGACCTACCGATGCAGCTGAACATGGGGGTGTTCGAATACAATGGGCACTCTGGTTATTTGCTGAAGCCAGAGTTCATGAGACGCACCGACAAACACTTTGACCCGTTCACCATGGACATTGTGGATGGGATCGTAGCCAATACGGTTGAGATCAAGGTAGTGTATGCATTGTAAAAGTACCACGGTAGTCTTGTGTTATATTCATTGCTGTTGTAATGAAGCAGACCTGTGTACTGTCAAACACAGATCATCTCAGGTCAGTTTCTGAGCGATAAGAAGGTTGGGGTTTATGTGGAAGTGGACATTTTTGGGCTTCCCGCCGACACTAAAAGGAAATTCAAAACGAAAACATCTTCCAACAACTCTCTGGACCCTATTTGGGACGAGGATCCCTTTGTGATCAACAAGGTGAGAAATGAGAAATAGTTGATAATCATGTTTTATGATATCATGATGTTTGTTTAATCATAAAGCTTGTATCTTATATGGTTATGCTATTAGTGCCTCTTTTATACATTCTGAAATTGTTCATGCAATATATTTACACAATAGTCATTTTTAAATAAACAAATAAAATTAATTATCCTGCTAACCCCTCTTTCTAGGTGGTGTTGCCTACCCTTGCATCACTAAGAGTAGCGGTATATGATGAAAATGGAAAGTTTCTCGGTCATCGCATCCTGCCGGTATCAGCGCTGCGTCCAGGTTTGAAGATCTAGAACCTATGATCCTGCCAGTCTGAAAAGAAGATTATGTTTTTATGTCATTGTGTCTGTTTGTGTTGTAGGTTATCACTACATCTGTCTGAAGAATGAGCTGAACCAGCCGCTCATGTTGCCCTCTCTCCTCGTGTACACAGAAGCGAAGGATTACATCCCCAATGAGCACCAAGGTAGGAAAAGAATCTGTATGACTGTTAATGCAATGTTTACATTAGTAGAATGAGCTGGAACTTTAAGCAAATGTTGATTTATTTAAGTGTGTTTGGAATAAATGAGTCACTCATGACTTTAAAGTGGTTGATGTGGTTGATAATATGTGACCATAGTGCATTTTCTGTGTCTTGCGGTGGATGCTGACAGTTTAATCCATTGATGTTGTAATGTAGATAAGGAAAACACCTGAATTACAAGTGTTTGATTTTGATATGTGTGTAGAGTATGCTGAAGCTCTGACAAACCCCATCAAACATCTTTCTGAGCTGGCTCAGAGGGAAGCACAACTTCAAGCACTTATGGATGACTCCTCAGAGGTCAGTTACATTTGTTTACTTGTATTTGTATGTGTAGTATAAAGATTTTGACACGACTGCACGGTTGCTAAACATATAGTCCTGTCAATAATCATTAAAGCAATAGGTTGCCCTAAATGGACAATTTTGTCAATAATTCCCCTTCATGTTTTTCAAATCTGTATAAATAAATGGCTTTATTCTTTTGAACACTAAGATGTGTAGAAGAATGTTAGCCAATGAGATTTCCGGGGTCCCTTGACCACCATTATAGATTTTATTTTGTTCTATTAAACTCAAAGGAAGATATTTAGCAGAATGTTAAGCAGATTGATTGTTTGTTAGGCAGATTGTTAGGTTACTGTAAATTTGACTGCTGTAGGAGAATTGTTTCTTTTCTAGTGAACACAAAAGGAGATATTTTGTTGAATTTTGGAAAAGTTCTTGGGCACCACATTTTACATTCAAAAAAATGTATTCCCAAACGTGTTTCCCATAAAATAACCCACAGTACTATATTCAAAACTGTCTTAGACTTCTATTGAAGATAACCCATCCTTTTGGACTGTAATGTAGATGTTACATTGATGGCAGCTAGTTGAACCATTTACTTAATTAAAAATAATAAACTATTAAAAAATGAATGTTTACACTGAATATCTGTGTATTTGTGTGTAGGCTTGTCCTTCAAAACCAGAGGAAGGAGTAAAGAATGATTCCCGTTGTGAGACCATCGTTGACCCCATCTGTCCTTTGTCCTTTCCAACACTTCCTCCTCCAGTCAATGAACCCCCTGCATCAGGTGCGGCGAAATTACTCCTCGTCCTGTTGTCTTGATCTCATTTCTATGTCACTTACCATAATATAAAACACACGTTTGTTCTGTTTTGATGTCTGGAGTGCATGTTATACCCATTTACATGACCCATATGTCCATGTGCCATATATTTTAGGCCCGAAAGAAGATCTTATCAACAATATACTTAAAGGTATGATCCATAAATCATAATCCCCATCATATTCACTCATGTTATCCCCACAGAGTTGAACTGAGAGGTGTTGTAAGCCGACATTATGTAAAATGACCTGTTTGTATGTGTGTGTTTCTAGTAATCGAACCTCAGTCTATTGAAGAGCTCAAACAGCACAATTCCTACCTGAAGTTGTTAAAGAAGCAATGCAAGGAACTCAAGGAATTACGAAAGAAACATCTCAAGAAGGTTGAAAATGTTTCAGCATTTCAATTTGTCAGAGTTATGAAGCTGTGTATGACATATAACTTGTGTGTGTGTGTGTGTGTGTGTGTGTGTGTGTGTGTGTGTGTGGGTGTGGGTGTGGTGATTCAGGTTTGGGCTTTGAGCAAGGAAAAGAAGGCACAGAATCAGATAGAAAAACGTCTGCGTCCCAGCCTGAAGAAAAAGTGAGAAAATTAAGAAATATGTGTTTTAAGGGACAGTTCACAGAAATCACAACTCTGTCATGAATTAGTTCCAAACATCCAGCGATTTCCTTGTGTGGTTAAACACAGAGAAGACATTAGGAGGAATGATTGTGAATAAACAGTTCTTAGACCCTATTGATCACCATAGTAGGAAAAAAGCAGTCAAAAGTGCCTTCCTGCTGTCCTACATTCTTCAAAATATCTTATTTTATCAGCATTTTTCCAAATATCTGGCTTTGTTTATCATCACAAAGAAACCGATTTGGAACAAGTCAAGGGTAAAGAAATGCTGACAGTACTTTCATTTTTGGGTGAACTATCCTTTTAACTATCAGATAAAATGTATGGTCTTAGTGCGAGTTTAAAAGTACATCGTTATTAAGTGATTTTGTGTGGTTTCAGTGGAACAGAGGATCATGTCCAAAAGGATCTCACAGAACAGTTTAAAGAGGACCAGATGCAAAAACTTCTCAGTCTCAGACAGTCACAATATCAGATCGAGACTGACAATAAAAACACTTATCTTATAGAGGTACCACACTATACAACTATCACAGCCGTCCTGAAATGTAATACACTACACACGTTTTAAAATATAAAGCTTAATTTTGTAAGTATTTTCTGTCCCAGGCCAGTCAGAAACTGAGGGAAATTGCCCTGGAAAGCCAGGCGGCCCAGATGAAGAAACTCAAGGACGTATGTGACAAGTAAGAAATTATTTTGGGATGTTTTGGTATGTATACAGCTGTGAAAAATATAATTAATTTAATGAGAAGTTTTAGATCTATCATGGCAATTCCAGTCCAGTGTATATTGAATTTCATAAAAACAAAACTTCAGGAGGGACAAAGTCAGCAAGACCAAAACTACCAGCAGGACAAAACGAAAAAAAAAAATGCAACTTGTAAACACATGTACAAAGATCGTGGTTGCTTTGCTTAAAGTGAAAATTAATATTTCTTTGCAGCATTGTTTGTAGAAATACATTTTTGAAATTTTGAAGAAAAAGAGTTCACGAAATAAAACTTTAGTCATTTGCCAAACACATAGCTATGAATAGTAAATTCCCAGAAATCGTCTCTTGTAGATGTTTCTCTGGTTGTATTTGTGTATGTGTGTTCTGAGATATGCTGAAATGTTTATATTAACAGAGAAAAGAAAGAGCTCCAGAAGATTCTGGAAAGGAAGAGATTGAATAGCATCAGTGAGGCCAAGAAGACGGATAAAGACAAGGCTGAGTCGTGAGTATTTGCGTGTCTCTCTTCCTCGATCACCTCCTATCAGGTTTATACTCTTGTCTACATGGTCTCATGATGAAAATAAATCAAGCAGCTCAAATTTGAATGATTATGTCCTTGTTTTTATTATTTGACTATTACTGTTATTCTTAAGTTTCTTAAACTCCAATAGTGAAGACTTATATGACAAAGCACACTGACTTAAGCTGCTGAGATGTATTCTACACAATCACTTTTGTTTTTTAGTTATTGAAAGTACCTTACAGTAAACTCATTTAATAGTCATTCCCGTTGTTTAAGTTTACATTTTTAAGTTTTGCATTACAAGGGAGTGACGGAAACATCAATTTACGAAATAAAAATACTGCAGTGAACAGATACCACTGCTGTTCTGTTCGCAAAAAGATATTTTAAGAAAGTCAGACAGATTTGGTACAGATTTACTTCTATGTTTTGGCCAAAATAAACTCTGTAAAAGGGTGCCCGTTCTTGTATGTTATGCAGGAGAAATGATTCAAGATTAATATTCTTTTAAATACCATTATAAACCTCTCTTAACTAGAGATATTCTGTAATAAAATGAAATTTTCTTGGATTTGTTTCACTTTGTCTGGTGGGATGCACTGTAAGATAAATGTGAGCCCATGTGAATGCCGTGCTTTAATGAAACTCAAGTACTTGAATGCTCTCAGCATTCCGGTGACCTCCAATCAGAGTAAACTTGCACTTTTCTCCGTCTTCCTCTTTCAGTAAGGAGCTAAGCGAGATCAATAGAAAACACATCACCGAATCAGTCAACTTAATCCGTCAGGTGAGTGGAGTAGTGAGTTGTGTGGTAAAGAATGATTTAGATAACTGAATGATCTGCAGCCGTCGTATCTCAATACAAAGAGTTTTAAGTCATTTTCTACCTGCGTCTTGCATCAAAATGTGATGATTGTGCATTTGCAACATTGGCAATGACTATGTTTTAAAATTCACTTCTCTTTTGTGTAGCTGGAATTGGCTCAGGCGAAGCGTCAGGACAAGCTGAAAGTCCTTCACAAAGACATCCTCCAAAGAATAGAGGAGGAGGTCCCTCTGGTCAGTACTCAGAAGTCCTACAATTTATTTATGCATTAAAAACTGATTTCTTTCTTGCTGCTGAATCATCCATATCGAATATATGTGATTCATTTCATCTCTTCAGAATCAGGCTCGTCTGAAAGGCGACTACGAGGTGGAGCTGCGGAGCTTGCCGGAGGAGATCGCTCTGTACCTTCAGGGGGAGTTAAAGAGCAAAGGCTCTCCTAAAGACCTCTTTGGTCAGGTTAACAATGACAGCTCTGGCTCCGGGCCATCTTCTAACTGCAGCACGCCCCCTTACTGCTCACCCAATCACAGCTGTTGCAACATCGGCAGCATCTCCACATCACTGCTGGACTCGCCCTCCTCAAACAGCCCTGTCAAGTCTGACACGGACACTAGAGGAGTCTACTAGTGATACTGTTTTCTATCGTTTTTTAACCTTTGACCACTCATTCATTTCTCACCTCTGGACGGAATCTAAGATTTTGCATTACGTGCTGTATGCATTTTTAATTGCATCTGTGTGAGATGAAATTCGCCATCTTTTATTTTGTTTCATTTTTTAACCAAAGTCTTGCTTTAAATAAGGATTTCCAGTGGATTTTATCTAGCTTTAAGAATGTGGGCTCTGGTACATATTAATGCGGGACACGTGTGGAATTAAGAGGGGTGGTACATCTCTGACTAGGTTCTCTATTTATTTCTCTGTATATTGTGCACTGTAGAGCTTTATGTGTAGTGCTTGGAATAGCCCTGAAAGTGCCAGTGTAAATTTGCCAATGGCACATAGGTCTGTGACGCAAACGCTTCGCAAGTGCTTAATCTGAATGGTACGTGTTTACAATAGAGCACAGATAGACTAGTATACGTAAAGAACGTTGTCGGACATTTTTCTAAGTGCCTCATTTCCCTTTTCTTCTGCTTGAACTCTTGTCATCCAGATTATGCTCTCCGAATCCTCTAATCCCCCCTGTTTCTCAGTGTTGGTTGGCTTAATCTAATCGATTCTAATCCCATCTCTGTAATTGAAAGTCAGGTTTCTTCTGATTCATGTTGCATAAAATACATCAAGAGCATAACGTGAGATTAAAGACACTTAAAGCTCTTCTCATCACAATCCAGGCCTTTTTCATCCATTAGACAGAATGACGGTTAGATTTTGCTTTCGTAATCTTTCTTTGCATTGAAACATTCTATTCTATCAGTTTTTCATTCATCTTTGTCAGACCTGTCTATCTTTATTCTCTCATTCTCTTCTCTCTCTTTCCAGTTTTTGACATGCACACAGTGCTTGCCCGCTGTGCCAGTTTGAGCGTTCTGCCCTGACTCACACCAGAGCATCATTGTAATACCAGGGGATGACAGTGTGCTTGGTGCTTAATGATCTTTATCGAAGCTCTTTGAGAAATACAAATTACAGCACTTAGGACTATCAAACAAATCCATTTGCGGCACGGGCCAAGTATGCAACGTGGATGAAAATATAAAGGCCACGTTCAAGATGTGTAATTTACTTGGATTCGAGTGTGTGTGTGTGTGTGTGTGTACTGGCTGTATGAATGGATGCGCAAAGTAGAGATTAGAAGGCCAGAAAGCAAAAAGGGGGAGATGGACAATGCCATCTTTCGCAACGGGAAATAAGTATGTGGTGTATCCCAGTGTTTAAGTCTGGAGAGTTTTATGTGTCTGCATGTAAATTCGATAGCTTTATACCAATATAAACAGGGATTAGTGACATGTGCATGTTTGGATCTTCTTTAAACGCCATTATCGTTGGAGAGGACATTACTGATTTATTGGCCAATATCATTGTACTAGGAAATATAAAGGTTTGTATTTTAGCAGATTAAAAATCGTCTTACAATTCATTCCTTTTAATGGTTAAATGAACTACTGACTAGAGCAGTCGAGGCCAAAGTCTGACTTTGCCTATTTATATTTGGGTTAGAGGAAATTTCTTAAAAATCTAATTATGTATTTTTTTAAGGTGCATTTTTTTATTTCATGGCATTTCATTTTTATTTCATTTTAAACACCTTTATAAAACATGAAATCTCTGTCTTATTAGCGAAGACATTTCAAACATTTAGTGAATTATTTTTGTTTAAAATCCATAGTTTTGCGTTCCTAAATGTGACAGATCCAGTTTGCTCATTTTTATTTTGATTGTTTTAAAATATTTAGATTTTTTTAATCTAAACCATGTCGTTTTAATTCAGTTCTGCGTGGTTGGGACAGGTTGAAGTCAGGATGACATTTGCATGTTAATTCCTGTCGAGAGTCAGACATCCTCAGGTGAGATCCGGGTCATGTGAATCAAATCACAGCACTTCTCTCATTATTGCAAATGATCCAAGACAGACTGCTCCATCATTCATGCGGACCTAACTTTGACATGATTCTAGCTAATGTTGGTGTTGAAATGTGTTTAAGGGAGAATATATGCAAGGGCTAACTTCTGCTGCCTCAGTTACAGCTTTAACCAAGTACAAATGTTATAGTTTCATGAGTACATAGTTGTTCACGCTTACTCTTTTCTCCATCTGTCTCTTTATCACCTTCCTACTGAAACACTTTTGTTAACACTGTATGTAGATAATGTACTGGCCTTGTTAAAGGGAAAACTATTACTCTGGATGTAATTTTTATTGCCTTGGTAAATAATATAACTGTACATTCAATAAATGCAGAACGTTATTGAAAATGTCTGGTCTCAGCTTCTCGTTTTCAGTTCTCTCATTGACGTAGAAAATGCTTTCAAAAAAGAATAGTTTAGCATGTTTTGTCCTGGCAGATTACATAACTTTATGAAAGTTTTATTAAATATGTGTAAATCATCAAATCTGTCATGGCGACAGGTTGTAAATACTGATGTCAAATATTACCATTTTATATTGAACTTGTCATGCCTGATCACCCAGATGATAATGTAATCATTTTTTTGTGATTTGTGAGAATTTTCTGGTCTAGAAATACTTAGGAAACAAAATATGGGGGGGGTGAATAGGGAAGATATATGAAATAATACATTTCCATATATTAGAACCATGTGCCTTTATTTTATTCAATATATATAAATGTTTTAGTTATTTACAATGTATTATTCTGTTTTAAATAATTTGATATTTATATTCATTACTATCAATTTATAAATTGACACAAAATAATGAAAAATAAGAATATATAAATTCTTGGAGTTATAGAATTAACTTTTAAAATGTTATTTACATCAAACATCTGCATATTTAACATCTATAAGTACAAAACTATGACACAGTACATGATAACATTCCTTTAATATAACATTTTAAAGGACAAAAAATATGGTTCTTCATCTTAAGATCATCATTATCAGATTTTAACATGAACTGACTTTTTGTACAAAAAGGATGCATTGATTCACTCCATATCTGAAGTGAATAAAACAGGGCCTTTAAGTATCTATATAGTCTTCTCAATGGACTTACCAGCTAGCAGCCAACCAGAATATAATACAATCCCCTATTCATGTTTCTTTCTAAACCTTTTATATCCCCGATTTCTCACCCTTCTCTTATCTACAAGCTTTGTATTTCAAGCACCGAGCTCATCACTCCTTTGTCTTGTTCTCCTGTGTGCACTTGCTTCCATTTCCGTCTTTCTGCTCTCGTTCTGTCGTTCATAGAGTGGACGGTGCATAAGAGATAGGAAATGATGACAGGAACAGTGCCAGACTGTCATGCCATACATCCATCAGCTCAATGTACAAAAACATACACATACATCACATATATCTTGCTTCCAGTCAGATCTTTGTTTGTTCCTCTGTGGAATTTTTTCACTTAAAATTTTCAACTTTTTTATAATAATATGAACATGACTAAGTTATATGAATAAGTAAAAAATTAAATTTAAAAAATGCAACACTTATGCGAAACAATTGTAAAATTAAGGAGTACCAAAATGTTAGAAAAGTGATATATAATGGCTAATAAGGGCTTACGTTATTAAGTGGGTCTGATATTTTATCATTGTTTACCCTAGCAAAGTCTCTGAGATCCTGAAGACAGTTTACTTCTGAAGACTACAAGTAGGGTTCCGTTCTGAAAAATGGAGACTAAAGGCTTTCTTTTGTTTCGAACCTTAAAAAATAATCATTACAACGAGCATACATAGTCAAAGAAGATAATTTGAAGAATGTTGGACACTGGTACCCATTTTCTTATATTGTCCATGCAATATTGGGCCTAATTTAGGGATGCCACATCTGTTTGATAACCAACTTTCTTAAAATATATATATATTTTGTATTCTACAGAAAAAGAAATATAAATTTGGAATGACCAGGTCATTAATCCTTGGATGAATTCTCACATTAATTGTTCAGGTAACATCATACGAATAGTACAAATCAAAGGTCCATCAACTATAAAACTGGCTTACTTTGTAAATGGAGTTATTTTACTAAACATCGGTTGATATCAGTTCAGGGTAGTATCTATTAAAAAAAACTCCTACTTTCTGGCACCTTGCTGGATTCTGTCAACTTTTGACCGTTTATTTGTAGGGGAAAACCGAAACTGCTGTACAGTAAAACTCTCATTACACACCATAAAAAGCACAAAAATAATGCAGATGATGTCCACAGTTCATTTTTTATTTCTTATATGACAAGAAACATTGTCACCGTTTACGATGTGAAACAACATAAACCACATAAATGACTAGATCTATAAGGGATAATATATAAACTATGTTTTCCTCTAGTAGAAATGCAATTATTGCATGCATAGACATAAATGGTGATATTATGTTTCAAAACATAAATAACATGTAGAATTAAAATATGATCAAAACATGTAGAATTAAAATATGATCAAAACATGTAAAGCATACAAACAAGACGCAAAAGTTCTTACCTGATTCACTTGGTCAAACCATGTTTTTCAGTCATTACAGACTCACATCACATTCTGGTTGATGCAGGTTTCAAGTGGTCATCATTTAGTTGCACTAGGCTCACCCTCCAGCCAAACTCAAGCTAACTCTGTCAGATTAAGATTTCCTGAGAATGAAACGTGGAAACAAACTTATTAGTGCACAGACGACTCACAAGCTATGTAAAAATCACACAATATAACAAATGTTTTAAGTTCTGACAAATGCTGCAAAAACACAAACAGACTGTTTAGGGGTTCCTTTGAATATAACAAAGGGCTCTTCATAGGTCATCTTCACAAACATACCATTGTAACCGCCTGTTTGGATATAAACACATGTAAGTATGGACATACTCATATAGTATTTTGAGAAGAATAAATCCACTATTTAAGGTGCACGCTTATACATTACCATAACTTGATCAAAAGGAATGTTATTACAAATTATTCTGTATTCTGATACATGTACAATATCGTATTGTATCATATCGTGACCTTGTTTCATGATACAGTACAAATTGTTTAATGAAGTTTTGGTGATACACTTATAAATGGCTTCTCTGTTTTGAGTTTGGAGAGAACAGATGTTAAATAAATCTTAAGGATTGTTATGATTTCCTTCCTATCCCCTATAAGGTACACTATGTGCTGCCACTGTATAGAATATAGTGAACTTGTGGTCAAATATTTTCAGACTAAATTTTTTTATTTTCACTGCAGTGTAAATTCAGCCACTTGATTGAAGTCGTAATGGCAGGCTGCTCTTCAGGTAGATCTCCACTATTTGGCTGCAAACACAACAATAAGATTAAGTACATTCATAATTAACAGCATATTATCTATCTAGAGTATTTATCAAAAACAATTTATTGATATTGAAACAATGACTTGATTACAGATTACAGAACTGAAACTTACCAAATAGAGGAGACATTAGGTGTTCTGGTATATTTATACCAGTGCTCTGCCTCTGGAAAAGGACAGGATTCTGGCTTTTAAAGAACCCAGAGGGTGGGGAATTAAGCCTTAAAATACAAGAAAAAATTGCTTTATGAACTATTTCTGCAAATGTTCAAGCACATATGATTTAAGACATGTAATTAAACTCACTGAAATGGGGCAGATGCTGTGTCGGGGGGGTTCTTTGGTTTGAAGAACCCTGATGGAGGTGAAGTACTCCTAAAATCGAAGAGCATGTTATGTAGGTACAGTTCCTGCAAATGTTCAAGCACATATGACTTGAGACGTGTTATTTAACTCACTGAAATGGGGCAGATGCTGTGTCGGGGGGGTTCTTTGGTTTAAAAAACCCTGATGGAGGTGAATTACTCCTAAAATACAAGAGCGTTTGATTTAGGTACTGTTTTGCAAACAATTTAACTTTTATACATTTTTGGGAATTCTGCTTAATTGCTTTTAACTCACTGAGGTGCAGGAGCTGGTGTGGCCGGAGGTTTAGTCGATGTGTCTTGACCACCAAATATATTTGGAGCAGAACCTTTTATAAACCAAAGTAAATAAATCATAAACTACTTGTATATCAGACTACAATCTTTAAATAAGTTTATACTTACCGAATGCAGCAGAAACCAGGTTTTCAGGTATTTTAAATCTTCCCCCATGAAATGGGACATGAGGGCTAAAAATACAAGAACATGAGATTTAGGTACAGTTCCTGCAAATGTTCAGGCACATATGACTTGAGACGTGTTATTTAACTCACTGAAATGTTGCAGCTGCTGTGTCGGGGGGGTTCTTTGGTTTGAAAAACCCTGATGGTGGTGAATTACTCCTAAAATACAAGAGCATGTGATTAAGGTACAGTTCCTGCAAATGTTCAGGCACATATGACTTGAGACGTGTTATTTAACTCACTGAAATGTTGCAGCTGCTGTGTCGGGGGGGTTCTTTGGTTTGAAAAACCCTGATGGTGGTGAATTACTCCTTAAATACAAGAGCATGTGATTAAGGTACAGTTCCTGCAAATGTTCAGGCACATATGACTTGAGACGTGTTATTTAACTCACTGAAATGTTGCAGCTGCTGTGTCGGGGGGGTTCTTTGGTTTGAAAAACCCTGATGGTGGTGAATTACTCCTAAAATACAAGAGCATGTGATTAAGGTACAGTTCCTGCAAATGTTCAGGCACATATGACTTGAGACGTGTTATTTAACTCACTGAAATGTTGCAGCTGCTGTGGTGGGGGGGTTCTTTGGTTTGAAAAACCCTGATGGTGGTGAATTACTCCTAAAAATACAAGAGCATGTGATTAAGGTACAGTTCCTGCAAGTGTTCAAGCACATATGACTTGAGACGTGTTATTTAACTCACTGAAATGGAGCAGATGCCGGAACGAGGGGATTCTTTGGTTTGAGAAACCCTGATGGTGGTGAACTACTCCTAAAAATACAAGAACATGAGATTAAGGTACAGTTCCTGCAAATGTTCAGGCACATATGACTTGAGACATGTTATTTAACTCACTGAAATGTTGCAGCTGCTGTGTCGGGGGGGTTCTTTGGTTTGAAAAACCCTGATGGTGGTGAATTACTCCTAAAATACAAGAGCATGTGATTAAGGTACAGTTCCTGCAAATGTTCAGGCACATATGACTTGAGACGTGTTATTTAACTCACTGAAATGTTGCAGCTGCTGTGTCGGGGGGGTTCTTTGGTTTGAAAAACCCTGATGGTGGTGAATTACTCCTAAAATACAAGAGCATGTGATTAAGGTACAGTTCCTGCAAATGTTCAGGCACATATGACTTGAGACGTGTTATTTAACTCACTGAAATGTTGCAGCTGCTGTGTCGGGGGGGTTCTTTGGTTTGAAAAACCCTGATGGTGGAGAATTACTCCTAAAATATAAGAACGTGTCATTAAGGTACAGTTCCTGCAAATGTTCAGGCACAAATGACTTGAGACATGTTATTTAACTCACTGAAATGGGGCAGCTGCTGTGTCCGGGGGGGTCTTTGGTTTGAAGAACCCTGATGGTGGTGAATTACTCCTAAAATACAAGAACATGTGATTACAGTTCAGTTCCTGCAAATGTTCAAGCACATATGACTTGAGACGTGTTATTTAACTCACTGAAATGTTGCAGGTGCTATGACGGGGGGGGTCTTTGGTTTAAAAAACCCTGATGGAGGTAAAGTACTCCTAAAATACAAGAGCGTGTGATTTAGGTTTTGACACACAATTTAACTTTTATACATTTTTGGGAATTCTGCTTATTGCTTTTAACTCACTGAGGTGCAGGAGCTGGTGTTGCCGGAGGTTTAGTCAATGTGTCTTGACCACCAAACATATTTGGAGCAGAACCTTTTATAAATTAGAGTAAATAAATGATAAACTACTTGTATATCAGACTACAATCTTTAAATCAGTTTATACTTACCGAATGCAGCAAACACAAGGTTTTCAGGTATTTTAAATCTTCCCCCTTGAAATGGGACATGAGGGCTAACAATACAAGAAAATGTTTTCAAAGGATCGTTTCAACAAGTATTGAAGAGTTCATAAATTGTGACATTCTATTTAACTCACTGAGATTGAGCAGATGCTGTCACAGGGGGCTGCAGTTTAAAGAACCCAGAAGGCGGTGAATTACTCCTAAAAATGCAAGAAAATTACCTTTAGATACCGTTTCTGAAAAACATTCAAGAATTTATAAATTGAAGGATTATATTATACTTACTGAGCTGGAGCAGATGCTGTGACGGGGGGATTCAGGCTTTTAAAGAACCCTGCTGGAGGTAAATTATGCCTAAAAATACAAGAAAATGTGATCAAGGCACGGTTTCTGCAAATTCAAGACATATGACTTAAGACTTTTTGTTAATTAATGATTAACAATTTAGTGTTTATAAATTATATGAATATGAATTTTGGCTTAATGTGCTTAACTCACTGAGGTGAAGGAGCTGGTGGGGCCGCAGGTTTTGTGGATGTGTCTTGATCAACCAACTTATCAAGACCAGAATCTTTTGAGAAGAAATCAGAGAAAATGAATGATAAACTGCTCATCAATAATTAATATGAAAACATATAACCTTTAAAAGATAAGAGCAGTGAAACTGGTGATAAGAGTAACTCGACTTACTGGATGCAGCAGATTTCAGGTTTTTTGCTTTTCTTATCCTAGACTTTGGTTTCTTGAAGAAACCAGGTTGAGAAGTGCACCTAAAATACAATAAAAGTGTCTTAAGTATTGTTTTGCAAACAATTTTGCATTTATAAATCAAGTCAATTTGTTTAACTCACGTAGGTAGAACAACTTCTTTAACATCAGTCTCCTGTTTCTTAAAGGATTCAGGTGGGGAAGTAAACCTAAGAAACATATTTTAAGTACTGAAACTGCAAACAATTGAACATTAATAATTTGAAACATTTTGTTTAACTCACTTTGTTGGAAAAGCTGCTAAAACAGGGGGTTCCTGTTTCTTAAATGTCTCAGGTTGAGGAGAAGTGTTCCTAAAAATACAAGAATGTAAATTAAGTAATGTTTCTGCAAACAATTGAACATTAATTATTTGAAACATTTTGTTTGACTTACTTGAGTGGAACAGCTTCTGTAACATCAGTCTCCTGTTTCTTAAAGGACTCAGGTGGAGGAGTAAGCCTAAGAAAAGCATTATAAGTACTGTTTCTCCAAACAATTGAACATTAATAATTCGAAACATTTTGTATAACTCACTTGGGTGTAACAGCTTCTATTACAGGGGGTTCCTGTTTCTTAAACGACTCAGGTGGAGGAGAAGTGTTCCTAAAAATACAAGAAAGTTAATTAAGTATAGTTTTTGCAAACAATTGAACATTAATTATTTTATACATTTTGTTTAACTCACTTGAGTGGAACAGCTTCTGTAACATCAGTCTCCTGTTTCTTAAAGGACTCAGGTGGAGGAGAAGTGTTCCTACAAATATAAGAGTGTAAATTGAGTATGGTTTCTACAAACAAATGAACATTAATAATTTGAAACATTTTGTTTAACTCACTTTAGTGCAACAGCTGCTATAACATGGGGCTCCTGTTTCTTAAAGAACCCATGATGAGGAGAAATGTGCCTAAACATACAAGAATGTAAATTAAGTACCGTTTCTGCAAACAACTGAGCACTGATAAATTTAAACATTTAGTTTAACTCACTTGGGTACAGGTGCTGGTGGAGAAGTGGCAGAAGGCTTCATGGACAGTTGTAGTCCAGCCATCTGCCTGCATAACTCCTCCATAGCCACGTCAGTAACTAATGTGTTCTTCTTCTCATCCTTCTGTTTGAACACTGTTGACACCACAACAGTTCATCCAATGATTGGTATGATTTTCAAAACAAATTTATAACACTTGAAACTGTAGGTTAGAGAACAACCATCGTACCAAATGTAGCAGGCTTCAGGAAGCCTTGAACGCTCAGGCTCCGGTTGTGGACTACAACAGGAGTATTAAGCCTAAAAATACAAGACAAAGTACATGAAGTACCAAATCTGAATTCGATGTGTAATTTAAGACCATCCATTCAACATACCGAGGTATAGGAGCAGATTTAACAGAAATGTCCTGCTTTTCAACGCAACTTGAAGGCGCAGGTTGAGGCATCACCGGAGGCTTTTTCGTCATCTGCAGTCTCTCCATGGACTTGCAGAACACCTCATTACAGGAGTCAGCCTCCTCTGTGCTCTTCTTCTCTTGCCATCGTGATATACCTATAGAGAACCAATCACAGTCAGTCAATTACACAAAAATAAGCAAATAAAAGAGCATTAATATTCAGATGTAAAAAGACATTAATAACTTACGATTTCGGTGCTTTGCCTTCATATTCTCCAGTTTCTCAACAGACATACGCGCCGAGGAGCTTATGTCAGAATGAAACGAGACACTTTTTTCAGGTTGAGAAGGAGCAACAGGAAGTTTCGTAGACACTTGTATGCCATCCTGCTGCCCGCAGGGCACCTCAGCACAGGGGTCAGGCTTCTGTGCTAAACCTGTAATCACATCACACAAGATTAATGACACCAAAATAAACCAAATAAAACTACATTAATACTGCTGGATGGATCACAATATTCACATACGGTTTCTATGCCTTCTTTTCCTTCTCTTCTTCTCTTCGGATGCTTTAGGAGCCACAGCAAGAGAATCTCCAGCAGGCACAGATGGATGCCCACCAGCTTTCAATGCCAGCTCCTCCTCATCCTTCATATCCATATATTCACCCCATGATGCTATGGGCTGGTGATCATCACAGGCTTCCAAAGTTGCCTCTGAATTCATCTCTATATGATCCACAGCCATACTTGCTTGGGCTTTGTAGCTTGTTGTCTGCTGGACTGACGATCAGATGGAGTCGACAAGATGCCACCTCACGGCAACAACTTGGTCTCAACACTTTCACGAAAGAACAGAAGTCTCACAACTACACGCAAAAACGACAGACGGACCGAACACGGAACGAGAAATTCGCTGAAAGGAATCGCGTTGAAGACAGAGTCACAAAACTCGACCTTTACTCGACGGACGACACTCTCACACTGACTGCACGACGGACGAAGAGCTTTACGTCATGACTCATCCGGTCAACAGAGCAGCGCGCCATGGCAACGGCGTGTTACGTAACGGTCAAAAAATAAAAGTAAAAATATAAAAACGGATATTATTTTTTTATATTCGCGTACGCGTGGATTTCCGACGTTTCTGATAAATAATAATTAAAAATTAATTAATGATAATTTATGATAAATCTCTGCTTTGATCAGTTGCTGTGATACGTCATCGGTACATGACGTAGCACATCACATATCACATTTAAAGAGTTTACATTACATTAAAGTGTTAATATATAAATTCATTTAGTGACTTATATTTGTTTAAAATCCATAGTTTTGCGTTCCTAAATGTGACAGATCCAGTTTGCTCATTTTTATTTTGATTGTTTTAAAATATTTAGATTTTTTTAATCTAAACCATGTCGTTTTAATTCAGTTCTGGGTGGTTGGGACAGGTTGAAGTCAGGATGACATTTGCATGTTAATTCCTGTCGAGAGTCAGACATCCTCAGGTGAGATCCGGGTCATGTGAATCAAATCACAGCACTTACATTTACATTTAGTCATTTAGCAGACGCTTTTATCCAAAGCGACTTACAATAGTCGAGGAGACAATGAAGCGGTAAATAGCCGATACAACAACAGGTGAACAAGTGCTGCAACAATGCTACTGAGTTACACAGAGAGCGAAGTTACAAAAGATTTTTTTTTTTTTTTTCACTTCTCTCATTATTGCAAATGATCCAAGACAGACTGCTCCATCATTCATGCGGACCTAACTTTGACATGATTCTAGCTAATGTTGGTGTTGAAATGTGTTTAAGGGAGAATATATGCAAGGGCTAACTTCTGCTGCCTCAGTTACAGCTTTAACCAAGTACAAATGTTATAGTTTCATGAGTACATAGTTGTTCACGCTTACTCTTTTCTCCATCTGTCTCTTTATCACCTTCCTACTGAAACACTTTTGTTAACACTGTATGTAGATAATGTACTGGCCTTGTTAAAGGGAAAACTATTACTCTGGATGTAATTTTTATTGCCTTGGTAAATAATATAACTGTACATTCAATAAATGCAGAACGTTATTGAAAATGTCTGGTCTCAGCTTCTCGTTTTCAGTTCTCTCATTGACGTAGAAAATGCTTTCAAAAAAGAATAGTTTAGCATGTTCTGTCCTGGCAGATTACGTAACTTTATGAAAGTTTTATTAAATATGTGTAAATCATCAAATCTGTCATGGCGACAGGTTGTAAATACTGATGTCAAATATTACCATTTTATATTGAACTTGTCATGCCTGATCACCCAGATGATAATGTAATCATTTTTTTGTGATTTGTGAGAATTTTCTGGTCTAGAAATACTTAGGAAACAAAATATGGGGGGGGGGGGTGAATAGGGAAGATATATGAAATAATACATTTCCATATATTAGAACCATGTGCCTATATTTTATTCAATATATATAAATGTTTTAGTTATTTACAATGTATTATTCTGTTTTAAATAATTTGATATTTATATTCATTACTATCAATTTATAAATTGACACAAAATAATGAAAAATAAGAATATATAAATTCTTGGAGTTATAGAATTAACTTTTAAAATGTTATTTACATCAAACATCTGCATATTTAACATCTATAAGTACAAAACTATGACACAGTACATGATAACATTCCTTTAATATAACATTTTAAAGGAAAAAAAATATGGTTCTTCATCTTAAGATCATCATAATCAGATTTTAACATGAACTGACTTTTTGTACAAAAAGGATGCATTGATTCACTCCATATCTGAAGTGAATAAAACAGGGCCTTTAAGTATCTATATAATCTTCTCAATGGACTTACCAGCTAGCAGCCAACCAGAATATAATACAATCCCCTATTCATGTTTCTTTCTAAACCTTTTATATCCCCGATTTCTCACCCTTCTCTTATCTACAAGCTTTGTATTTCAAGCACCGAGCTCATCACTCCTTTGTCTTGTTCTCCTGTGTGCACTTGCTTCCATTTCCGTCTTTCTGCTCTCGTTCTGTCGTTCATAGAGTGGACGGTGCATAAGAGATAGGAAATGATGACAGGAACAGTGCCAGACTGTCATGCCATACATCCATCAGCTCAATGTACAGAAACATACACATACATCACATATATCTTGCTTCCAGTCAGATCTTTGTTTGTTCCTCTGTGGAATTTTTTCACTTAAAATTTTCAACTTTTTTATAATAATATGAACATGACTAAGTTATATGAATAAGTAAAAAATTAAATTTAAAAAATGCAACACTTATGCGAAACAATTGTAAAATTAAGGAGTACCAAAATGTTAGAAAAGTGATATATAATGGCTAATAAGGGCTTACGTTATTAAGTGGGTCTGATATTTTATCATTGTTTACCCTAGCAAAGTCTCTGAGATCCTGAAGACAGTTTACTTCTGAAGACTACAAGTAGGGATCCGTTCTGAAAAATGGAGACTAAAGGCTTTCTTTTGTTTCAAACCTTAAAAAATAATCATTACAACGAGCATACATAGTCAAAGAAGATAATTTGAAGAATGTTGGACACTGGTACCCATTTTCTTATATTGTCCATGCAATATTGGGCCTAATTTAGGGATGCCACATCTGTTTGATAACCAACTTTCTTAAAATATATATATATTTTGTATTCTACAGATAATGAAATATAAATTTGGAATGACCAGGTCATTAATCCTTGGATGAATTCTCACATTAATTGTTCAGGTAACATCATACGAATAGTACAAATCAAAGGTCCATCAACTATAAAACTGGCTTACTTTGTAAATGGAGTTATTTTACTAAACATCGGTTGATATCAGTTGAGGGTAGTATCTATTAAAAAAAACTCCTACTTTCTGGCACCTTGCTGGATTCTGTCAACTTTTGACCGTTTATTTGTAGGGGAAAACCGAAACGCTGTACAGTAAAACTCTCATTACACACCATAAAAAGCACAAAAATAATGCAGATGATGTCCACAGTTCATTTTTTATTTCTTATATGACAAGAAACATTGTCACCGTTTACGATGTGAAACAACATAAACCACATAAATGACTAGATCTATAAGGGATAATATATAAACTATGTTTTCCTCTAGTAGAAATGCAATTATTGCATGCATAGACATAAATGGTGATATTATGTTTCAAAACATAAATAACATGTAGAATAAAAATATGATCAAAACATGTAGAATTAAAATATGATCAAAACATGTAAAGCACACAAACAAGATGCAAAAGTTCTTACCTGATTCACTTGGTCAAACCATGTTTTTCAGTCATTACAGACTCAAATCACATTCTGGTTGATGCAGGTTTCAAGTGGTCATCATTTAGTTGCACTAGGCTCACCCTCCAGCCAAACTCAAGCTAACTCTGTCAGATTAAGATTTCCTGAGAATGAAACGTGGAAACAAACTTATTAGTGCACAGACGACTCACAAGCTATGTAAAAATCACACAATATAACAAATGTTTTAAGTTCTGACAAATGCTGCAAAAACACAAACAGACTGTTTAGGGGTTCCTTTGAATATAACAAAGGGCTCTTCATAGGTCATCTTCACAAACATACCATTGTAACCGCCTGTTTGGATATAAACACATGTAAGTATGGACATACTCATATAGTATTTTGAGAAGAATAAATCCACTATTTAAGGTGCACGCTTATACATTACCATAACTTGATCAAAAGGAATGTTATTACAAATTATTCTGTATTCTGATACATGTACAATATCGTATTGTATCATATCGTGACCTTGTTTCATGATACAGTACAAATTGTTTAATGAAGTTTTGGTGATACACTTATAAATGGCTTCTCTGTTTTGAGTTTGGAGAGAACAGATGTTAAATAAATCTTAAGGATTGTTATGATTTCCTTCCTATCCCCTATAAGGTACACTATGTGCTGCCACTGTATAGAATATAGTGAACTTGTGGTCAAATATTTTCAGACTAAATTTTTTTATTTTCACTGCAGTGTAAATTCAGCCACTTGATTGAAGTCGTAATGGCAGGCTGCTCTTCAGGTAGATCTCCACTATTTGGCTGCAAACACAACAATAAGATTAAGTACATTCATAATTAACAGCATATTATCTATCTAGAGTATTTATCAAAAACAATTTATTGATATTGAAACAATGACTTGATTACAGATTACAGAACTGAAACTTACCAAATAGAGGAGACATTAGGTGCTCTGGTATATTTATACCAGTGCTCTGCCTCTGGAAAAGGACAGGATTCTGGCTTTTAAAGAACCCAGAGGGTGGGGAATTAAGCCTTAAAATACAAGAAAAAATTGCTTTATGAACTATTTCTGCAAATGTTCAAGCACATATGATTTAAGACATGTAATTAAACTCACTGAAATGGGGCAGATGCTGTGTCGGGGGGGTTCTTTGGTTTGAAGAACCCTGATGGAGGTGAAGTACTCCTAAAATCGAAGAGCATGTTATGTAGGTACAGTTCCTGCAAATGTTCAAGCACATATGACTTGAGACGTGTTATTTAACTCACTGAAATGGGGCAGATGCTGTGTCGGGGGGGTTCTTTGGTTTAAAAAACCCTGATGGAGGTGAATTACTCCTAAAATACAAGAGCGTTTGATTTAGGTACTGTTTTGCAAACAATTTAACTTTTATACATTTTTGGGAATTCTGCTTAATTGCTTTTAACTCACTGAGGTGCAGGAGCTGGTGTGGCCGGAGGTTTAGTCGATGTGTCTTGACCACCAAATATATTTGGAGCAGAACCTTTTATAAACCAAAGTAAATAAATCATAAACTACTTGTATATCAGACTACAATCTTTAAATAAGTTTATACTTACCGAATGCAGCAGAAACCAGGTTTTCAGGTATTTTAAATCTTCCCCCATGAAATGGGACATGAGGGCTAAAAATACAAGAACATGAGATTTAGGTACAGTTCCTGCAAATGTTCAGGCACATATGACTTGAGACGTGTTATTTAACTCACTGAAATGTTGCAGCTGCTGTGTCGGGGGGGTTCTTTGGTTTGAAAAACCCTGATGGTGGTGAATTACTCCTAAAATACAAGAGCATGTGATTAAGGTACAGCTCCTGCAAATGTTCAGGCACATATGACTTGAGACGTGTTATTTAACTCACTGAAATGTTGCAGCTGCTGTGTCGGGGGGGTTCTTTGGTTTGAAAAACCCTGATGGTGGTGAATTACTCCTAAAATACAAGAGCATGTGATTAAGGTACAGTTCCTGCAAATGTTCAAGCACATATGACTTGAGACGTGTTATTTAACTCACTGAAATGGAGCAGATGCCGGAACGAGGGGATTCTTTGGTTTGAGAAACCCTGATGGTGGTGAACTACTCCTAAAAATACAAGAACATGAGATTTAGGTACAGTTCCTGCAAATGTTCAGGCACATATGACTTGAGACGTGTTATTTAACTCACTGAAATGTTGCAGCTGCTGTGTCGGGGGGGTTCTTTGGTTTGAAAAACCCTGATGGTGGTGAATTACTCCTTAAATACAAGAGCATGTGATTAAGGTACAGTTCCTGCAAATGTTCAGGCACATATGACTTGAGACGTGTTATTTAACTCACTGAAATGTTGCAGCTGCTGTGTCGGGGGGGTTCTTTGGTTTGAAAAACCCTGATGGTGGTGAATTACTCCTAAAATACAAGAGCATGTGATTAAGGTACAGTTCCTGCAAATGTTCAGGCACATATGACTTGAGACGTGTTATTTAACTCACTGAAATGTTGCAGCTGCTGTGTCGGGGGGGTTCTTTGGTTTGAAAAACCCTGATGGTGGTGAATTACTCCTAAAATACAAGAGCATGTGATTAAGGTACAGTTCCTGCAAATGTTCAGGCACATATGACTTGAGACGTGTTATTTAACTCACTGAAATGTTGCAGCTGCTGTGTCGGGGGGGTTCTTTGGTTTGAAAAACCCTGATGGTGGTGAATTACTCCTTAAATACAAGAGCATGTGATTAAGGTACAGTTCCTGCAAATGTTCAGGCACATATGACTTGAGACGTGTTATTTAACTCACTGAAATGTTGCAGCTGCTGTGTCGGGGGGGTTCTTTGGTTTGAAAAACCCTGATGGTGGTGAATTACTCCTAAAATACAAGAGCATGTGATTAAGGTACAGTTCCTGCAAATGTTCAGGCACATATGACTTGAGTCGTGTTATTTAACTCACTGAAATGTTGCAGCTGCTGTGTCGGGGGGGTTCTTTGGTTTGAAAAACCCTGATGGTGGTGAATTACTCCTAAAATACAAGAGCATGTGATTAAGGTACAGTTCCTGCAAATGTTCAGGCACATATGACTTGAGACGTGTTATTTAACTCACTGAAATGTTGCAGCTGCTGTGTCGGGGGGGTTCTTTGGTTTGAAAAACCCTGATGGTGGTGAATTACTCCTAAAATACAAGAGCATGTGATTAAGGTACAGTTCCTGCAAATGTTCAGGCACATATGACTTGAGACGTGTTATTTAACTCACTGAAATGTTGCAGCTGCTGTGTCGGGGGGGTTCTTTGGTTTGAAAAACCCTGATGGTGGTGAATTACTCCTAAAATACAAGAACATGTGATTTAGGTACAGTTCCTGCAAATGTTCAGGCACATATGACTTGAGACGTGTTATTTAACTCACTGAAATGTTGCAGCTGCTGTGTCGGGGGGGTTCTTTGGTTTGAAAAACCCTGATGGTGGTGAATTACTCCTAAAATACAAGAGCATGTGATTAAGGTACAGTTCCTGCAAATGTTCAGGCACATATGACTTGAGACGTGTTATTTAACTCACTGAAATGGAGCAGATGCTGTGACAGGGGGATTCTTTGGTTTGACAAACCCTGATGGTGGTGAATTACTCCTAAAATACAAGACCATGTGATTTAGGTACAGTTCCTGTAAATGTTCAAGCACATATGACTTGAGCCGTGTTATTTAACTCACTGAAATGGGGCAGATGCTGTGTCGGGGGGATTCTTTGGTTTGAAAAACCCTGATGGAGGTGAAGTACTCCTAAAATAGAAGAGCATGTGATTTAGGTACAGTTCCTGCAAATGTTCAAGCACATATGACTTGAGACGTGTTATTTAACTCACTGAAATGTTGCAGGTGCTATGACGGGGGGGGTCTTTGGTTTAAAAAACCCTGATGGAGGTAAAGTACTCCTAAAATACAAGAGCGTGTGATTTAGGTTTTGACACACAATTTAACTTTTATACATTTTTGGGAATTCTGCTTATTGCTTTTAACTCACTGAGGTGCAGGAGCTGGTGTGGCCGGAGGTTTAGTCGATGTGTCTTGACCACCAAACATATTTGGAGCAGAACCTTTTATAAATTAGAATAAATAAATGATAAACTACTTGTATATCAGACTACAATCTTTAAATCAGTTTATACTTACCGAATGCGGCAAACACAAGGTTTTCAGGTATTTTAAATCTTCCCCCTTGAAATGGGACATGAGGGCTAAAAATACAAGAAAATGTTTTCAAAGGACCGTTTCTACAAATACTAAAGAGTTCATAAATTGTGACATTCTATTTAACTCACTGAGATTGAGCAGATGCTGTCACAGGGGGCTGCAGTTTAAAGAACCCAGAGGGCGGTGAATTACTCCTAAAAATGCAAGAAAATTACCTTTAGATACCGTTTCTGAAAAACATTCAAGAAATTATAAATTGAAGGATTATATTATACTTACTGAGCTGGAGCAGATGCTGTGACGGGGGGATTCAGGCTTTTAAAGAACCCTGCTGGAGGTAAATTATGCCTAAAAATACAAGAAAATGTGATCAAGGCACGGTTTCTGCAAATTCAAGACATATGACTTAAGACTTTTTGTTAATTAAGGATTAACAATTTAGTGTTTATAAATTATATGAATATGAATTTTGGCTTAATGTGCTTAACTCACTGAGGTGAAGGAGCTGGTGGGGCCGCAGGTTTTGTGGATGTGTCTTGATCACCCAACTTATCAAGACCAGAATCTTTTGAGAAGAAATCAGAGAAAATGAATGATAAACTGCTCATCAATAATTAATATGAAAACATATAACCTTTAAAAGATAAGAGCAGTGAAACTGGTGATAAGAGTAACTCGACTTACTGGATGCAGCAGATTTCAGGTTTTTTGCTTTTCTTATCCTAGACTTTGGTTTCTTGAAGAAACCAGGTTGAGAAGTGCACCTAAGATACAATAAAAGTGTCTTAAGTATTGTTTTGCAAACAATTTTGCATTTATAAATCAAGTCAATTTGTTTAACTCACGTAGGTAGAACAACTTCTTTAACATCAGTCTCCTGTTTCTTAAAGGATTCAGGTGGGGAAGTAAACCTAAGAAACATATTTTAAGTACTGTTTATGCAAACAATTGAACATTAATAATTTGAAACATTTTGTTTAACTCACTTTGTTGGAAAAGCTGCTAAAACAGGGGGTTCCTGTTTCTTAAATGTCTCAGGTTGAGGAGAAGTGTTCCTAAAAATACAAGAATGTAAATTAAGTACTGTTTCTGCAAACAATTGAACATTAATTATTTGAAACATTTTGTTTGACTTACTTGAGTGGAACAGCTTCTGTAACATCAGTCTCCTGTTTCTTAAAGGACTCAGGTGGAGGAGTAAGCCTAAGAAAAGCATTATAAGTACTGTTTCTCCAAACAATTGAACATTAATAATTCGAAACATTTTGTATAACTCACTTGGGTGTAACAGCTTCTATTACAGGGGGTTCCTGTTTCTTAAACGACTCAGGTGGAGGAGAAGTGTTCCTAAAAATACAAGAAAGTTAATTAAGTATAGTTTTTGCAAACAATTGAACATTAATTATTTGATACATTTTGTTTAACTCACTTGAGTGGAACAGCTTCTGTAACATCAGTCTCCTGTTTCTTAAAGGACTCAGGTGAAGGAGAAGTGTTCCTAAAAATATAAGAATGTAAATTGAGTATGGTTTCTACAAACAACTGAACATTAATAATTTGAAACATTTTGTTTAACTCACTTTAGTGCAACAGCTGCTATAACATGGGGCTCCTGTTTCTTAAAGAACCCATGATGAGGAGAAATGTGCCTAAACATACAAGAATGTAAATTAAGTACCGTTTCTGCAAACAACTGAGCACTGATAAATTTAAACATTTAGTTTAACTCACTTGGGTACAGGTGCTGGTGGAGAAGTGGCAGAAGGCTTCATGGACAGTTGTAGTCCAGCCATCTGCCTGCATAACTCCTCCATGGCCACGTCAGTAACTAATGTGTTCTTCTTCTCATCCTTCTGTTTGAACACAGTCACTAATGTGTTCTTCCTCTCATCCTTCTGTTTGAACACTGTTGAACACCACAACAGTTCATCCAATTATTGGTATGATTTTCAAAACAAATTTATAACACTTGAAACTGTAGGTTAGAGAACAACCATCGTACCAAATGTAGCAGGCTTCAGGAAGCCTGGAACGCTCAGGCTCCGGTTGTGGACTACAACAGGAGTATTAAGCCTAAAAATACAAGACAAAGTACATGAAGTACCAAATTCGATGTGTAATTTAAGACCATCCATTCAACATACCGAGGTATAGGAGCAGATTTAACAGAAAGGTCCTGCTTTTCAACGCAACTTGAAGGCGCAGGTTGAGGCATCACCGGAGGCTTTTTCGTCATCTGCAGTCTCTCCATGGACTTGCAGAACACCTCATTACAGGAGTCAGCCTCCTCTGTGCTCTTCTTCTCTTGCCATCGTGACATACCTATAGAGAACCAATCACAGTCAGTCAATTACACAAAAATAAGCAAATAAAATAGCGTTAATACTGCTATCAGATGTAAAAAGACATTAATAACTTACGATTTCGGTGCTTTGCCTTCATATTCTCCAGTTTCTCAACAGACATACGCGCCGAGGAGCTCATGTCAGAATGAAACGAGACACTTTTTTCAGGTTGAGAAGGAGCAACAGGAAGTTTCGTAGACACTTGTATGCCATCCTGCTGCCCGCAGGGCACCTCAGCACAGGGGTCAGGCTTCTGTGCCAAACCTGTAATCACATCACACAAGATTAATGACACCAAAATAAACCAAATAAAACTACATTAATACTGCTGGATGGATCACAATATTCACATACGGTTTCTATGCCTTCTTTTCCTTCTCTTCTTCTCTTCGGATGCTTTAGGAGCCACAGCAAGAGAATCTCCAGCAGGCACAGATGGATGCCCACCAGCTTTCAATGCCAGCTCCTCCTCATCCTTCATATCCATATATTCACCCCATGATGCTATGGGCTGGTGATCATCACAGGCTTCCAAAGTTGCCTCTGAATTCATCTCTATATGATCCACAGCCATACTTGCTTGGGCTTTGTAGCTTGTTGTCTGCTGGACTGACGATCAGATGGAGTCGACAAGATGCCACCTCACGGCAACAACTTGGTCTCAACACTTTCACGAAAGAACAGAAGTCTCACAACTACACGCAAAAACGACAGACGGACCGAACACGGAACGAGAAATTCGCTGAAAGGAATCGCGTTGAAGACAGAGTCACAAAACTCGACCTTTACTCGACGGACGACACTCTCACACTGACTGCACGACGGACGAAGAGCTTTACGTCATGACTCATCCGGTCAACAGAGCAGCGCGCCATGGCAACGGCGTGTTACGTAACGGTCAAAAAATAAAAGTAAAAATATAAAAACGGATATTATTTTTTTATATTCGCGTACGCGTGGATTTCCGACGTTTCTGATAAATAATAATTAAAAATTAATTAATGATAATTTATGATAAATTTCTGCTTTGATCAGTTGCTGTGATACGTCATCGGTACATGACGTAGCACATCACATATCACATTTAGAGAGTTTACATTACATTAAAGTGTTAATATATATATTCATTTAGTGAATTATTTTTGTTTAAAATCCATAGTTTTGCGTTCCTAAATGTGACAGATCCAGTTTGCTCATTTTTATTTTGATTGTTTTAAAATATTTAGATTTTTTTAATCTAAACCATGTCGTTTTAATTCAGTTCTGCGTGGTTGGGACAGGTTGAAGTCAGGATGACATTTGCATGTTAATTCCTGTCGAGAGTCAGACATCCTCAGGTGAGATCCGGGTCATGTGAATCAAATCACAGCACTTACATTTACATTTAGTCATTTAGCAGACGCTTTTATCCAAAGCGACTTACAATAGTCGAGGAGACAATGAAGCGGTAAATAGCCGATACAACAACAGGTGAACAAGTGCTGCAACAATGCTACTGAGTTACACAGAGAGCGAAGTTACAAAAGATTTTTTTTTTTTTTCACTTCTCTCATTATTGCAAATGATCCAAGACAGACTGCTCCATCATTCATGCGGACCTAACTTTGACATGATTCTAGCTAATGTTGGTGTTGAAATGTGTTTAAGGGAGAATATATGCAAGGGCTAACTTCTACTGCCTCAGTTACAGCTTTAACCAAGTACAAATGTTATAGTTTCATGAGTACATAGTTGTTCACGCTTACTCTTTTCTCCATCTGTCTCTTTATCACCTTCCTACTGAAACACTTTTGTTAACACTGTATGTAGATAATGTACTGGCCTTGTTAAAGGGAAAACTATTACTCTGGATGTAATTTTTATTGCCTTGGTAAATAATATAACTGTACATTCAATAAATGCAGAACGTTATTGAAAATGTCTGGTCTCAGCTTCTCGTTTTCAGTTCTCTCATTGACGTAGAAAATGCTTTCAAAAAAGAATAGTTTAGCATGTTCTGTCCTGGCAGATTACGTAACTTTATGAAAGTTTTATTAAATATGTGTAAATCATCAAATCTGTCATGGCGACAGGTTGTAAATACTGATGTCAAATATTACCATTTTATATTGAACTTGTCATGCCTGATCACCCAGATGATAATGTAATCATTTTTTTGTGATTTGTGAGAATTTTCTGGTCTAGAAATACTTAGGAAACAAAATATGGGGGGGGGGGGTGAATAGGGAAGATATATGAAATAATACATTTCCATATATTAGAACCATGTGCCTTTATTTTATTCAATATATATAAATGTTTTAGTTATTTACAATGTATAATTCTGTTTTAAATAATTTGATATTTATATTCATTACTATCAATTTATAAATTGACACAAAATAATGAAAAATAAGAATATATAAATTCTTGGAGTTATAGAATTAACTTTTAAAATGTTATTTACATCAAACATCTGCATATTTAACATCTATAAGTACAAAACTATGACACAGTACATGATAACATTCCTTTAATATAACATTTTAAAGGAAAAAAATATGGTTCTTCATCTTAAGATCATCATTATCAGATTTTAACATGAACTGACTTTTTGTACAAAAAGGATGCATTGATTCACTCCATATCTGAAGTGAATAAAACAGGGCCTTTAAGTATCTATATAATCTTCTCAATGGACTTACCAGCTAGCAGCCAACCAGAATATAATACAATCCCCTATTCATGTTTCTTTCTAAACCTTTTATATCCCCGATTTCTCACCCTTCTCTTATCTACAAGCTTTGTATTTCAAGCACCGAGCTCATCACTCCTTTGTCTTGTTCTCCTGTGTGCACTTGCTTCCATTTCCGTCTTTCTGCTCTCGTTCTGTCGTTCATAGAGTGGACGGTGCATAAGAGATAGGAAATGATGACAGGAACAGTGCCAGACTGTCATGCCATACATCCATCAGCTCAATGTACAGAAACATACACATACATCACATATATCTTGCTTCCAGTCAGATCTTTGTTTGTTCCTCTGTGGAATTTTTTCACTTAAAATTTTCAACTTTTTTATAATAATATGAACATGACTAAGTTATATGAATAAGTAAAAAATTAAATTTAAAAAATGCAACACTTATGCGAAACAATTGTAAAATTAAGGAGTACCAAAATGTTAGAAAAGTGATATATAATGGCTAATAAGGGCTTACGTTATTAAGTGGGTCTGATATTTTATCATTGTTTACCCTAGCAAAGTCTCTGAGATCCTGAAGACAGTTTACTTCTGAAGACTACAAGTAGGGATCCGTTCTGAAAAATGGAGACTAAAGGCTTTCTTTTGTTTCAAACCTTAAAAAATAATCATTACAACGAGCATACATAGTCAAAGAAGATAATTTGAAGAATGTTGGACACTGGTACCCATTTTCTTATATTGTCCATGCAATATTGGGCCTAATTTAGGGATGCCACATCTGTTTGATAACCAACTTTCTTAAAATATATATATATTTTGTATTCTACAGATAATGAAATATAAATTTGGAATGACCAGGTCATTAATCCTTGGATGAATTCTCACATTAATTGTTCAGGTAACATCATACGAATAGTACAAATCAAAGGTCCATCAACTATAAAACTGGCTTACTTTGTAAATGGAGTTATTTTACTAAACATCGGTTGATATCAGTTGAGGGTAGTATCTATTAAAAAAAACTCCTACTTTCTGGCACCTTGCTGGATTCTGTCAACTTTTGACCGTTTATTTGTAGGGGAAAACCGAAACGCTGTACAGTAAAACTCTCATTACACACCATAAAAAGCACAAAAATAATGCAGATGATGTCCACAGTTCATTTTTTATTTCTTATATGACAAGAAACATTGTCACCGTTTACGATGTGAAACAACATAAACCACATAAATGACTAGATCTATAAGGGATAATATATAAACTATGTTTTCCTCTAGTAGAAATGCAATTATTGCATGCATAGACATAAATGGTGATATTATGTTTCAAAACATAAATAACATGTAGAATAAAAATATGATCAAAACATGTAGAATTAAAATATGATCAAAACATGTAAAGCACACAAACAAGATGCAAAAGTTCTTACCTGATTCACTTGGTCAAACCATGTTTTTCAGTCATTACAGACTCAAATCACATTCTGGTTGATGCAGGTTTCAAGTGGTCATCATTTAGTTGCACTAGGCTCACCCTCCAGCCAAACTCAAGCTAACTCTGTCAGATTAAGATTTCCTGAGAATGAAACGTGGAAACAAACTTATTAGTGCACAGACGACTCACAAGCTATGTAAAAATCACACAATATAACAAATGTTTTAAGTTCTGACAAATGCTGCAAAAACACAAACAGACTGTTTAGGGGTTCCTTTGAATATAACAAAGGGCTCTTCATAGACGGTTACAATGGTATGTTTCATCTTCACAAACATACCATTGTAACCGCCTGTTTGGATATAAACACATGTAAGTATGGACATACTCATATAGTATTTTGAGAAGAATAAATCCACTATTTAAGGTGCACGCTTATACATTACCATAACTTGATCAAAAGGAATGTTATTACAAATTATTCTGTATTCTGATACATGTACAATATCGTATTGTATCATATCGTGACCTTGTTTCATGATACAGTACAAATTGTTTAATGAAGTTTTGGTGATACACTTATAAATGGCTTCTCTGTTTTGAGTTTGGAGAGAACAGATGTTAAATAAATCTTAAGGATTGTTATGATTTCCTTCCTATCCCCTATAAGGTACACTATGTGCTGCCACTGTATAGAATATAGTGAACTTGTGGTCAAATATTTTCAGACTAAATTTTTTTATTTTCACTGCAGTGTAAATTCAGCCACTTGATTGAAGTCGTAATGGCAGGCTGCTCTTCAGGTAGATCTCCACTATTTGGCTGCAAACACAACAATAAGATTAAGTACATTCATAATTAACAGCATATTATCTATCTAGAGTATTTATCAAAAACAATTTATTGATATTGAAACAATGACTTGATTACAGATTACAGAACTGAAACTTACCAAATAGAGGAGACATTAGGTGCTCTGGTATATTTATACCAGTGCTCTGCCTCTGGAAAAGGACAGGATTCTGGCTTTTAAAGAACCCAGAGGGTGGGGAATTAAGCCTTAAAATACAAGAAAAAATTGCTTTATGAACTATTTCTGCAAATGTTCAAGCACATATGATTTAAGACATGTAATTAAACTCACTGAAATGGGGCAGATGCTGTGTCGGGGGGGTTCTTTGGTTTGAAGAACCCTGATGGAGGTGAAGTACTCCTAAAATCGAAGAGCATGTTATGTAGGTACAGTTCCTGCAAATGTTCAAGCACATATGACTTGAGACGTGTTATTTAACTCACTGAAATGGGGCAGATGCTGTGTCGGGGGGGTTCTTTGGTTTAAAAAACCCTGATGGAGGTGAATTACTCCTAAAATACAAGAGCGTTTGATTTAGGTACTGTTTTGCAAACAATTTAACTTTTATACATTTTTGGGAATTCTGCTTAATTGCTTTTAACTCACTGAGGTGCAGGAGCTGGTGTGGCCGGAGGTTTAGTCGATGTGTCTTGACCACCAAATATATTTGGAGCAGAACCTTTTATAAACCAAAGTAAATAAATCATAAACTACTTGTATATCAGACTACAATCTTTAAATAAGTTTATACTTACCGAATGCAGCAGAAACCAGGTTTTCAGGTATTTTAAATCTTCCCCCATGAAATGGGACATGAGGGCTAAAAATACAAGAACATGAGATTTAGGTACAGTTCCTGCAAATGTTCAGGCACACATGACTTGAGACGTGTTATTTAACTCACTGAAATGTTGCAGCTGCTGTGTCGGGGGGGTTCTTTGGTTTGAAAAACCCTGATGGTGGTGAATTACTCCTAAAATACAAGAGCATGTGATTAAGGTACAGCTCCTGCAAATGTTCAGGCACATATGACTTGAGACGTGTTATTTAACTCACTGAAATGTTGCAGCTGCTGTGTCGGGGGGGTTCTTTGGTTTGAAAAACCCTGATGGTGGTGAATTACTCCTAAAATACAAGAGCATGTGATTAAGGTACAGTTCCTGCAAATGTTCAGGCACATATGACTTGAGACGTGTTATTTAACTCACTGAAATGGAGCAGATGCCGGTATGAGGGGATTCTTTGGTTTGAGAAACCCTGATGGTGGTGAACTACTCCTAAAAATACAAGAACATGAGATTTAGGTACAGTTCCTGCAAATGTTCAGGCACATATGACTTGAGACGTGTTATTTAACTCACTGAAATGTTGCAGCTGCTGTGTCGGGGGGGTTCTTTGGTTTGAAAAACCCTGATGGTGGTGAATTACTCCTAAAATACAAGAGCATGTGATTAAGGTACAGTTCCTGCAAATGTTCAGGCACATATGACTTGAGTCGTGTTATTTAACTCACTGAAATGTTGCAGCTGCTGTGTCGGGGGGGTTCTTTGGTTTGAAAAACCCTGATGGTGGTGAATTACTCCTAAAATACAAGAGCATGTGATTAAGGTACAGTTCCTGCAAATGTTCAGGCCCATATGACTTGAGACGTGTTATTTAACTCACTGAAATGTTGCAGCTGCTGTGTCGGGGGGGTTCTTTGGTTTGAAAAACCCTGATGGTGGTGAATTACTCCTAAAATACAAGAGCATGTGATTAAGGTACAGTTCCTGCAAATGTTCAGGCACATATGACTTGAGACGTGTTATTTAACTCACTGAAATGTTGCAGCTGCTGTGTCGGGGGGGTTCTTTGGTTTGAAAAACCCTGATGGTGGTGAATTACTCCTAAAATACAAGAGCATGTGATTAAGGTACAGTTCCTGCAAATGTTCAGGCACATATGACTTGAGACGTGTTATTTAACTCACTGAAATGGAGCAGATGCTGTGACAGGGGGATTCTTTGGTTTGACAAACCCTGATGGTGGTGAATTACTCCTAAAATACAAGACCATGTGATTTAGGTACAGTTCCTGTAAATGTTCAAGCACATATGACTTGAGCCGTGTTATTTAACTCACTGAAATGGGGCAGATGCTGTGTCGGGGGGATTCTTTGGTTTGAAAAACCCTGATGGAGGTGAAGTACTCCTAAAATAGAAGAGCATGTGATTTAGGTACAGTTCCTGCAAATGTTCAAGCACATATGACTTGAGACGTGTTATTTAACTCACTGAAATGTTGCAGGTGCTATGACGGGGGGGGTCTTTGGTTTAAAAAACCCTGATGGAGGTAAAGTACTCCTAAAATACAAGAGCGTGTGATTTAGGTTTTGACACACAATTTAACTTTTATACATTTTTGGGAATTCTGCTTATTGCTTTTAACTCACTGAGGTGCAGGAGCTGGTGTGGCCGGAGGTTTAGTCGATGTGTCTTGACCACCAAACATATTTGGAGCAGAACCTTTTATAAATTAGAATAAATAAATGATAAACTACTTGTATATCAGACTACAATCTTTAAATCAGTTTATACTTACCGAATGCAGCAAACACAAGGTTTTCAGGTATTTTAAATCTTCCCCCTTGAAATGGGACATGAGGGCTAAAAATACAAGAAAATGTTTTCAAAGGACCGTTTCTACAAATACTAAAGAGTTCATAAATTGTGACATTCTATTTAACTCACTGAGATTGAGCAGATGCTGTCACAGGGGGCTGCAGTTTAAAGAACCCAGAGGGCGGTGAATTACTCCTAAAAATGCAAGAAAATTACCTTTAGATACCGTTTCTGAAAAACATTCAAGAAATTATAAATTGAAGGATTATATTATACTTACTGAGCTGGAGCAGATGCTGTGACGGGGGGATTCAGGCTTTTAAAGAACCCTGCTGGAGGTAAATTATGCCTAAAAATACAAGAAAATGTGATCAAGGCACGGTTTCTGCAAATTCAAGACATATGACTTAAGACTTTTTGTTAATTAAGGATTAACAATTTAGTGTTTATAAATTATATGAATATGAATTTTGGCTTAATGTGCTAACTCACTGAGGTGAAGGAGCTGGTGGGGCCGGAGGTTTTGTGGATGTGTCTTGATCACCCAACTTATCAAGACCAGAATCTTTTGAGAAGAAATCAGAGAAAATGAATGATAAACTGCTCATCAATAATTAATATGAAAACATATAACCTTTAAAAGATAAGAGCAGTGAAACTGGTGATAAGAGTAACTCGACTTACTGGATGCAGCAGATTTCAGGTTTTTTGCTTTTCTTATCCTAGACTTTGGTTTCTTGAAGAAACCAGGTTGAGAAGTGCACCTAAGATACAATAAAAGTGTCTTAAGTATTGTTTTGCAAACAATTTTGCATTTATAAATCAAGTCAATTTGTTTAACTCACGTAGGTAGAACAACTTCTTTAACATCAGTCTCCTGTTTCTTAAAGGATTCAGGTGGGGAAGTAAACCTAAGAAACATATTTTAAGTACTGTTTCTGCAAACAATTGAACATTAATAATTTGAAACATTTTGTTTAACTCACTTTGTTGGAAAAGCTGCTAAAACAGGGGGTTCCTGTTTCTTAAATGTCTCAGGTTGAGGAGAAGTGTTCCTAAAAATACAAGAATGTAAATTAAGTACTGTTTCTGCAAACAATTGAACATTAATTATTTGAAACATTTTGTTTGACTTACTTGAGTGGAACAGCTTCTGTAACATCAGTCTCCTGTTTCTTAAAGGACTCAGGTGGAGGAGTAAGCCTAAGAAAAGCATTATAAGTACTGTTTCTCCAAACAATTGAACATTAATAATTCGAAACATTTTGTATAACTCACTTGGGTGTAACAGCTTCTATTACAGGGGGTTCCTGTTTCTTAAACGACTCAGGTGGAGGAGAAGTGTTCCTAAAAATACAAGAAAGTTAATTAAGTATAGTTTTTGCAAACAATTGAACATTAATTATTTGATACATTTTGTTTAACTCACTTGAGTGGAACAGCTTCTGTAACATCAGTCTCCTGTTTCTTAAAGGACTCAGGTGAAGGAGAAGTGTTCCTAAAAATATAAGAATGTAAATTGAGTATGGTTTCTACAAACAAATGAACATTAATAATTTGAAACATTTTGTTTAACTCACTTTAGTGCAACAGCTGCTATAACATGGGGCTCCTGTTTCTTAAAGAACCCATGATGAGGAGAAATGTGCCTAAACATACAAGAATGTAAATTAAGTACCGTTTCTGCAAACAACTGAGCACTGATAAATTTAAACATTTAGTTTAACTCACTTGGGTACAGGTGCTGGTGGAGAAGTGGCAGAAGGCTTCATGGACAGTTGTAGTCCAGCCATCTGCCTGCATAACTCCTCCATAGCCACGTCAGTAACTAATGTGTTCTTCTTCTCATCCTTCTGTGTGAACACAGTCACTAATGTGTTCTTCCTCTCATCCTTCTGTTTGAACACTGTTGAACACCACAACAGTTCATCCAATTATTGGTATGATTTTCAAAACAAATTTATAACACTTGAAACTGTAGGTTAGAGAACAACCATCGTACCAAATGTAGCAGGCTTCAGGAAGCCTGGAACGCTCAGGCTCCGGTTGTGGACTACAACAGGAGTATTAAGCCTAAAAATACAAGACAAAGTACATGAAGTACCAAATTCGATGTGTAATTTAAGACCATCCATTCAACATACCGAGGTATAGGAGCAGATTTAACAGAAAGGTCCTGCTTTTCAACGCAACTTGAAGGCGCAGGTTGAGGCATCACCGGAGGCTTTTTCGTCATCTGCAGTCTCTCCATGGACTTGCAGAACACCTCATTATAGGAGTCAGCCTCCTCTGTGCTCTTCTTCTCTTGCCATCGTGACATACCTATAGAGAACCAATCACAGTCAGTCAATTACACAAAAATAAGCAAATAAAATAGCGTTAATACTGCTATCAGATGTAAAAAGACATTAATAACTTACGATTTCGGTGCTTTGCCTTCATATTCTCCAGTTTCTCAACAGACATACGCGCCGAGGAGCTTATGTCAGAATGAAACGAGACACTTTTTTCAGGTTGAGAAGGAGCAACAGGAAGTTTCGTAGACACTTGTATGCCATCCTGCTGCCCGCAGGGCACCTCAGCACAGGGGTCAGGCTTCTGTGCTAAACCTGTAATCACATCACACAAGATTAATGACACCAAAATAAACCAAATAAAACTACATTAATACTGCTGGATGGATCACAATATTCACATACGGTTTCTATGCCTTCTTTTCCTTCTCTTCTTCTCTTCGGATGCTTTAGGAGCCACAGCAAGAGAATCTCCAGCAGGCACAGATGGATGCCCACCAGCTTTCAATGCCAGCTCCTCCTCATCCTTCATATCCATATATTCACCCCATGATGCTATGGGCTGGTGATCATCACAGGCTTCCAAAGTTGCCTCTGAATTCATCTCTATATGATCCACAGCCATACTTGCTTGGGCTTTGTAGCTTGTTGTCTGCTGGACTGACGATCAGATGGAGTCGACAAGATGCCACCTCACGGCAACAACTTGGTCTCAACACTTTCACGAAAGAACAGAAGTCTCACAACTACACGCAAAAACGACAGACGGACCGAACACGGAACGAGAAATTCGCTGAAAGGAATCGCGTTGAAGACAGAGTCACAAAACTCGACCTTTACTCGACGGACGACACTCTCACACTGACTGCACGACGGACGAAGAGCTTTACGTCATGACTCATCCGGTCAACAGAGCAGCGCGCCATGGCAACGGCGTGTTACGTAACGGTCAAAAAATAAAAGTAAAAATATAAAAACGGATATTATTTTTTTATATTCGCGTACGCGTGGATTTCTGACGTTTCCGATAAATAATAATTAAATATTAATTAATGATAATTTATGATAAATCTCTGCTTTGATCAGTTGCTGTGATACGTCATCGGTACATGACGTAGCACATCACATATCACATTTAAAGAGTTTACATTACATTAAAGTGTTAATATATATATTCATTTAGTGAATTATTTTTGTTTAAAATCCATAGTTTTGCGTTCCTAAATGTGACAGATCCAGTTTGCTCATTTTTATTTTGATTGTTTTAAAATATATTGATTTTTTTAATCTAAACCATGTCGTTTTAATTCAGTTCTGGGTGGTTGGGACAGGTTGAAGTCAGGATGACATTTGCATGTTAATTCCTGTCGAGAGTCAGACATCCTCAGGTGAGATCCGGGTCATGTGAATCAAATCACAGCACTTACATTTACATTTAGTCATTTAGCAGACGCTTTTATCCAAAGCAACTTACAATAGTCGAGGAGACAATGAAGCGGTAAATAGCCGATACAACAACAGGTGAACAAGTGCTGCAACAATGCTACTGAGTTACACAGAGAGCGAAGTTACAAAAGATTTTTTTTTTTTCACTTCTCTCATTATTGCAAATGATCCAAGACAGACTGCTCCATCATTCATGCGGACCTAACTTTGACATGATTCTAGCTAATGTTGGTGTTGAAATGTGTTTAAGGGAGAATATATGCAAGGGCTAACTTCTGCTGCCTCAGTTACAGCTTTAACCAAGTACAAATGTCATAGTTTCATGAGTACATAGTTGTTCACGCTTACTCTTTTCTCCATCTGTCTCTTTATCACCTTCCTACTGAAACACTTTTGTTAACACTGTATGTAGATAATGTACTGGCCTTGTTAAAGGGAAAACTATTACTCTGGATGTAATTTTTATTGCCTTGGTAAATAATATAACTGTACATTCAATAAATGCAGAACGTTATTGAAAATGTCTGGTCTCAGCTTCTCGTCTTCAGTTCTCTCATTGACGTAGAAAATGCTTTCAAAAAAGAATAGTTTAGCATGTTCTGTCCTGGCAGATTACGTAACTTTATGAAAGTTTTATTAAATATGTGTAAATCATCAAATCTGTCATGGCGACAGGTTGTAAATACTGATGTCAAATATTACCATTTTATATTGAACTTGTCATGCCTGATCACCCAGATGATAATGTAATCATTTTTTTGTGATTTGTGAGAATTTTCTGGTCTAGAAATACTTAGGAAACAAAATATGGGGGGGGGGGGGGGTGAATAGGGAAGATATATGAAATAATACATTTCCATATATTAGAACCATGTGCCTTTATTTTATTCAATATATATAAATGTTTTAGTTATTTACAATGTATTATTCTGTTTTAAATAATTTGATATTTATATTCATTACTATCAATTTATAAATTGACACAAAATAATGAAAAATAAGAATATATAAATTCTTGGAGTTATAGAATTAACTTTTAAAATGTTATTTACATCAAACATCTGCATATTTAACATCTATAAGTACAAAACTATGACACAGTACATGATAACATTCCTTTAATATAACATTTTAAAGGAAAAAAAATATGGTTCTTCATCTTAAGATCATCATTATCAGATTTTAACATGAACTGACTTTTTGTACAAAAAGGATGCATTGATTCACTCCATATCTGAAGTGAATAAAACAGGGCCTTTAAGTATCTATATAATCTTCTCAATGGACTTACCAGCTAGCAGCCAACCAGAATATAATACAATCCCCTATTCATGTTTCTTTCTAAACCTTTTATATCCCCGATTTCTCACCCTTCTCTTATCTACAAGCTTTGTATTTCAAGCACCGAGCTCATCACTCCTTTGTCTTGTTCTCCTGTGTGCACTTGCTTCCATTTCCGTCTTTCTGCTCTCGTTCTGTCGTTCATAGAGTGGACGGTGCATAAGAGATAGGAAATGATGACAGGAACAGTGCCAGACTGTCATGCCATACATCCATCAGCTCAATGTACAGAAACATACACATACATCACATATATCTTGCTTCCAGTCAGATCTTTGTTTGTTCCTCTGTGGAATTTTTTCACTTAAAATTTTCAACTTTTTTATAATAATATGAACATGACTAAGTTATATGAATAAGTAAAAAATTAAATTTAAAAAATGCAACACTTATGCGAAACAATTGTAAAATTAAGGAGTACCAAAATGTTAGAAAAGTGATATATAATGGCTAATAAGGGCTTACGTTATTAAGTGGGTCTGATATTTTATCATTGTTTACCCTAGCAAAGTCTCTGAGATCCTGAAGACAGTTTACTTCTGAAGACTACAAGTAGGGATCCGTTCTGAAAAATGGAGACTAAAGGCTTTCTTTTGTTTCAAACCTTAAAAAATAATCATTACAACGAGCATACATAGTCAAAGAAGATAATTTGAAGAATGTTGGACACTGGTACCCATTTTCTTATATTGTCCATGCAATATTGGGCCTAATTTAGGGATGCCACATCTGTTTGATAACCAACTTTCTTAAAATATATATATATTTTGTATTCTACAGATAATGAAATATAAATTTGGAATGACCAGGTCATTAATCCTTGGATGAATTCTCACATTAATTGTTCAGGTAACATCATACGAATAGTACAAATCAAAGGTCCATCAACTATAAAACTGGCTTACTTTGTAAATGGAGTTATTTTACTAAACATCGGTTGATATCAGTTGAGGGTAGTATCTATTAAAAAAAAACTCCTACTTTCTGGCACCTTGCTGGATTCTGTCAACTTTTGACCGTTTATTTGTAGGGGAAAACCGAAACTGCTGTACAGTAAAACTCTCATTACACACCATAAAAAGCACAAAAATAATGCAGATGATGTCCACAGTTCATTTTTTATTTCTTATATGACAAGAAACATTGTCACCGTTTACGATGTGAAACAACATAAACCACATAAATGACTAGATCTATAAGGGATAATATATAAACTATGTTTTCCTCTAGTAGAAATGCAATTATTGCATGCATAGACATAAATGGTGATATTATGTTTCAAAACATAAATAACATGTAGAATTAAAATATGATCAAAACATGTAGAATTAAAATATGATCAAAACATGTAAAGCACACAAACAAGATGCAAAAGTTCTTACCTGATTCACTTGGTCAAACCATGTTTTTCAGTCATTACAGACTCAAATCACATTCTGGTTGATGCAGGTTTCAAGTGGTCATCATTTAGTTGCACTAGGCTCACCCTCCAGCCAAACTCAAGCTAACTCTGTCAGATTAAGATTTCCTGAGAATGAAACGTGGAAACAAACTTATTAGTGCACAGACGACTCACAAGCTATGTAAAAATCACACAATATAACAAATGTTTTAAGTTCTGACAAATGCTGCAAAAACACAAACAGACTGTTTAGGGGTTCCTTTGAATATAACAAAGGGCTCTTCATAGGTCATCTTCACAAACATACCATTGTAACCGCCTGTTTGGATATAAACACATGTAAGTATGGACATACTCATATAGTATTTTGAGAAGAATAAATCCACTATTTAAGGTGCACGCTTATACATTACCATAACTTGATCAAAAGGAATGTTATTACAAATTATTCTGTATTCTGATACATGTACAATATCGTATTGTATCATATCGTGACCTTGTTTCATGATACAGTACAAATTGTTTAATGAAGTTTTGGTGATACACTTATAAATGGCTTCTCTGTTTTGAGTTTGGAGAGAACAGATGTTAAATAAATCTTAAGGATTGTTATGATTTCCTTCCTATCCCCTATAAGGTACACTATGTGCTGCCACTGTATAGAATATAGTGAACTTGTGGTCAAATATTTTCAGACTAAATTTTTTTATTTTCACTGCAGTGTAAATTCAGCCACTTGATTGAAGTCGTAATGGCAGGCTGCTCTTCAGGTAGATCTCCACTATTTGGCTGCAAACACAACAATAAGATTAAGTACATTCATAATTAACAGCATATTATCTATCTAGAGTATTTATCAAAAACAATTTATTGATATTGAAACAATGACTTGATTACAGATTACAGAACTGAAACTTACCAAATAGAGGAGACATTAGGTGCTCTGGTATATTTATACCAGTGCTCTGCCTCTGGAAAAGGACAGGATTCTGGCTTTTAAAGAACCCAGAGGGTGGGGAATTAAGCCTTAAAATACAAGAAAAAATTGCTTTATGAACTATTTCTGCAAATGTTCAAGCACATATGATTTAAGACATGTAATTAAACTCACTGAAATGGGGCAGATGCTGTGTCGGGGGGGTTCTTTGGTTTGAAGAACCCTGATGGAGGTGAAGTACTCCTAAAATCGAAGAGCATGTTATGTAGGTACAGTTCCTGCAAATGTTCAAGCACATATGACTTGAGACGTGTTATTTAACTCACTGAAATGGGGCAGATGCTGTGTCGGGGGGGTTCTTTGGTTTAAAAAACCCTGATGGAGGTGAATTACTCCTAAAATACAAGAGCGTTTGATTTAGGTACTGTTTTGCAAACAATTTAACTTTTATACATTTTTGGGAATTCTGCTTAATTGCTTTCAACTCACTGAGGTGCAGGAGCTGGTGTGGCCGGAGGTTTAGTCGATGTGTCTTGACCACCAAATATATTTGGAGCAGAACCTTTTATAAACCAAAGTAAATAAATCATAAACTACTTGTATATCAGACTACAATCTTTAAATAAGTTTATACTTACCGAATGCAGCAGAAACCAGGTTTTCAGGTATTTTAAATCTTCCCCCATGAAATGGGACATGAGGGCTAAAAATACAAGAACATGAGATTTAGGTACAGTTCCTGCAAATGTTCAGGCACATATGACTTGAGACGTGTTATTTAACTCACTGAAATGTTGCAGCTGCTGTGTCGGGGGGGTTCTTTGGTTTGAAAAACCCTGATGGTGGTGAATTACTCCTAAAATACAAGAGCATGTGATTAAGGTACAGCTCCTGCAAATGTTCAGGCACATATGACTTGAGACGTGTTATTTAACTCACTGAAATGTTGCAGCTGCTGTGTCGGGGGGGTTCTTTGGTTTGAAAAACCCTGATGGTGGTGAATTACTCCTAAAAATACAAGAGCATGTGATTAAGGTACAGTTCCTGCAAATGTTCAAGCACATATGACTTGAGACGTGTTATTTAACTCACTGAAATGGAGCAGATGCCGGAACGAGGGGATTCTTTGGTTTGAGAAACCCTGATGGTGGTGAACTACTCCTAAAAATACAAGAACATGAGATTTAGGTACAGTTCCTGCAAATGTTCAGGCACATATGACTTGAGACATGTTATTTAACTTACTGAAATGTTGCAGCTGCTGTGTCGGGGGGGTTCTTTGGTTTGAGAAACCCTGATGGTGGTGAATTACTCCTAAAATACAAGAGCATGTGATTAAGGTACAGTTCCTGCAAATGTTCAGGCACATATGACTTGAGACGTGTTATTTAACTCACTGAAATGTTGCAGCTGCTGTGTCGGGGGGGTTCTTTGGTTTGAAAAACCCTGATGGTGGAGAATTACTCCTAAAATACAAGAACGTGTCATTAAGGTACAGTTCCTGCAAATGTTCAGGCACAAATGACTTGAGACGTGTTATTTAACTCACTGAAATGGAGCAGATGCTGTGACAGGGGGGCTCTTTGGTTTGAAAAACCCTGATGGTGGTGAATTACTCCTAAAATACAAGACCATGTGATTTAGGTACAGTTCCTGTAAATGTTCAAGCACATATGACTTGAGACGTGTTATTTAACTCACTGAAATGGGGCAGCTGCTGTGTCCGGGGGGGTCTTTGGTTTGAAGAACCCTGATGGTGGTGAATTACTCCTAAAATACAAGAACATGTGATTACAGTTCAGTTCCTGTAAATGTTCAAGCACATATGACTTGAGCCGTGTTATTTAACTCACTGAAATGGAACAGATGCCGGTACGAGGGGATTCTTTGGTTTGAAAAACCCTGATGGAGGTGAAGTACTCCTAAAATAGAAGAGCATGTGATTTAGGTACAGTTCCTGTAAATGTTCAGGCACATATGACTTGAGACGTGTTATTTAACTCACTGAAATGTTGCAGGTGCTATGACGGGGGGGGTCTTTGGTTTAAAAAACCCTGATGGAGGTAAAGTACTCCTAAAATACAAGAGCGTGTGATTTAGGTTTTGACACACAATTTAACTTTTATACATTTTTGGGAATTCTGCTTATTGCTTTTAACTCACTGAGGTGCAGGAGCTGGTGTTGCCGGAGGTTTAGTCAATGTGTCTTGACCACCAAACATATTTGGAGCAGAACCTTTTATAAATTAGAGTAAATAAATGATAAACTACTTGTATATCAGACTACAATCTTTAAATCAGTTTATACTTACCGAATGCAGCAAACACAAGGTTTTCAGGTATTTTAAATCTTCCCCCTTGAAATGGGACATGAGGGCTAACAATACAAGAAAATGTTTTCAAAGGACCGTTTCTACAAATACTGAAGAGTTCATAAATTGTGACATTCTATTTAACTCACTGAGATTGAGCAGATGCTGTCACAGGGGGCTGCAGTTTAAAGAACCCAGAAGGCGGTGAATTACTCCTAAAAATGCAAGAAAATTACCTTTAGATACCGTTTCTGAAAAACATTCAAGAATTTATAAATTGAAGGATTATATTATACTTACTGAGCTGGAGCAGATGCTGTGACGGGGGGATTCAGGCTTTTAAAGAACCCTGCTGGAGGTAAATTATGCCTAAAAATACAAGAAAATGTGATCAAGGCACGGTTTCTGCAAATTCAAGACATATGACTTAAGACTTTTTGTTAATTAATGATTAACAATTTAGTGTTTATAAATTATATGAATATGAATTTTGGCTTAATGTGCTTAACTCACTGAGGTGAAGGAGCTGGTGGGGCCGCAGGTTTTGTGGATGTGTCTTGATCAACCAACTTATCAAGACCAGAATCTTTTGAGAAGAAATCAGAGAAAATGAATGATAAACTGCTCATCAATAATTAATATGAAAACATATAACCTTTAAAAGATAAGAGCAGTGAAAATGGTGATAAGAGTAACTCGACTTACTGGATGCAGCAGATTTCAGGTTTTTTGCTTTTCTTATCCTAGACTTTGGTTTCTTGAAGAAACCAGGTTGAGAAGTGCACCTAAAATACAATAAAAGTGTCTTAAGTATTGTTTTGCAAACAATTTTGCATTTATAAATCAAGTCAATTTGTTTAACTCACGTAGGTAGAACAACTTCTTTAACATCAGTCTCCTGTTTCTTAAAGGATTCAGGTGGGGAAGTAAACCTAAGAAACATATTTAAAGTACTGTTTCTGCAAACAATTGAACATTAATAATTTGAAACATTTTGTTTAACTCACTTTGTTGGAAAAGCTGCTAAAACAGGGGGTTCCTGTTTCTTAAATGTCTCAGGTTGAGGAGAAGTGTTCCTAAAAATACAAGAATGTAAATTAAGTACTGTTTCTGCAAACAATTGAACATTAATTATTTGAAACATTTTGTTTGACCTACTTGAGTGGAACAGCTTCTGTAACATCAGTCTCCTGTTTCTTAAAGGACTCAGGTGGAGGAGTAAGCCTAAGAAAAGCATTATAAGTACTGTTTCTCCAAACAATTAAACATTAATAATTCGAAACATTTTGTATAACTCACTTGGGTGTAACAGCTTCTATTACAGGGGGTTCCTGTTTCTTAAACGACTCAGGTGGAGGAGAAGTGTTCCTAAAAATACAAGAAAGTTAATTAAGTATAGTTTTTGCAAACAATTGAACATTAATTATTTGATACATTTTGTTTAACTCACTTGAGTGGAACAGCTTCTGTAACATCAGTCTCCTGTTTCTTAAAGGACTCAGGTGGAGGAGAAGTGTTCCTACAAATATAAGAGTGTAAATTGAGTATGGTTTCTACAAACAAATGAACATTAATAATTTGAAACATTTTGTTTAACTCACTTTAGTGCAACAGCTGCTATAACATGGGGCTCCTGTTTCTTAAAGAACCCATGATGAGGAGAAATGTGCCTAAACATACAAGAATGTAAATTAAGTACCGTTTCTGCAAACAACTGAGCACTGATAAATTTAAACATTTAGTTTAACTCACTTGGGTACAGGTGCTGGTGGAGAAGTGGCAGAAGGCTTCATGGACAGTTGTAGTCCAGCCATCTGCCTGCATAACTCCTCCATAGGCACGTCAGTAACTAATGTGTTCTTCTTCTCATCCTTCTGTTTGAACACAGTCACTACTGTGTTCTTCCTCTCATCCTTCTGTTTGAACACTGTTGACACCACAACAGTTCATCCAATGATTGGTATGATTTTCAAAACAAATTTATAACACTTGAAACTGTAGGTTAGAGAACAACCATCGTACCAAATGTAGCAGGCTTCAGGAAGCCTGGAACGCTCAGGCTCCGGTTGTGGACTACAACAGGAGTATTAAGCCTAAAAATACAAGACAAAGTACATGAAGTACCAAATTCGATGTGTAATTTAAGACCATCCATTCAACATACCGAGGTATAGGAGCAGATTTAACAGAAATGTCCTGCTTTTCAACGCAACTTGAAGGCGCAGGTTGAGGCATCACTGGAGGCTTTTTCGTCATCTGCAGTCTCTCCATGGACTTGCAGAACACCTCATTACAGGAGTCAGCCTCCTCTGTGCTCTTCTTCTCTTGCCATCGTGATATACCTATAGAGAACCAATCACAGTCAGTCAATTACACAAAAATAAGCAAATAAAAGAGCATTAATATTCAGATGTAAAAAGACATTAATAACTTACGATTTCGGTGCTTTGCCTTCATATTCTCCAGTTTCTCAACAGACATACGCGCCGAGGAGCTCATGTCAGAATGAAACGAGACACTTTTATCAGGTTGAGAAGGAGCAACAGGAAGTTTCGTAGACACTTGTATGCCATCCTGCTGCCCGCAGGGCACCTCAGCACAGGGGTCAGGCTTCTGTGCTAAACCTGTAATCACATCACACAAGATTAATGACACCAAAATAAACCAAATAAAACTACATTAATACTGCTGGATGGATCACAATATTCACATACGGTTTCTATGCCTTCTTTTCCTTCTCTTCTTCTCTTCGGATGCTTTAGGAGCCACAGCAAGAGAATCTCCAGCAGGCACAGATGGATGCCCACCAGCTTTCAATGCCAGCTCCTCCTCATCCTTCATATCCATATATTCACCCCATGATGCTATGGGCTGGTGATCATCACAGGCTTCCAAAGTTGCCTCTGAATTCATCTCTATATGATCCACAGCCATACTTGCTTGGGCTTTGTAGCTTGTTGTCTGCTGGACTGACGATCAGATGGAGTCGACAAGATGCCACCTCACGGCAACAACTTGGTCTCAACACTTTCACGAAAGAACAGAAGTCTCACAACTACACGCAAAAACGACAGACGGACCGAACACGGAACGAGAAATTCGCTGAAAGGAATCGCGTTGAAGACAGAGTCACAAAACTCGACCTTTACTCGACGGACGACACTCTCACACTGACTGCACGACGGACGAAGAGCTTTACGTCATGACTCATCCGGTCAACAGAGCAGCGCGCCATGGCAACGGCGTGTTACGTAACGGTCAAAAAATAAAAGTAAAAATATAAAAACGGATATTATTTTTTTATATTCGCGTACGCGTGGATTTCTGACGTTTCTGATAAATAATAATTAAAAATTAATTAATGATAATTTATGATAAATCTCTGCTTTGATCAGTTGCTGTGATACGTCATCGGTACATGACGTAGCACATCACATATCACATTTAAAGAGTTTACATTACATTAAAGTGTTAATATATATATTCATTTAGTGAATTATTTTTGTTTAAAATCCATAGTTTTGCGTTCCTAAATGTGACAGATCCAGTTTGCTCATTTTTATTTTGATTGTTTTAAAATATTTAGATTTTTTTTAATCTAAACCATGTCGTTTTAATTCAGTTCTGCGTGGTTGGGACAGGTTGAAGTCAGGATGACATTTGCATGTTAATTCCTGTCGAGAGTCAGACATCCTCAGGTGAGATCCGGGTCATGTGAATCAAATCACAGCACTTACATTTACATTTAGTCATTTAGCAGACGCTTTTATCCAAAGCGACTTACAATAGTCGAGGAGACAATGAAGCGGTAAATAGCCGATACAACAACAGGTGAACAAGTGCTGCAACAATGCTACTGAGTTACACAGAGAGCGAAGTTACAAAAGATTTTTTTTTTTTTTCACTTCTCTCATTATTGCAAATGATCCAAGACAGACTGCTCCATCATTCATGCGGACCTAACTTTGACATGATTCTAGCTAATGTTGGTGTTGAAATGTGTTTAAGGGAGAATATATGCAAGGGCTAACTTCTGCTGCCTCAGTTACAGCTTTAACCAAGTACAAATGTTATAGTTTCATGAGTACATAGTTGTTCACGCTTACTCTTTTCTCCATCTGTCTCTTTATCACCTTCCTACTGAAACACTTTTGTTAACACTGTATGTAGATAATGTACTGGCCTTGTTAAAGGGAAAACTATTACTCTGGATGTAATTTTTATTGCCTTGGTAAATAATATAACTGTACATTCAATAAATGCAGAACGTTATTGAAAATGTCTGGTCTCAGCTTCTCGTCTTCAGTTCTCTCATTGACGTAGAAAATGCTTTCAAAAAAGAATAGTTTAGCATGTTCTGTCCTGGCAGATTACGTAACTTTATGAAAGTTTTATTAAATATGTGTAAATCATCAAATCTGTCATGGCGACAGGTTGTAAATACTGATGTCAAATATTACCATTTTATATTGAACTTGTCATGCCTGATCACCCAGATGATAATGTAATCATTTTTTTGTGATTTGTGAGAATTTTCTGGTCTAGAAATACTTAGGAAACAAAATATGGGGGGGGGGGTGAATAGGGAAGATATATGAAATAATACATTTCCATATATTAGAACCATGATCCTTTATTTTATTCAATATATATAAATGTTTTAGTTATTTACAATGTATTATTCTGTTTTAAATAATTTGATATTTATATTCATTACTATCAATTTATAAATTGACACAAAATAATGAAAAATAAGAATATATAAATTCTTGGAGTTATAGAATTAACTTTTAAAATGTTATTTACATCAAACATCTGCATATTTAACATCTATAAGTACAAAACTATGACATAGTACATGATAACATTCCTTTAATATAACATTTTAAAGGACAAAAAATATGGTTCTTCATCTTAAGATCATCATAATCAGATTTTAACATGAACTGACTTTTTGTACAAAAAGGATGCATTGATTCACTCCATATCTGAAGTGAATAAAACAGGGCCTTTAAGTATCTATATAATCTTCTCAATGGACTTACCAGCTAGCAGCCAACCAGAATATAATACAATCCCCTATTCATGTTTCTTTCTAAACCTTTTATATCCCCGATTTCTCACCCTTCTCTTATCTACAAGCTTTGTATTTCAAGCACCGAGCTCATCACTCCTTTGTCTTGTTCTCCTGTGTGCACTTGCTTCCATTTCCGTCTTTCTGCTCTCGTTCTGTCGTTCATAGAGTGGACGGTGCATAAGAGATAGGAAATGATGACAGGAACAGTGCCAGACTGTCATGCCATACATCCATCAGCTCAATGTACAGAAACATACACATACATCACATATATCTTGCTTCCAGTCAGATCTTTGTTTGTTCCTCTGTGGAATTTTTTCACTTAAAATTTTCAACTTTTTTATAATAATATGAACATGACTAAGTTATATGAATAAGTAAAAAATTAAATTTAAAAAATGCAACACTTATGCGAAACAATTGTAAAATTAAGGAGTACCAAAATGTTAGAAAAGTGATATATAATGGCTAATAAGGGCTTACGTTATTAAGTGGGTCTGATATTTTATCATTGTTTACCCTAGCAAAGTCTCTGAGATCCTGAAGACAGTTTACTTCTGAAGACTACAAGTAGGGATCCGTTCTGAAAAATGGAGACTAAAGGCTTTCTTTTGTTTCAAACCTTAAAAAATAATCATTACAACGAGCATACATAGTCAAAGAAGATAATTTGAAGAATGTTGGACACTGGTACCCATTTTCTTATATTGTCCATGCAATATTGGGCCTAATTTAGGGATGCCACATCTGTTTGATAACCAACTTTCTTAAAATATATATATATTTTGTATTCTACAGATAATGAAATATAAATTTGGAATGACCAGGTCATTAATCCTTGGATGAATTCTCACATTAATTGTTCAGGTAACATCATACGAATAGTACAAATCAAAGGTCCATCAACTATAAAACTGGCTTACTTTGTAAATGGAGTTATTTTACTAAACATCGGTTGATATCAGTTCAGGGTAGTATCTATTAAAAAAAACTCCTACTTTCTGGCACCTTGCTGGATTCTGTCAACTTTTGACCGTTTATTTGTAGGGGAAAACCGAAACTGCTGTACAGTAAAACTCTCATTACACACCATAAAAAGCACAAAAATAATGCAGATGATGTCCACAGTTCATTTTTTATTTCTTATATGACAAGAAACATTGTCACCGTTTACGATGTGAAACAACATAAACCACATAAATGACTAGATCTATAAGGGATAATATATAAACTATGTTTTCCTCTAGTAGAAATGCAATTATTGCATGCATAGACATAAATGGTGATATTATGTTTCAAAACATAAATAACATGTAGAATTAAAATATGATCAAAACATGTAGAATTAAAATATGATCAAAACATGTAAAGCACACAAACAAGACGCAAAAGTTCTTACCTGATTCACTTGGTCAAACCATGTTTTTCAGTCATTACAGACTCAAATCACATTCTGGTTGATGCAGGTTTCAAGTGGTCATCATTTAGTTGCACTAGGCTCACCCTCCAGCCAAACTCAAGCTAACTCTGTCAGATTAAGATTTCCTGAGAATGAAAAGTGGAAACAAACTTATTAGTGCACAGACGACTCACAAGCTATGTAAAAATCACACAATATAACAAATGTTTTAAGTTCTGACAAATGCTGCAAAAACACAAACAGACTGTTTAGGGGTTCCTTTGAATATAACAAAGGGCTCTTCATAGGTCATCTTCACAAACATACCATTGTAACCGCCTGTTTGGATATAAACACATGTAAGTATGGACATACTCATATAGTATTTTGAGAAGAATAAATCCACTATTTAAGGTGCACGCTTATACATTACCATAACTTGATCAAAAGGAATGTTATTACAAATTATTCTGTATTCTGATACATGTACAATATCGTATTGTATCATATCGTGACCTTGTTTCATGATACAGTACAAATTGTTTAATGAAGTTTTGGTGATACACTTATAAATGGCTTCTCTGTTTTGAGTTTGGAGAGAACAGATGTTAAATAAATCTTAAGGATTGTTATGATTTCCTTCCTATCCCCTATAAGGTACACTATGTGCTGCCACTGTATAGAATATAGTGAACTTGTGGTCAAGTATTTTCAGACTAAATTTTTTTATTTTCACTGCAGTGTAAATTCAGCCACTTGATTGAAGTCGTAATGGCAGGCTGCTCTTCAGGTAGATCTCCACTATTTGGCTGCAAACACAACAATAAGATTAATAATTAACAGCATAATTAACAGCATATTATCTATCTAGAGTATTTATCAAAAACAATTTATTGATATAGAAACAATGACTTGATTACAGATTACAGAACTGAAACTTACCAAATAGAGGAGACATTAGGTGCTCTGGTATATTTATACCAGTGCTCTGCCTCTGGAAAAGGACAGGATTCTGGCTTTTAAAGAACCCAGAGGGTGGGGAATTAAGCCTTAAAATACAAGAAAAAATTGCTTTATGAACTATTTCTGCAAATGTTCAAGCACATATGATTTAAGACATGTAATTAAACTCACTGAAATGGGGCAGATGCTGTGTCGGGGGGGTTCTTTGGTTTGAAGAACCCTGATGGAGGTGAAGTACTCCTAAAATAGAAGAGCATGTTATGTAGGTACAGTTCCTGCAAATGTTCAAGCACATATGACTTGAGACGTGTTATTTAACTCACTGAAATGGGGCAGATGCTGTGTCGGGGGGGTTCTTTGGTTTAAAAAACCCTGATGGAGGTGAATTACTCCTAAAATACAAGAGCGTTTGATTTAGGTACTGTTTTGCAAACAATTTAACTTTTATACATTTTTGGGAATTCTGCTTAATTGCTTTTAACTCACTGAGGTGCAGGAGCTGGTGTGGCCGGAGGTTTAGTCGATGTGTCTTGACCACCAAATATATTTGGAGCAGAACCTTTTATAAACCAAAGTAAATAAATCATAAACTACTTGTATATCTAACTACAATCTTTAAATAAGTTTATACTTACCGAATGCAGCAGAAACCAGGTTTTCAGGTATTTTAAATCTTCCCCCATGAAATGGGACATGAGGACTAAAAATACAAGAACATGAGATTTAGGTACAGTTCCTGCAAATGTTCAGGCACATATGACTTGAGACGTGTTATTTAACTCACTGAAATGTTGCAGCTGCTGTGTCGGGGGGGTTCTTTGGTTTGAAAAACCCTGATGGTGGTGAATTACTCCTAAAATACAAGAGCATGTGATTAAGGTACAGCTCCTGCAAATGTTCAGGCACATATGACTTGAGACGTGTTATTTAACTCACTGAAATGTTGCAGCTGCTGTGTCGGGGGGGTTCTTTGGTTTGAAAAACCCTGATGGTGGTGAATTACTCCTAAAATACAAGAGCATGTGATTAAGGTACAGTTCCTGCAAATGTTCAAGCACATATGACTTGAGACGTGTTATTTAACTCACTGAAATGGAGCAGATGCCGGAACGAGGGGATTCTTTGGTTTGAGAAACCCTGATGGTGGTGAACTACTCCTAAAAATACAAGAACATGAGATTTAGGTACAGTTCCTGCAAATGTTCAGGCACATATGACTTGAGACGTGTTATTTAACTCACTGAAATGTTGCAGCTGCTGTGTCGGGGGGGTTCTTTGGTTTGAAAAACCCTGATGGTGGTGAATTACTCCTTAAATACAAGAGCATGTGATTAAGGTACAGTTCCTGCAAGTGTTCAGGCACATATGACTTGAGACGTGTTATTTAACTCACTGAAATGTTGCAGCTGCTGTGTCGGGGGGGTTCTTTGGTTTGAAAAACCCTGATGGTGGTGAATTACTCCTAAAATACAAGAGCATGTGATTAAGGTACAGTTCCTGCAAATGTTCAGGCACATATGACTTGAGACGTGTTATTTAACTCACTGAAATGTTGCAGCTGCTGTGGTGGGGGGGTTCTTTGGTTTGAAAAACCCTGATGGTGGTGAATTACTCCTAAAAATACAAGAGCATGTGATTAAGGTACAGTTCCTGCAAATGTTCAAGCACATATGACTTGAGACGTGTTATTTAACTCACTGAAATGGAGCAGATGCCGGAACGAGGGGATTCTTTGGTTTGAGAAACCCTGATGGTGGTGAATTACTCCTAAAATACAAGAGCATGTGATTAAGGTACAGTTCCTGCAAATGTTCAGGCACATATGACTTGAGACATGTTATTTAACTTACTGAAATGTTGCAGCTGCTGTGTCGGGGGGGTTCTTTGGTTTGAAAAACCCTGATGGTGGTGAATTACTCCTAAAATACAGGAGCATGTGATTAAGGTACAGTTCCTGCAAATGTTCAGGCACATATGACTTGAGACGTGTTATTTAACACACTGAAATGTTGCAGCTGCTGTGTCGGGGGGGTTCTTTGGTTTGAAAAACCCTGATGGTGGTGAATTACTCCTAAAATACAAGAGCATGTGATTAAGGTACAGTTCCTGCAAATGTTCAGGCACAAATGACTTGAGACATGTTGTTTAACTCACTGAAATGGAGCAGATGCTGTGACAGGGGGGCTCTTTGGTTTGAAAAACCCTGATGGTGGTGAATTACTCCTAAAATACAAGAGCATGTGATTTAGGTACAGTTCCTGTAAATGTTCAAGCACATATGACTTGAGACGTGTTATTTAACTCACTGAAATGGGGCAGCTGCTGTGTCCGGGGGGGTCTTTGGTTTGAAGAACCCTGATGGTGGTGAATTACTCCTAAAATACAAGAGCATGTGATTAAGGTACAGTTCCTGCAAATGTTCAGGCACATATGACTTGAGACGTGTTATTTAACTCACTGAAATGTTGCAGCTGCTGTGTCGGGGGGGTTCTTTGGTTTGAAAAACCCTGATGGTGGAGAATTACTCCTAAAATACAAGAACATGTGATTACAGTTCAGTTCCTGTAAATGTTCAAGCACATATGACTTGAGCCGTGTTATTTAACTCACTGAAATGGAACAGATGCCGGTACGAGGGGATTCTTTGGTTTGAAAAACCCTGATGGTGGTGAATTACTCCTAAAATACAAGAGCATGTGATTTAGGTACAGTTCCTGCAAATGTTCAGGCACATATGAATTAAGACGTGTTATTTAACTCACTGAAATGTTGCAGCTGCTGTGTCGGGGGGATCCTTTGGTTTGACAAACCCTGATGGTTGTGAATTACTCCTAAAGTACAAAAGCATGTGATTTAAGTACAGTTCCTGCAAGTGTTCAGGCACATATGACTTGAGACGTGTTATTTAACTCACTGAAATGTTGCAGCTGCTGTGTCGGGGGGGTTCTTTGGTTTGAAAAACCCTGATGGTGGTGAATTACTCCTAAAATACAAGAGCATGTGATTAAGGTACAGTTCCTGCAAATGTTCAGGCACATATGACTTGAGACGTGTTATTTAACTCACTGAAATGTTGCAGCTGCTGTGTCGGGGGGGTTCTTTGGTTTGAAAAACCCTGATGGTGGTGAATTACTCCTAAAATACAAGAGCATGTGATTAAGGTACAGTTCCTGCAAATGTTCAGGCACATATGACTTGAGACGTGTTATTTAACTCACTGAAATGTTGCAGCTGCTGTGTCGGGGGGGTTCTTTGGTTTGAAAAACCCTGATGGTGGTGAATTACTCCTAAAATACAAGAACGTGTCATTAAGGTACAGTTCCTGCAAATGTTCAGGCACAAATGACTTGAGACATGTTATTTAACTCACTGAAATGGAGCAGATGCTGTGACAGGGGGGCTCTTTGGTTTGAAAAACCCTGATGGTGGTGAATTACTCCTAAAAATACAAGAACATTTCTTTACGGTTCAGTTTCTGCAAATGTTCAAGCACATATGACTTGAGATGTGTTATTTAACTCACTGGAATGGGGCAGCTGCTGTGTCCGGGGGGTTCTTTGCTTTGAAAAACCCTGATGGTGGTGAATTACTCCTAAAATACAAAAGCATGTGATTTAAGTACAGTTCCTGCAAGTGTTCAAGCACATATGACTTGAGACATGTTATTTAACTCACTGAAATGGAGCAGATGCCAGTATGAGGGGATTCTTTGGTTTGATAAACCCTGATGGTGGTGAATTACTCCTAAAATACAAGAGCATGTGATTTAGGTACAGTTCCTGCAAATGTTCAGGCACATATGACTTGAGACGTGTTATTTAACTCACTGAAATGTTGCAGCTGCTGTGTCGGGGGGATCCTTTGGTTTGACAAACCCTGATGGTGGTGAATTACTCCTAAAATACAAGAGCATGTGATTTAGGTACAGTTCCTGCAAATGTTCAAGCACATATGACTTGAGACATGTTATTTAACTCACTGAAATGTTGCAGGTGCTATGACGGGGGGGGTCTTTGGTTTAAAAAACCCTGATGGAGGTAAAGTACTCCTAAAATACAAATGCATGTGATTTAGGTTTTGACACACAATTTAACTTTTATACATTTTTGGGAATTCTGCTTAATTGCTTTTAACTCACTGAGGTGCAGGAGCTGGTGTGGCCGGAGGTTTAGTCGATGTGTCTTGACCACCAAACATATTTGGAGCAGAACCTTTTATAAATTAGAGTAAATAAATGATAAACTACTTGTATATCAGACTACAATCTTTAAATCAGTTTATACTTACCGAATGCAGCAAACACAAGGTTTTCAGGTATTTTAAATCTTCCCCCTTGAAATGGGACATGAGGGCTAAAAATACAAGAAAATGTTTTCAAAGGACCGTTTCTACAAATACTAAAGAGTTCATAAATTGTGACATTCTATTTAACTCACTGAGATTGAGCAGATGCTGTCACAGGGGGCTGCAGTTTAAAGAACCCAGAGGGCGGTGAATTACTCCTAAAAATGCAAGAAAATTACCTTTAGATACCGTTTCTGAAAAACATTCAAGAAATTATAAATTGAAGGATTATATTATACTTACTGAGCTGGAGCAGATGCTGTGACGGGGGGATTCAGGCTTTTAAAGAACCCTGCTGGAGGTAAATTATGCCTAAAAATACAAGAAAATGTGATCAAGGCACGGTTTCTGCAAATTCAAGACATATGACTTAAGACTTTTTGTTAATTAATGATTAACAATTTAGTGTTTATAAATTATATGAATATGAATTTTGGCTTAATGTGCTTAACTCACTGAGGTGAAGGAGCTGGTGGGGCCGGAGGTTTTGTGGATGTGTCTTGATCACCCAACTTATCAAGACCAGAATCTTTTGAGAAGAAATCAGAGAAAATGAATGATAAACTGCTCATCAATAATTAATATGAAAACATATAACCTTTAAAAGATAAGAGCAGTGAAACTGGTGATAAGAGTAACTCGACTTACTGGATGCAGCAGATTTCAGGTTTTTTGCTTTTCTTATCCTAGACTTTGGTTTCTTGAAGAAACCAGGTTGAGAAGTGCACCTAAAATACAATAAAAGTGTCTTAAGTGTTGTTTTGCAAACAATTTTGCATTTATAAATCAAGTCAATTTGTTTAACTCACGTAGGTAGAACAACTTCTTTAACATCAGTCTCCTGTTTCTTAAAGGATTCAGGTGGGGAAGTAAACCTAAGAAACATATTTTAAGTACTGTTTCTGCAAACAATTGAACATTAATAATTTGAAACATTTTGTTTAACTCACTTTGTTGGAAAAGCTGCTAAAACAGGGGGTTCCTGTTTCTTAAATGTCTCAGGTTGAGGAGAAGTGTTCCTAAAAATACAAGAATGTAAATTAAGTACTGTTTCTGCAAACAATTGAACATTAATTATTTGAAACATTTTGTTTGACTTACTTGAGTGGAACAGCTTCTGTAACATCAGTCTCCTGTTTCTTAAAGGACTCAGGTGGAGGAGTAAGCCTAAGAAAAGCATTATAAGTACTGTTTCTCCAAACAATTGAACATTAATAATTCGAAACATTTTGTATAACTCACTTGGGTGTAACAGCTTCTATTACAGGGGGTTCCTGTTTCTTAAACGACTCAGGTGGAGGAGAAGTGTTCCTAAAAATACAAGAAAGTTAATTAAGTATAGTTTTTGCAAACAATTGAACATTAATTATTTGATACATTTTGTTTAACTCACTTGAGTGGAACAGCTTCTGTAACATCAGTCTCCTGTTTCTTAAAGGACTCAGGTGAAGGAGAAGTGTTCCTAAAAATATAAGAATGTAAATTGAGTATGGTTTCTACAAACAAATGAACATTAATAATTTGAAACATTTTGTTTAACTCACTTTAGTGCAACAGCTGCTATAACATGGGGCTCCTGTTTCTTAAAGAACCCATGATGAGGAGAAATGTGCCTAAACATACAAGAATGTAAATTAAGTACCGTTTCTGCAAACAACTGAGCACTGATAAATTTAAACATTTAGTTTAACTCACTTGGGTACAGGTGCTGGTGGAGAAGTGGCAGAAGGCTTCATGGACAGTTGTAGTCCAGCCATCTGCCTGCATAACTCCTCCATAGCCACGTCAGTAACTAATGTGTTCTTCTTCTCATCCTTCTGTTTGAACACAGTCACTAATGTGTTCTTCCTCTCATCCTTCTGTTTGAACACTGTTGAACACCACAACAGTTCATCCAATTATTGGTATGATTTTCAAAACAAATTTATAACACTTGAAACTGTAGGTTAGAGAACAACCATCGTACCAAATGTAGCAGGCTTCAGGAAGCCTGGAACGCTCAGGCTCCGGTTGTGGACTACAACAGGAGTATTAAGCCTAAAAATACAAGACAAAGTACATGAAGTACCAAATTCGATGTGTAATTTAAGACCATCCATTCAACATACCGAGGTATAGGAGCAGATTTAACAGAAAGGTCCTGCTTTTCAACGCAACTTGAAGGCGCAGGTTGAGGCATCACCGGAGGCTTTTTCGTCATCTGCAGTCTCTCCATGGACTTGCAGAACACCTCATTACAGGAGTCAGCCTCCTCTGTGCTCTTCTTCTCTTGCCATCGTGATATACCTATAGAGAACCAATCACAGTCAGTCAATTACACAAAAATAAGCAAATAAAAGAGCATTAATATTCAGATGTAAAAAGACATTAATAACTTACGATTTCGGTGCTTTGCCTTCATATTCTCCAGTTTCTCAACAGACATACGCGCCGAGGAGCTCATGTCAGAATGAAACGAGACACTTTTTTCAGGTTGAGAAGGAGCAACAGGAAGTTTCGTAGACACTTGTATGCCATCCTGCTGCCCGCAGGGCACCTCAGCACAGGGGTCAGGCTTCTGTGCCAAACCTGTAATCACATCACACAAGATTAATGACACCAAAATAAACCAAATAAAACTACATTAATACTGCTGGATGGATCACAATATTCACATACGGTTTCTATGCCTTCTTTTCCTTCTCTTCTTCTCTTCGGATGCTTTAGGAGCCACAGCAAGAGAATCTCCAGCAGGCACAGATGGATGCCCACCAGCTTTCAATGCCAGCTCCTCCTCATCCTTCATATCCATATATTCACCCCATGATGCTATGGGCTGGTGATCATCACAGGCTTCCAAAGTTGCCTCTGAATTCATCTCTATATGATCCACAGCCATACTTGCTTGGGCTTTGTAGCTTGTTGTCTGCTGGACTGACGATCAGATGGAGTCGACAAGATGCCACCTCACGGCAACAACTTGGTCTCAACACTTTCACGAAAGAACAGAAGTCTCACAACTACACGCAAAAACGACAGACGGACCGAACACGGAACGAGAAATTCGCTGAAAGGAATCGCGTTGAAGACAGAGTCACAAAACTCGACCTTTACTCGACGGACGACACTCTCACACTGACTGCACGACGGACGAAGAGCTTTACGTCATGACTCATCCGGTCAACAGAGCAGCGCGCCATGGCAACGGCGTGTTACGTAATGGTCAAAAAATAAAAATATAAAAACGGATATTATTTTAATATATTCGTGTACGCGTGGATTTCTGACGTTTCTGATAAATAATAATTAAAAATTAATTAATGATAAATGCCTCTGCTTTGATGGGTTGCTGTGAAACGTCATCGGTACATGACGTAGCACATTACATATAACATTAAAAGGGTTTACATTACATTTGATAATATGTATGTATATATATATATATATATATATATATATATATATATATATATATATATATATAAACTTAGATTATATTTGGAGGACAATAGCCGATATATATGCAGATATTTCATCTAAGCACGAAACAAAACAAACACATACAGAAAACAAAGGATTTTATTTTAAAACTTCAGAAAAGTTTGGACTGATCTCTGAACTTTACTTTACATTTCTATGTCCAATTTATTTTTTGCATAAAATCTAATTCTTGACAAAAAAATAAAACATAATTAAAGTGATTATTTAATCCCTAGTGGTCAGTCGAAAGCATGAGAAGAGGTTCAGACAGAATTAATAATACATCATTTATCGGCCTAAAGATATAGATCTAATATAATATTGGACCAATACCGATAATCCTAAAAAAGATATTTATTGGCCGATATCGATAAGGTTGCCGATATATAGCCCATAACTACAATACACTCTTATTCACTGATATAAACTCCTATAAGTCATATAACTGGGAAACATCCAAATAAATATAGATTAAATACACCCTTGGAATGTGGACAAAACAAGATTTATGCAGAATAAAACTGGAAAGTATGCATTAAGCAATTTATTATACTCACATGAATCTGATGTATTCATTTTGTTTTGTTACAATCTCCTATATCTTAGTGTGTGTCTTCATGGTCAATAAAAGATGAAAGAAATCTTCCAACTGTTGTCAGGAATAACCAACACTCTACAGGAAGATTCTTTATATTACCAATGACTTAATATATAAGCTGAACAACTAACTAACAAAAATCAAAACATAAGCAGCATCTATAAATGTTACGTTATGTTCATACCAGCATTTACTAATATATTTTTAAAATCAAGATTACACCTGTTGCACATATGTTTATGGATCAAAAAATATGAATTAGCATGTTAATATTAACTAATATAAATAAACACAGCGTAATAAATAATTATTGTACAATAATTATTACATTATAATTACCAAACAACTTAGTGATGACATGTCATTTACACATGATGGAATGTAATGAAAAATTCAATAAATATTTTTTAAATGTAGTATTTTGTGTATCTGTACTGCTTGCCACAAAATGATAAAAATAAATGTACATTACAACAACAATTTTGACATCATAACTGTGTCAGTAAATATAATATATATGTATTAAACTTTCTAAAAATATACTTTTGGGATGGTTCTGTAACCTTGACCTTACAGCAACATTGAAGTATGATCTTTGTAATAAAGCTGCTTTTAATTTTGTCTGATTTTTAACAGGTTTTCATAAATCTATCAAAGTAATAACATGCATGTCTAAAGCAACGGTTATTTGGATAGGTAGGGATAAATAATTATCTGTCATTTTAATAAAATAGAGATTAAATCAAATTAAAGAACATTTGTGTTAAGATCATTTTGGTGATAGTCTCTTTTTATTTTCAAAATGAAAATACTGTTATCGTAAATACTGCCAGGATTCAATTGTCCAATGTCTTAGAACATATATTGTGCCATAGACAAATAACCTTCAAGTTCACAGCAAGGTCATCTATATTGTATGTGTGATTGTTTCAGCATATAACACAGTCATATCAGCAGTGATCTCTTTCTTTCGATTTCCTTCTCGCTCTCTCTCTCTCTCTCTCTCTCTCTCTCTCTTTCTCTCTCTCTCTCTCTCTGGCCAGACAGCTTAATCCAATTACGATACCTGTTTCTCAGCATGACATTCGTGATTGCACTTCAATTCATTGTGCTTCAAGTGCCGCCTGCCACAGAGAAAAAAACAGTCACAGTGTAAACCGATTACATGCACTTTCTCCATCTCATACTCATGTTAAGTTTGATATAAACCAGTATTTGAGTCCATTTGACATCATAAACTGGCATGATGGTTAACAATATTCATTTCTTTAAAACCAGTTACTGTACACAATCATGACAAAACTCTTATAAATACCCCAGAAAATGCTGTATAGTTCAAGTTAGTATAAGAGGTTGTCGGTGTGGTTTGTTGTGTACCATTTCAAAGCTTTAAATAGACTTTGGGCGAGTGGGTGAATCACATACAGCAACACCCACATTCACATAAACCTACACGTAAAGTCATTCGGCCCAGACAAGACAATGACTCTCAGGGTGAATCGCCTAGCAACAAGATTATACTAAAAATACCCTGCTCGCACTCTTTTCAGTCCAAAAACTGTACTAGACAGAGGGCAGAAGCAACTTCAGAGAGCGAAACATCAACACAACTACTATCTCATTCATTGTTTTCTAATACATCATCATTCAGCAGCCCTCCACACACACAGTGACATACACTGACAAATGACAATAATGGTTAATCACCACTCGACATACATAACTGAACAACAAATTTATTCAATAAAATCATTTTTCTGGTTCAGTTTGATTTGTTTCAAAAGACAACCATGTTGCATCCAAACTCTACATTGTTCTTTAAATATATTGGAAAGGGGTTAAGTTTTCTTTTAACTTTAATTTCAAACTGTTTAGAGTCTTTTTAATGTAAACATTATGTCATCATAATGTCTTTATGCCCTGTCTATATAATTACATTTTCAGGGGCATGATCGTAAGGCGCACCACCATTATACTTGAGACAATACAAATACATATACAAACAGCTCTATACCAACATGAACCTGGTTGTTTATTCTCTCACACACACAAATGCACATGTCATATTTACATTTACGATGTATACTTTTTGAATGATGTTCAGCACCATCACTTTGCTTGAGTCCTTGTATTATTACAAGTTCTTCCATCTTCAAGATTATTCCAGTTTTTATTTGACATCCCTATAATAACAGCAATACATCCTTAAATATTAATTAGGAGTTCTTCGACATGCTTCAGCTAACAGTCATATACATATACTGTCGTGAAACATGCTTTTTCTTCCACGAGCAATAGTAAATCCATCCTGTTTCTAAAGAGTTTGGTCATTCGGTTCATTTTAACATCTTTTTAAATATCATCATGACATTTACATGAGAGTAATACAGACACACACGGTAAGAATAAAAAAAAGCTTGGATTGGCTCAAACGGGAATATGAAAAAGGCAGGAGTCATTGGTTACTTGAAGATTAATAACAGCACTGAGAGACGTGTACGAGTGTAAGGCAAGAAAAGGGAAGAATGGGTAAAATACTGTATTCAAACTCCTCTTAAGATGCACTCAGTAATGTTTGCACTGCATTGGCTGATATGGTAGATGGCAATAGTATGAGTCTCACATCTAAATATATTTTACAATTATTCTAGGGTAAACATTGATCATGTAAAACATAACTGAGTGCACTATCAAGTAAGAAACAAAACTTACAAAAATCTAAATTATTAAAAGGGCGCAGGAAAAATATCTAATAAATACTACAAAAAAGCTCCTTTACTGGCAACGTTCAGATTCCTCTTTGAGAAGCTCAAATAAGATGATGCCCCTACTTTTATCTCAGAATCCTGTAATGTGGCAATACGCTTCCAGTGAGGATAACAGGATATAGATCAGCCATAAGGAAATAAAGAGCAAAGATGTCAATATCTTGCAAGTCCGTGGACCACCAAGTTCTCCTCCTGCCACTGAGGGGCGTCGGCGATACAGCAGCACGCTGACACACACCACAGCCAATGCAGTAAAGAGCGTGACGTTGAAGGCCAGAGATCCTGGATTCACAAGAAACGGTTTGCCCTTAGTGCGCCAGTATACGGCAGCTATGGTCCACGCCACACCGATGCCCAGAAAAACATTTACAGCGTTGCTCCCCGTCACGTTGCCAATGGAGGCGTCTGCATATTGATCTTGGATGGCAGCGACCTTACTGGCAAAAGTGTCTGTAAAGAGGAGAGAGAGAGAAAAAAGAGGGAGGGAGATTATTGTGCATAATGTTGTACATAAATGAAAAAATCCATGAATGATTTCAGTGTTCAGTGATGTGGGTGGTTGCCAGGGCCGGCCTTGGGTCATAAAGGTGTTTTAGTGGGATGAAGTATGGTTGCTTGGGCAATGCTTACTGGTTTTAGGTTGTTAAACTGTGAACAGAAATGAGGAAGTATCACAAAGGGGTCGAGTAAAAGGGCAAATGGAAGACAAAATAAAGAGGAAGCGAGAGAAGGAAAAGGGAAGAGAAAAAAGGACGGACTCAACCCTACGATTCTTTTAATTAAATGACCCTTACTGTGACCTTCAAGGCCAAATTTGGGTACCTTTTTAATAAATGTAAAAACACTCAAATTAGATAAATATGTTGACTTTATTAAGTATTTTAACCCTGTTTGCAGTTACAAATTACATAGAGCAATAAATTCATAGAATATTTTCATGTTATTTTCACTTAAAAATCTTTCACAAATAAAGAACTAAAGTGAAAGCTTAATTGAACCATTACTTAAAACACACGTAACAATCTTAAGTTTTAGATTTTATCAAGTAATATTTTTTTTAAACATTTGTGTGAAAAAAATATGTTTGAAGCAATGACCTGGAAATCCTTTAAAAATGAAGGCGAAGACTTCATATTCAAGCATCCTTTATATTTTCTTCTAAAATGTACTTTTCAAGTCTTCATTATACCGACTCTAAACTGCACCTTTTTAAGTTTATTTATGGGCGTTTTAAAATGTCCTTAAAGGACAGGAAAGATCAAGGGAGAAATAAAACTACTGAAAGCAGGAGAAGTGAAACTTATGTCCTTAAGAGCCAAGAGGTCCTTTTGAGTCGAGAAGTATTTTTCCCCTTCAACTTTTACAGAGATGTGAACCAATCATAGCCAAGAAGTAAATCCCAACAATGCAATACAAACCCATTAAGCACTATATTGCTCACATTGTCAAAATAGAAAACTATTGCATCCATCTGATTTATTTTATGGATAACAGTAACAACCTCAGAGCTCATGCTTGATCCATTTTTAAATCAGTCACTTTATTTTTTTCTATTATTTGAAATATGTTCACAATTCACTAACCTGGAACAGAAGTCCCCAGGGCAACAAACACCACAGCAGTGACTGAATCCTTCAGGCCAACGGTACAGCCAAAGTGTGAAGCGAGATCACCCGTGACCGCCGTCAACACGCCAATCAGAAAGATAGAGACGATGAAACAAGCCCATCCGTTCCAATACTCTGTGGGTGGCACGAATGCAAAGAGAACCTTCCAGAAGACCGTGAGGAAGTGCATGATGTAGTCAAAGCAGGACGGAAGACGCTCCTCACCGCTCTCCTCCTCATCATCATCACCTGACGTAGGTCACAATGAAACAACTCGAATTGAAAACATGCTTAAGTTATTATAGTGGTGGGATTACACGTGGAATATGATGTCATAAAGAACAAACAGGAAGTTGCATACCTGCGCTTACAGTAACAGCACTAACAAACTGCTCTCTCCAGCTACTGCTACCCACGACCAAAGCCAGGTTAGTCTTCTTAATGAGTTTATCCACTGTGTTCTACATACACAGAATCCAAGGAATCTTTTAATTTTCATCATTGACCTAATGTATAGTCTTAATCCTACGGTTATGTATTTACCTTAAATTCATATGATTCTTCAATCACCACCTCCAGCCTGGTATGTTCTCCCAGACTTGGACATCCCATCTTGGCCACTTCCTCCTCCTCCGCCCCAATATCTGGCTTATTCTCATTTGAGTCTCCTAAAATACAAGCAAACACCAACATAAAAACATGTTATTGAAAATATTTATGAATATAAATATTTGTTTTTGAAGCTAGAGGAGAACATTGACCATCTTTCTTTTTGATTGGCATTACAGTACACATTTAACAAAATGTAGTTTTGCTTTAAGCAAAAGAAACATTTAATAAGATATTGTGGTCATTTCAAAACCATCAATTCTTTTAATCTTGATTACACAATAACAGTAAACACAGTATACAAGTTTACAAATGTAGGTACTCGTGAGGTGTATAGTGTGAGTAAAATTGCTTGTTGCTTACGTCATTGGGATATTAATCTTGATTTATATCAATTTTTAATATTTATGATATTCTGTTATTGTCTTAATTACAATTATTTCAAATCTAATACATGATATATGGCCAGGCTTATTGAGAAGCTGATCAGCGTACAAAACTAGAGGAAGTAAAACAATGACTGGAGTCAATGAGCGAAATTGCTTGATGGAGAGATACACGATCCTCAACTTCCAGAACTGACAAGCACGAAATTCCATAAATCTTATGAATGTCATTATGATAATTGAATTGTAAAGTAAGGCATTTAAGATGGAGCGGTTTTTGCAGGAAAAGGCAGCATAAATAATGCAAGGAATAGCCTCCAGTCGTACTGCAAACGTGATCTGACAGAGACGGGTGATTATTTCTGGTAACATACTTCACAGTCTGCAAGTATGAGTGGATAATGCTTTACTGTAAAAATATATGTGCCAGAGTACATTTTACTAAACCAGAGGTTGTTAAACAATCCATATTGGGTGAAATAAAAGACTTCTAATCTCTGCAATAAAATTAAGCCTTTACACTTAAAAGAACATTTCGATCCTTTAAACACGAGGCCTCAGTTCTTCCACTTTTGTTTTTTAATTTCTCTTTTTATCTGTAAGCTTTCATCTCATGGCTTTGTTCACGCTGTTCTCATTAAATGACATCTATGCTTGCTGCTTAAGCTACGCTGTTCATTTCCAAGCTTTAGTTTATGTTTCATATCAGAAAACGTGACCACGTAAATGTGAGTAGGACAAACAGTTCCTTCATTCTGGCTAATTAGTCAACAGTTTCTTTTTACACCATAAACCGATTAGCGAAGGTGTGAAGAAATTAGATTATTGGGTGGGGATATAAGTAAATGTTTTTTAATAATATTTTTGTTTTGTATCCTTCTAGAATCTAAATTTGAAATATAGAGAGGGATATTTTTATGTATTTATTACCCTAAAATGATAAATTCCACCCCCCCCCCTTTGTCATTTGGCAACTTTATTACAAGATATCTTGAAGAATGTTGCCAACAAAAAAAGCGTTGGTCCCAATATACTTTTAGTGTATGGACAAAAATCTATGGGGACGTTTTTCTGTTGCCAATATTTTCAATACATCTTATTTTGTGTTTTGTAGAAGAAATCATACAGGTTCAAAACGACAATAAGGTGAGTAAATGATAACAGAATTCTCATTTGTGGGTGAACTTTCTCTTTAATTATTTTGAGAGATGAGAGTTTGGGAAATTTGTTCAATTACAAACTGTCTGTCACAGAAGAAAATGATCTTTCTTTTTTTATCTAGTTTAAAATGATAAATCTAATCTATTTTATTTATTTTTTAAGATTATTAATAAGGATGATTAATTAGTGCATAAGTAACAAGTTCACAGCAACTGTTCAGTGTAATGAATTTGACGTTGATGGGCACTCAATACAAGTACATGAGTATATCCACATAGACATATTTACATATCATACCGTGTTTTTGTCCAATCTCGAGTAACACCGGCTCTCCTAACTCAATGCTGAAGGTCTTGTTCTTTTCATACTCTTCATCATCTATAATCTTCACCTCAATTATCTTCCTGTAGAGAGATAAGCAGTAAAAGAAGTTCACTTTATTTTTAAATTCTTTTGAAATTATAAAGCCATTTAGACAAGTTTACTAACACACAAGAACATGCCATTCTGTAACACGCTTACATAATATCAAGTTTCATTTCTTTAGCACATGCGTGTACACACCATGACAATTCATTTCAATTAAATTGTATGTATTTATTTGTAACTAACAGCAGGATTTGCATAACCCTGACATAACCACACAACCAATACATCATCATTTCAAGCATTATTAATGACGATATGCAGTGCAAATGTAAACATTGTCATCGGGTGGAAGCTGTAAATACAAGATTAACAAAAATTGCTTTTTAATTAATAAACCAAGTGAGAACATTTATCTTCACCGAGAGACATGAATAGCATTGACATTCATTTTGTATTGTGTTTAAGGGGTGAGGTTCACACAAGGGACAGGGTGTTGCTGGTCCACCCAGATTAAGATTTTTAAAATTGCATAACCATAATCACTAAAAGAAATTCCTTGCATTTTGATAATGATTTTAGTTTTAAATTTGAAAATTTAGCAACACTCTACAATAGGTTTATATTCATTAGTTAAAAATTTAAATTCTGTCATGAATAACTCCCTCCCTAGTTGTTCTGAAATGTTTTTTTTGTTTGTATATTTGTGCTGTATATTTGTCAAAATCTTTTATTCAAAGATGTGGATAAATGCTTGTAACCAAACATTAAAAAATATAAAAACATTGAGGTTCTAGAACTGTTTGGTTACAAGCATTCTTCCAGATATCTTTCTCTAATATCCAATTCCAAATATCTGTTCATCAAAACAAAGAAGCTTATACAGATCTGAAACTACTTGAAACAATGATGAAATGATGACATAAAGACAAACATTTTTATGTTTGGGTAAACAACAAACCATTTGGCCGTTTATGATAACCTTAACTTGGTTGCGCTGTATGTTTTGTTGCCATATTTTCGCTCATCAATAACAAGGATATCACATTTTAGGGTTAAGTTCATTTGGTTATATAAAATAGCAAAGAATTGTTGCACAGAATAGAGGTCCAGGGTATCTCATCGAAATCTATTTACTTAAAGATTTCCGTCCCCACTATCCCCTAGCACATATTTCATCATCACAGTATGAAAAAAACACAACGGGCTAAAAAGGAGAAAGTATAAGTGCAATACACTGTTAATATTATGTATTACGATTTCATCGTGACTTGCTCCGAACTGAGTCAGCGGTACACATACTGTATATATCTGTGTATGAATAAGTCAGTGGTCAAAAAATCCATAAGTCACTTTTATTACGGCTGTAATATCTCACAGTGTCCCTCCTGCAGAGTTCATTACACAGAGAAATTTATTCATCTTTCTTCAATTAGAACTGACAGATACTTTAAATTATAGCAGGCTTAATCCATAGCCCTCATCTTCTTTTGTATTGAAGCACACTGAGAGACAAAGAGAGAAAGAAGATAAATGGAAAAAGAGGATGAAAAAACTTTTGTTGATGCTGAGATTTTCCTAATCTTTACAAATAGACACATATTAAACCCTCTGTGTGAACAAGCAAACATTCACATTTCCATTTCTTTATACATTATATGTCCTTTCACAGTTAATCCTTCTTCTCTCCAATTGCGCAATTTCCTCCTATTTCACTGAATCCGGTCCATTCGAGCTTCACTGTACCTTGGGTTAAATTGGAAGTGGAAACACACTCGAGTTTTTTCCAGTTTCCCTGACCTCTGGCTTTAAAGACCAGCTCTCCATTTAACTTCAGCTCCAACTCACTCCTGTGCCCCCACCATCATTCTGTCTCTACATCTCTGGCTTCTGTCACCCTCTTATACCGCTTGTAAATTTCCCATGCCCTCCGTCTCATTCCATCTCTTCGCTGTTCTCTTATTAGATTTTTTTGTGTGTGTGTTCTTGAACTGAATCCAGACGTTCAATTAAGATCTTGTCAGCTATGTGTTTTATTGCCATTGCCTCACACATGCTCTTCTCTTTTATATTGTAAAAAGGGGAAAAATGGAAGCTGGAGAGAAACTAGTAGAGGAAGGACACATGAAATAAGATGGCACCCGCTGTTGTTTATGCAATTTCGGAAATGCTGCAATCATATCCAAACAAATTCCTGCTGAGTGCCAATAAAAAGTCTTTCAAGCAATGGATCACCTTGATTATAAGTCACATTTTTCACAGTGACTTTATAGCATAACGTCACCAATGCAATCCAGGCATCAGAATTAAGACTACAGAACTCATGCATGGTGAAACATTCGGCTATAATGCCCTTCTCCATCATTTGATGGATTACGGCTGCCACGATCAATACAAAACACAAATGCGAATTGAAATGGTAAGATTGAGTAAAACAGCGCACCATGCAAAATAACACAAACGTGTAGAATACTTATAAATATTCTATACATCCTCTACTGATGGGTTTGCATTAAATAAACATTTTATATATGGCACAGTGCCATGGCAGTGCATTTACTTGACTGACTGTATTGCGACTGTTAAGGATCTCTCCAATGACTTATACGTTGAGTATAATATCTGCTTTACAAAATGGTAGCATTAACGAACGCCTTATCTAAGTGCACTATACATTTATTTTAGATAGTGTTTTAATTTGTAAAGCAAGCTTTGGTGTTGATAAAAGCTTTAGATTACAGTAATAGCATTCTTTTCCCTTTTTATGGTTCTCTTAATATTGGCTAACTAAACTCAGATGATGTATGTACACCATATATGAGTACGTAGAAACACCCCATCATCACCTGTATACACACCTCAATCAATCTTACGAAAACTCCACACTAAACTTCCTGTAGCTCTTGCTCATGATGATTAGCAGGTTGTAGATTGTGATAATTGAAATGAAGCGAGGACCAACGTGTTCAGAATGTTGAACATGGTTCATGATGCGACTCGCAGACGAACACTGGCTGATTAATAAAGATAAATTCTACATGCTAACGTATAATTACATGATCAGAGGAAAGGATGGATGAATTCTATTACTATTAGCATTTCATTATTTAAGACCTCATTAGCGGTGCTTGCGAAGCATCACTGTAACTATTCTTCATATTACTACGGCTTCCGGACAATTCTTTGCACTTCTTTGTGCAATATCGATGTGAATTGAAAACAGGGCCAAGCGGTAAGTGTGATTCTATAACTGGAGATACACAAACAGAGAGATACTCTCTTCCCCCTCTCATACACGCACAACTGTCAACCCTGTTACATGTCTCCCTTGGTTACAGTGTTGAAAGTAACAGAATTGATCATATTGATGATTTACTTTTTTATACATAAAATCATTGTACGCAACGTGAAGGCGAGTATAGGGAATTCAGAAGAGTGTAGAGCCAAGTACACGTCACAACTAACTTTGTTTATGGAAAGGGGGCACAATGTTAAAACGTGCCAAATTCCGAGGAAAAAACATGGAGTCGGAGGAAGATTTTAATTTCTTTGGGGCAGAAATGGCTTGCAAAAAAATTGCTATCGACTACCCGATCCTGATAAATACTGCTCAACACCTCAAACAGGAAATCGTCTCGTTCAACAACACACACGTCATGTTTCAATCTGAAAGCTTCTGAAAATTTCTGACTTGTTTAAAAAAGATTGTAAGGTCGGGGATGTGATCGCAAGGCTCTCTGCCTGTCTCGTAATTCTCACACGCCATACGAGCCCAGATAATATGAGAACATACGATTTCCTTTAAACGATTTTTTAAAGAGCGTGTAAGCTTGTACAGCCTCAAATATTGTGTACAGTCGCCTAAATGATTCTTTGATAATATAACCTTGAAGTCTTTAATATTTAGTGAGTAAGACCCTGTCAAGGATAGAAACCATTGTGAAATTAATAGGTCAAATTAATCGTCAAACTTTGGTTTTCACAGACAGTGTAAAACTTTAAACTTTAACACAATCAGAAGTTGTTGAAGCATAACTTTATATCAAAGTGACAGCACCCCAACATACTTTTATATAGTCAATGGCACAGAATACAAAACACAGAATACAATTCATCCCATAGATGGTTATTCTCAAAGCAGCTATGTGATGCTAAGCCTGCTGCCCATCAAATCAAGACCATCATAATGAACATTAAAACCTCTAATGCAATCCATATAATCACCATACAGACATTAATGCGCTGAGATTAGAGAGGTTTAATTTAATCACAGAAGAGTGATCCCACCTCATTGATACTCAGTCTAGAATCTGATATGTGTTTGTCTGCTTGTGCACAGATTGGCTGTTGGTAATTATCTTGTAAGTGTCTTAAGCATCTGTTTATTTGTTTAACCAAACAAAATGTCCAGAATACTGGCAAGGGTGTGCAGCTATATAGCCGGGTGGCACCCAGGCAAGACAGCGGTACAGAGACATTTATCATTTAAGAGCTGCTCATGCTCTCCAAATTTCACCACCTGCTCTCTTCCCTAAAAACACATACACAATAGACAATGAAAGCACCGCAGCTTGGGGCAGTACAGACACCCAGGCATGCTGTCTCTCTTCCCTCATGATGAATGGTGACACATCTTTGGTGGAGTTATTGCTCAAATAAGGTCATGCGTGTGGTACTCGGTCATAATTCTGGCTGCTTGAAAAACAAGCACGTGTTTCGATTTGGCACTCCCTAGACAACAGCTTCCTAATTAAAGAACAATGATGAGCGGCTTATGGGCGGCACGAGCAGCGAATCTGAACACTGCACTAATATCAAGGAATTAGAATAACTGCTCAACTCTAATGGCATTTACTGTAGTGGGAATGTGTTTACATGGACACCAAAACAATGGATGTTGTAGAAGGCTTGGATGTATTTTTAACGATTAACCTGGCAGATGAATCATCTGATGTGAATTTTTTCAAAATTACATTCTAGGCTCATAATTGTTTCAATGTTTTTAAATGTATTATACATGTTAAAGACGTATGAAGATGGTTCATTAAAGGTACATATACAAGTTTAACTTATTGCATTGGAAGATCTGTCTAAATTGAAACATGCAGGTAGCTTCTGCTGCCTCTGAAAGGCATTACTAAATAGAATAAAATTATATTTCAACAAATGAACATTTTGAGCATCTTCATCCTGTAACGTTCATACATCATCCAAGTAACCACACGTCTTGAGGAGTATATGTAAACATATTTTATGTAAAATATGTTACTCGGGACAAATATTTCTAAAAAAAAAACAGTATGATAACTTTGGCATGATAACTCCTGTTTTTGAAATTCTTCACATTTTCACAGGATCTACAAGGGTTTCCTATACTTTCGCATACCACTATAGGTGCAATGTGTGATTTTAAGGAAGATCTTTTAATAAAAATGCAGTATAATATAGTATAATATCATATAATTATGTCTTCGGACGTATAAATACCTAACATAATGAACCGCTAACTTAGAATTTGTTATTTCTATCAACAGATTATTTGCTGAAAGGCATGAATGAACTTCCCACAATGAGACACTCACACATTCAGTTCTGGCAATGCTTCCACTTACTTTACAATATTTATACAATAGGTTTCATTAAGCTCCCACGAGCAGCTTAGATTACTCTGAGAAAAAAACCTATGTTTAAATATATTTACATCTCTTGGAATTTTGCGGACTGGTGTTTTATTGTCATGTTCATAAATGTCAATATATATTCCAATACAGGATAAGATAAAATATGGCTGCCAGAACATAACTGCATTCAGGTTCAAATATTGCTTTCTATGTAGCAAGCTTTTGAGTGTTTTGTATTCTCAAGGTCTACCGCACTATTTTCTCATAGATCTTTCTGTCAAGTCTAACCTGCGAAAGCTCTAACAGGTCTGATAACCCCATAATCACATCTGCAACTGTTTCTCTCGCACACATAAACAGTAACAGATGGTCTGACGCTTTCAATATCTCAGGAAATGCAGTGAAGAAATCAAATCCAAAGATAAAGAAGCATGTAAGACGTTCCGCACCATTTCATTTTATTTTCTTATTTACATAAAAAATGTGGTTGGTTGTCCATCCCCTAATCTACAATCAACATCTGTTTTCTTTTCTAATATTGTGTGATTTAACACCCTCACATCACTCTTTCTGCCAATCTTTCATTAGATATTTAGCCTACTATGCATGTTAAAGCTCATTTACCACCCATGTGCCTTTCATAAATTGAACATATGCATTTTGCTGGAAAAGTCAATTATACAAACAAAAAAAAAATGGCACCTGCAGCTGTTTTATTGCATGTTTCTCCCCATGTTACATACAATGAGCTTATTTAATGGCAAATAATGATACACATATTTTTGGGTTGTTATTATTAAAGGTGAAGTTCAACCAAAAATAGAAATGTTGTCATTCTTAAGTTGTTCAAAATCTGTAGAAGTATATTTGTTCTGTTAAATATGAATAAAGATATTTAGAACAATGTTAGCAGGTAAGATTTCTGGGCCAGAATAAACTATAATAGTAGAAAATAATTGAAAGGTAGTTAAAGGTGCCCCAAAACTGTTTTTGCCTAAATTCTTAAAACTATGTCATTTTTTGTGTTCACACAACACAACAAAGTATATACAATTTTTTTTCTGTTATGGAACTTAATGATGTTTCAGAGATCTCAGTATATTTCTTTGTGTTCGTATGAACAAAGAAATGTATACAGGTTTTAAACAACTTAAAGGCTAGTAATTCATCACAGAATTTTTTTAAGATGGACTAGAACTTTCAAATAATTCTGCCAGAGAGAATTAAAAATATTTTAATTGTTTAACGAACACAACATTTCTACAAACATGCTTTAACCGACTGTTCTGTATTATTTTTTATCCATCTGTTAACAACTGAAGCACATTGTTCACTTTTTCTCTCAAACCTATAATATATTTGTTTTCTTTTTCATGAATTCACCTGTCTGTCTCCTTCAGTCTGACATCTGCTCTAAACATACAAGAGCTCACACAAGCACACACATTCACTTTGAGTTAATAGGTGGGGAACAGCTCAGGGACCTGTTGTCCCTACAATTCTAATTAAGCCACTTTCAATTTAGGAGGATTAAGATGAGAAATACAAAGAAAAATCAATAAAATAGTAATATATGTGGTGGAAGCCACTATTGCAATGTTTGTGTGTAAAATTTTTGGTAGGTTTTAACAAACATTGACTTAGCTTACTACATAAGACTTTCACCTGAGCACGGAACAAGTAACACAACACAACATAAATGCTCTTGGAGGAAATAAACCTTGATAAAGAGTCAATACAAAAGACCCACTGAACTGAACTGAATCTTAACGCTTTGCAATATGGAAAAAGCTAAATAATGTTGACTTAATGGTTGTATCTTCAGTGTGATTTATGGCTAGAGGTAAATGCTCAATATTTCAGCGATAACAAAGTACTCGCTGTGCCATGATGGAGACCAAGAATGGTGACAGATTTTTTGTCTATGACTAAGTAGACAAATTGGTAAGCATCCAAGCAGAATACATGAAACAGAAGGTTTAGCCAGAGTGAACACAAGTGAGGAATTGCTTAATACTGTACCACAAAAAGCCTGGAGAATTTTTAGTGTAAATAACTGGCAAAGTAGAGTCTTACCTGTACATTTTGGTTATGGTTCTACTAAAATATTAAAATAGATGCTTTTGTTTTTTTTAAATATCAAAAGGGTTAAAATATCAAATTTGTGCAATAAAGTAATCTTTACTCTCCAATTAATCATTTTATTTCTGTTAAACAGAAAATTATTTTTTAAAAATGTCCTGCTATGGTCGTAATCAACGGGGTCCAACTGTTTGTTTCAAGAATTCTTCAAAATATATTTCTCTTTGTTCATCACAACAAATAAATATATACAGATTTGGAACAACACAAAGGCGAGTAATTTATGACAGAGAATATTTCTTGCAGAACACAAAAGAAGATATTTTGAAGAATCTTGGCAACTGGTTCCTATTCACCTGGATGGCTTTTGTGTCCAAACAATACATCATTCAAAATATATTTTTATGTTAAACAGAAAATAAATGTATTAAGTTCTTTTAACAATTACGTTAATCAATGGGGTCCAATAACAGTCAAGCATTCTTTCAAATATCTTTCTCTGTGTTCACAGGACAAAGAAATATATACAGATTGAAACAATTCAAGGGGATTACATGATGACAGACTTTATTTCTTACAAAGAATGTTGGTTACTGCTATATATTTACTTAAACTACTTTTTCCTACTATGTTAATCAGTGAGGTCTAAGAACAGTTTGTTTCCAAATATCTTTCTCTAAGTTCATCAGAACAAAGAAATATACAACTCAAAAAGCCAGTTAATGATGACGATCTATTTTTTCAGCAGAAGATATTTTGAAGAATGTTGGTAACTGGCTCTCATTAATTTGCATTGTTTTTGTGTCCACACAAAAGAAGTTTGGTTACCATCTTTCCTCAAAATATCTTCTTTTGTTGTTTGCGGACGAAGAAAGTCATACATGTCAAAGAAACAGCAAAAATTAAAAAGCCTTGCAGGGATCCTTTTCGAGAAGTAAACTTTGCATTATAGGCCTATAAACCAGATTACTTTTTGCTTTCACTTAACATATTGGCACAGGAGTCATTGCCATAGCAACAGGGGTGGTCCTCTCATCTCCATCACTTAAAAGTAAACTCCTCGTACAATGGCTCAAATCAGTATGCACTTTAATTTAGATGCATTTTATTAAAGCAGTCCAATCATGCATTGTAGTTTAAGCCACAGAGAGAAATAATTCAAAAGCTGTGCCAACTTTACTCAACCTAATGCAGTAGTGGATGTGATGCTGTCATGCACAGTATAAGAGACTGAACTTGAGAGGAAGGATGATGCCCTTAGTGGGTGCTCCGAAGGGCCAATGGAGCAGTGAGCCAGCTGTAAAACATCTAATCATGACTTGGACAATTGGCCTCCAGTCTCCCTCTGTTTGGACATCTGCCCTCTAATTAAAACACTCTATCGCGTATGGCCATGATGGAAATATATGTATGAAAGCAGGTGTGCCTGTGAATGTGGGTGCTTAATCTAATAGCATAGAATAAACATAGTTGCTTTTATTGACTGATATAAATAGAAATAAACTTCTTCAAAATATCTTCAAAATATCTTTTTCCAATGAGAACTGTTTGGTTCCAAGCTTTCTTCAAAATATCTTTCTCTGGGTTCATCTGAGCAAAGAAATGTATACAGATTTGAACAGCTCAGGGGCGAGTTAATGATGACATTCATTTTGTTTGTTGGCTGAACTATACCTTTAAGTTATACCCACATAAAAACAAAGTAAAGAGAAGTCAAGCTGTTTTGTGCTCTCTATGCAACTACTAACGAGTATTTTTTCAGACCAAGTGAATTACAGCTTGTGTTTCTCCTAACAGTGCTCATACAACCCTGAGTGCAAGCCTGGGAGCCGGGTGTATATTTTTCTGTAATGTGGTTTTACATATAGAGAGGCTTTATAGCAGAATGAGGTTAGAGCAGGGTACACCCATAGTAAGATTAGTGACATGGCATAGCTGAACCAAAAAAATGTACCCGCAAACACGGAGGCCGCACTGATGAAAATTTGCAGGATGTAAGGTCCTATAGATCACTCTGCCAATCCTAAACCATACTTATCCTTTTTCAGTTTTAGTATATTTTAATGTAACACAAAATTAAATCTTTAAGATATTTGTTAAACACGTGTTAGGCTCTAGTGGTTGCATTTTGTTTTTACATTGTCTAGTGAACTAAGTGCTTCTGGACCAGAGTTGTTTACGTCTGGTCTTTATTTGTATCTGCACATTAAGACAGTGTGTTACAGTTTAAGTGGATAATTTATTAAAAGTATAATATTTTATGAAACAAATATTGTTTCATAAATGTATTTGTAAATAATAATTATAAATATTATAATAAATAACATACTAAATAGATTTATAACAAATAACAAGATTATACCTTTCTATATATTGTACATTTCGTTAATGTTTTACCCATTCTCTTTCACTCTCACATTGAAAAAGAGAGTCTAAAACAGCACGATTTCTGAAACCTCATTGGGGAAATTATCAACTTTTAACCCTCACATCCAGAAGACTTCCAGTAAATACTTCCTACTGTAATCCACTTGGAGGAAATGTCATTTGCCCAGAGTCACAATCGAGAGAGAGAGAGATGATATGGGTAAAAAAATTGTTTAAATACAAAATAAAGTCATTATAAATATTTTATCTGACGACTACAGAGAAAGTGACAATGTAAAAGATTCGAAGAAGATTACAAAATTCAGTTTGTGAAATACAGTGTGCAAGCGCAGCGGCAGAAAATCCTATTTAAAAGACAGATTGAGTGGAAAAGTACGAGAATAACACAAAGAGACAGCATGGAGAGACAGTTAAAGTGAGAGTGTGTGTAAGTGAGAGCTTTTCTCTGTATCTCATAAATCCTTCATGAAATATGAACAATAAATCAGCTTGAATACGACAGAACGACAGTAAAGCAGGACCATTTTCTTCAAAGTATCTAGCCTCCTCATTTCAGATCTCCATCACACGCCGCTGCGCTAAAGCACAGTCCTCAATATATCACACGAATTAAAGTAACCGTCCACGACACACTAAGACAAAAACAAACGAATCTTCCACACCTCCTTGTCTTTTCTAATCTCTTCCGTCTTCAGGAACCTCTCCTGACCCCTCTCAGTATTTCATTTACTGTGTCCTGCCACGTCTTCACCCGTCCACTACTCTTAAGTCTAGGCCAAGCCCATGGCCCTGCACGGGTCCACAGGGGCCAAGCGAATATTAACCTACCCACGTCGTCCTGCACACTCTCGCATTTATATTTTATGTGAGGCTGAGGTGTAGAAAATACAAAGCATGAAAAGCAATATATTCAAAGAGATTAAATCAGTCAGTACTGATGGATGAATGAAAAACCGGAAAGTTATTAAACGGAGAGGATGGAAAAGTAAACAGAAGAGATGACTGTAAATTTAGGTTGGGGTGCAGTGTGCATAAAAAAGTGAAATTGTGTCATTATTTACTCACCCTCTTGTCGTTTTAAACCTGAATGACTTTCTTTTTACCGCAGAACACAAAAGAAGATATTCGGAAGAAAGTTGTAATCAAACAGTGGCGGCACCCATTCAATTCTATTGCATGGACACAAAACTAGGGCTGAACGATTACTCAAAGTGTTGTGTAAAATGTCTTGTCTAGTGCGTTTATGTCTTGGGATTATGTGTTTATGCCCATCTTGTCCGTGAATTGCAGATCTTTGATCAAAAGTCTCCTACCACATGCATTTTAAAAAGCAATATTTGTCAAACATCATCATTATAAATGTACTTTACTATTCTAAATTTCCCTACCGCTTGCAGTTTCTCAATCAATTGTGCGGCCCAGCACAGAACCAATGCAAGTGATTACCAACATTCTTCAACATTCCTTTTTTTATGTCTTGCAGGAGAAAGAAAGTCATATTGGTTTGAAATTGCAAAAGGGTATTTAAATGATTACTTTTGGATAACCTATGACCTTAAACTACAGGGTCCAGATAAAAGCAATGTCAAACCATGACTATTTATCTGACTTTTCCTGAGACCATTTGCAAAACACACAAAGTGTTTGACCAATACTTGTTCTAAAGAAATCGAATGTTTCATCGAGCTTATCTTGAAATCAATCAACAGATGCACTAATGATTTTCTAAATCAAACACAACAACCAAATTACCAACACCTTTGAACACAGACATCCCTGAATAAAGGCCCTGAAAGACAGATGAACTTCTCCTCTCACACAGAAATACAAACTAACCGAAAAAAATCTCTTACATAGTCTCGTCGTTCTGAAACTCCAGTTTTCCAGACACTTCTTCATAGTCCTCTCCTCCGTGAGCAGTCCCATCCACTGTCTGATACGGTACAGCCACCAGACCACGAGCTCCAGACGTCCTCTGAACCTTCACCTGCATGATTCCGATACTCTCACTAACTCTCGTCGTTTCGCTCTCAAATGTGAAAATCCCAGCATGGTCATCATCGTAGATCGTGACGGTAGCTGTCTGGGCTTCGCCGAGGGCTGCAATGGGGGCCGGTGCTCCGGTTTCCAAAGCAATAGGATGTCCATCGGCCCACCCCACTATGCGGGGGTTACTCAGGCGGACATAGAAGTATTCATCTTCCTCAAAGATGTCATCATCGATTATGCCGACTGTAAGCTCTTTAAGGTTTTCGCCAGGTTTGAAGGTCAGCGTGCCCTCAGCAAATTCGTAATCAGAACCGGCATTGGCTGTGCCATCTTCTGTGCGGAAGTCAACCTGCGCATGAAAGATATTTACAAAGCTCAAAGATTAACAAATGTTTGTCACCATTCTTCATTGATATTTTAAAATAATAAATGGCAATTGGGCTTTGCAGTACAGATTTGCTAAGCAAGTAAATGTGCATTAGATAAAATTCAACTAATGAAAAAATAAAAATTGATTAGGAATTTAACTACTGGTCAAAAGCATTGGGAGACTTGACTGAAATTATTCTTGTTGTTTTAATAAATGTTTTATCTGTAATTAGTTTAATAGATCAAAATATAATACAGCGAACCCATGGCTTTTCATGAAAATATAAAAATATGTTTCAGAAATGGATGACTTTGACTGAATATTAAAGAAAGAAGAGCCAGAAGAAGCGCAGAATAGACAGGGAATCTTTATTCCTTCTTTAAAACATCTCAGGTTGGGACCTTCAGAAGCCGCATGAAAAATGACAAGAAAACTAAACTAAATATGATCGAATATAACATGTTTATTTTGTGTTATACCCTAATATCTATTAAACATGGAAAAAATATGACTTTATTTTATAAATCAGTAAGCAAGAGCACAAAACTTTGAGGCCAATGTTTAAAAGCTATTTGTTCACAATCCTATTAACCTACAGATATAGCTGTATGCTCAATAGCGTACAGTTTTGCTTTGATACCAAAATGTGCATCAAGAACCATAAAACTAAACATAGTGTTAGACACTATGGACAATTAATTTATAACTAAAACTCACCTTAACAGTACACCCAGCATCTCCTCCACGCCTCTGCACTGTGAGTTTTAAAGAACCACAATTCTCAAAGCACTGATAGAGAGCAGGTTCAAACTCTAGCCGTGTAATATGAGGCTCAAGGTCCTGGTCTTGCGTTTCCTCACCGGTGACAACCTTACGGGCCTGATCTGCTGCGTGTTTCTTTAAGATGTTCCCTGCACCAATCATCATCCTCGTTGCTTGAATGCGATAGAAAGCTCTGCTCTTCTGCTGCTGTATGAGAACCTGCAAATGTTAGGTTGAGGAGTCTTAGCTTAGATGCAGGTTAGTTGCAGTCCAATGGCAAGCAGTAAATATTTTTCTTTGGCCTAAAATACTAAAACTTGTATACACTATACAATTTATATTTTAGGATCGTCCAAGTTTGCTTATTTACTATATAAACATGCAGATGAATTTATCCAAAGTCAATTTGAATGCAGTTATTGTTTTACGGTTCAAATCCCATGCAAAGTTAATTCAATGCTTTATAGTGTTAATTGATCTACAGGAAATTTTTAGATCTCATGGTTTATTTAAATGGTTTGTAAAACCCTAAACCATGGCTGTTAAAATGTGTTCGTAACAAGATTTTTTACTCTGGTTTTAAATACAAACAACTAAAAGATTTTTACACACAAAAAATTTTACACACAAATCAACTTCAGTTTGACCTGCTTATAAAAACTAATTTTCATGTCGTAAACTTAATGTTGATTACCAAATGGATGATTGAATAAAAATGAAAATTAAATGGATAGTTCATCAAAAATTCTGTCATTATTGTCATTTTAAACCTGCATAACTTTTTTTGACTGAAGACCAATTTTAAAGATATTTTGAATAATGATGGTAACTGAACAACAGTGCTCATTGACTTCCATTGTCTTTGTGTAATTCAATAGGAATAAATTTTGTAATGTCGTTGTTTTACTTCTCAAGTGAATGTATCTTCGATTCAAAAATCTAAAAATGTTTCTATTTTAAAACAAGACAGAAATGTGTTGCTCCGCTGTTAGTCTGCTATAGTCAGTATAGTGATTTTGTACCTGATAATTGGCCATTTCTATAAGCTGCTCCGTGTCCTTGTCAGGGTGTCTCTGCTTAAGCTCCTTCAAGGTTCTCGCCATATCTCTCCTGGCCTCTTCGTCTTGATCGCGTCCACCAAGTCGACTTTCTGCTGCCAACATTCCATCAAGATGTGTTGTTATTCCATCAACTTCCAACATCTCCATCTTTGTGAAACCGGCATCTTTGCCTAACTCCTCCCCACCTTCGAACACAATGATACCTCGTCCCTTATCAGCTCTGTAACGTTTTCGCACATATTTGTAAAAGAGCAATCTACGGTCAGCGATCCAGGCCTGGACCACGCAAAGAGGAAAGAAAAGGAACGTCAGCACCGCTTCCCACACTTCAACCTCACCGGGTGAGAACACAGAGAGGATCAGGTACAGCCAGATGTAGGCAAACATGCTCCATGCTGCTGTAACAAAGAACACTCGGAGATGCTTGACCTTCCGGGTGTCATAGTCGGGTACCACATAGACGCAGATCCCAATGATCACAAACATGTTAAAGGCTGCACTGCCCACGATGGTGCTAGGACCGAGATCACCAGCTTCAAAGTTATGTCCACAGACCTCAATGACCGAAAGAAGAATCTCAGGGGCTGAAGAACCCAAAGCCATGAGGGTTAAATTGGAGACGGTCTCGTTCCAAATACGAACTGTTGTGGTAACTGTTTCGCCGTTGGGCCTCTTTGTAGTGATCTCCTTTTCTTGAGATGTTATGACTTCGATAGCAGTCATGAAGCGGTCGGCAATGATAGACATGCCTAAGAACATGTAAAATAATGCCACCAGATACACAATGGCACGGGCAACTTTGTCACCAACTGATGGATTCTGGGGATTCCAAATTGGCAGCAGGACTCCTTCTTCACAAACATCTTTTTGGGAACAGTTGGAGGCTGGCTGGGGTTCATCATGGGAGACAGCTTGAGAAGGGATGGAGAAGGAAAGGCAGAGCAGGAGGGGAAGGATCATGGGAGTGAAGGAGAGACGGGATGGACTGGAGCAAAAAGGCATGGCAAAGTAATGTTTTATGAAGATTTCCACTGCAATCTTTGATTTACTCTGCACCTAAAAAGAAATACAGAAAATAAATTGAGTAAAGAACACGATAATGTGTATTAAAAATAAGATCAAAATATTTTTTTTTATTAAATAAGGAACAAGTAGAGATTAATGCTTCAGTACCTTGGAAGTAATGTTTTTTATGAACATATTGATTAACAAATAAAACAATTTGGAATGCTTAGACTTCCTTACTCTAAGATAACAATATTTACTTACAATAACTCACATTTGCAGTACTCCTTTGAAATATAGAATATCCAAACAAAATGAGATTATACAAGAATATGTGTGACTCTAAACCCCCCCACCCCCAGAACATATATTTTAGGTTGAAATGTATAACATTGGAGCATTAAAAGACTTAGAATCCTGAAAAAAATTTTCTTTTTCGACTCTTCATCAACATTTCATCAGCTCCCTTTTTCCTTCTCCTACTTTGCTGAATTGACATATTTTCGGCTTCAGTTTCAGATTTTTCAGAACTTCTTGAACCCTTTTAACACTTCAAGTCTGACATAATCACATACCAAACAAAAGTTCACAGTTCTGTTAATACCTCACATTTACTGATATATAGTATAAAAATTTCACATCATGAATATTGATGAATACATCAATATGCTGCAGGAAAACAAGTCTTCACAAAATAAATCTGTTTGCTCTACTAATGTGTACACACCACACATACACATCGAAATCAGCTAATAAGTTGTGGATTAATAACCCTAATTGTGTTAGGATTTACAGGGTCAGACTTTTAAAAATATTTATAGGCTTGTGATGCTGGAATATATGTCTGTGCAGGCACTGAGATTTTCAATGCTGATAGCACATTGCTGACTCAGTGCACACGCTGACATATAAGATATATTAAACAGACCTTTTACACAAAAACAAAAGAATCCTGAAATCAGCAATGGAGGGTTTCTGCCATGTCTCAAATTATGTATTTATTATGTGTGTGTGTGTGTGTGTGTGTGTGTGTGTGTGTGTGTGTGTGTGTGTGTGTGTGTGTGTGTGTGTGTGTGTGTGTGTGTGTGTGTGTGTGTGTGTGTGTGTGTGTGTGTGTGTGTGTGTGTGTGTGTGTGTGTGTGTATTTAGTAATTAATATATGTAATATATATAGTAATTTACTGTGCTTGTTGAGAAGCATGACATGCTACACTTGTCAGCATAGAGTCTAGTGTTGATTTTACATATGTCATTAATTATCACATACAGTGTCATTTTTAACCACAAACATCGTCTTTTAACATAAAATAATGAGTAAAATGTAGTGTATGGATGTGAAAATCCTGAAAAAAGTCCATATCTTTGCTTTAAGTATACTCAAAACCTTTGGTAGAAACTCAATATTTTCATGGTAAGGTTGACATTTTCACAGAATTATTCAATAGTAGAAATGGCATTTATTTGTGAATAAAAAACTGAGTTGAAGAACTGTAAATGTTGTACTTAATTAAATGCTTTATTAAATGTTAGCATAAACTACTATTTTATGTGTGAAACCAAGCAGTGCTATAAAAAGCTTTTTGCATAATGGTGACCACTAGCGTGTTGACTTGCGGTGGTCTGAGAGCACTTCAGATCAACCTTGAGAAGGTATGATTTACAGATGGTATACTTAACTAAGAAGGTCTTCCATATAAAAATATACGGTACTTCTTAAAGTATAACTGAAGGACAACGTAGCCTTAAGAAGGAAAAAACTTCACTATGATAAAGAGTCGATGGTGGACCCCTAAACAAGCAAGCACCCAGCAACATGAAAACCGCCCTCAAGCAGCAGTGAGTTTTCTGAACTCCAATCAGATAATGCTGAAAAAGAATGATAATATTTATATATGTATATATATGTATATATATATATATATATATATATATATATATATATATATATATATATATATATATCATCATTTATTTATTATTAAGGACAGTAGAATTCAACTTAATAAATAATCTTTCCCCTTCATACTGCTTCAAAGCAATTTTACAAAAAACGTCCACATGCTTTCAAAAGATTTCTAAAAAAGTTTTAGTTTGGCTTTTTAACATACACAAAAACATTCCACAATTCCACAAAAGATTAATAGATTCGTCACAAGGTTTATAGATCTTCTAATAAACACCATATATGCTACCTTTATCGCTTGATCTATTTAATGAAAACCAAGCATTTGCTGGAAAGACTGTAATTTTATATCACTTTTTACCTGTAGTCAAGCTTATAGTAATTCACCACCATCCTCCGTACCATCACCAGGTCGGCCCCAATCTATACATCCCGGAAGGTAGACTCTGCCCCTGCCTTCATCATCAGACAGGAAATGAAGAATCTAGGACCCTCCGGATTTAAACTTCTGAAGGTTCTACGCCAAAGAAATTAATCATAATCTTGTGCTGTCATGTGCTAATCATTTGTTAAAAAATTTCATCATCTGATCCATCATCTTGCCTCTTGAATGTTTTCGATAGGACTAATCAAAAGATTTGCATGCTTTGTTTGTATGCAAGACAATGTGAATTTTGTATTCCTTGTCATTGTATGTGCCCTCATCGGTGATAAGTTGACATCTTCAGAGAGTATACCTCATTAACACCCTTACAAACAACACTCTTTGCCCTTGACACTTCTTTTGTGCTCTATACAGATATGGGCCTTTCCTTTGACTCTGTTTTAAATTTTACAGGACAACTTTTAGATGGTAAAACATATACATTGACCTACTGTAGGTTAAACCTGTACCAAGCACACACACACACGCATACCACAAACATATAATAAATGTGCATATAGTATGCCAGACAGATTGAAAAGTAAAACAAACTGATGATTTTAAAATTTGCTTGAAAAAGAAGCATATATTACCAGCTGCTTTAAGTAGTTGAAGGAATCTAGAATAAAAATCCGTGCTTGGTGAGAAAGAGTCAGGATTTCAAACTACTCAAGGGTGGTCCACGCCAGCCATTTTTAAAAGCCACTGTGGTTGCGTACAAAGTTTAACCCAAGCGGGGAGGCAGTGGATAGTTTGAGACTAAGTAATAATAAGCAGATAGGGGTGGAGTTTGAATTAAAGGCTTGTCTAAATATGACTTTAAAAAAACACTCCAAAATATAGGATTATTTTTACACTGACTAAACTAGTCATCAAGCGTGCTCTGATCTTGAAAGATTGGTTTGGTTTACTATTAAACACTTTACAAAAGCGTACACTGTAAAGAGGTATGAAAATAAAGTAGAATTTCTATAATTTTTTTCCCCCTTCTTAGTATAAGGAATTCAACTTGCCATGAGACCAACATACTAAGAGGAGGGTCAAAAATATTAACCCTTATGTCATTGTGTCAGTAACCTTTTAAAAAGTATGCATTTGTACCTGAATTAGTAGTATAACAAATTAACACACTTTATTTATACATATTTGTACTGACACACATTTGCAGATTTCGACAATGTACCATTTAGTTTAGCTTGCAAATTGTCTTAAATTGTCAGTGTTTATCAGTGACATTTAGCTGCATTGATGCTTAATTATCTGCCATTAAATCCAAAATAATGTCTATAAACATTTCAATGTAATGGTACATATTATTATATTGCACCACAAAATCACTCCTAATGGCAACTGACACTTAAAAAAGAGAGTGATGAAATAACATGGTTTAAGATGAAGACATGTCAGGAAAACCCATGTAAATGTGTCTGTGACCATAAGTAGCCAAGCCTATGACTTCACTGAATACAGTGATCATGAGCAGACAGATTAATAATGTTACTACCCTTGATAATCCATTAGTGCTAATCGATAGAAGTGTATTAGTAAGGAGAAAAAACTGAGTGTAAAGAAGAACTGAGGTCCTACTAAGTTATGTGGATCTTGTATCACTTTCATAAGCTTGTAATTTAGTGAAGGTTTTTTAAGGGACAGTCATTACGTATGACCTTGAAGAAACAGGGAGAGGAAATTAAGAGCCAACAAGAGTTCCATGACTTTACTCTATGATCTCATATTTGCCTATTCAATCTTCTTCATGCACCACCTGCATTTCCTTCCCTAAAAGCTTGATCACTGTCAAAGGCCAGAGGGTTCACACCTGTCTCACACGGCACAGTTTGATCTGACCCAAGAACAGTCTCTGACAGTGTAGTCAGCTCAACCCGAATCATACCAGCTGGCTCATGTTCAGATTCAAGACCCGTCGGCCAGCCACAACACCTGCTCCTGTGCAGTGTGAGACCTTGAGAAATACCAAGATGTTCTTTTTGTATTTGTTTACATTACAGAAAAGAGACTGCATGTGTGGATTGCACTTTTGAATATTTTGTCATTATTATTGTATTTTAATATTGTAATTGTCTCGTTTATAAAAACTGGATGTTAATGGGATAGTTCACCCAAGATTTTCAAATGAAAATTACCCAATATTGTACTCAAGGCCTTCTACGTCTATATGAGTTTGTCATTTCAGACTAATACAGTCAGAGTTATATTACTATTTATTTGACACCCAAGCTTTATAATAGTAGTAAACGGGGCATGGAACTTGATGCGCTTTAATCGATCAAAAACTGTTCCCTGGGGTTAATAAAGGCCTCTAATCTTAACATACAACTTTTTAAACTGTATCGTCTTAAGATCGCGCACACAGCTGACGGATAATGAAAGTTAGACCTTGTCTTGAAAACATTGTTAACATGGACATTTAATGCATCGATTTTACCAAGGATGCCTTGAGGGAAAAACATAGGGTTATTTTGAATATTTGAAAATTCTTACTGCTAGACAGTTCTATCCTTACATAAAGGATTACCAAACAGTATTAAAACACTTCAAGCCCCTGACTGCTAGAAATTCATATTTTGTTCCATAAGCAGCAATATGCTATATTATTTCATATTTTTAACAAACATTATAAAGAAAGTCTGAAAGCTGCTGTGCAGGTTCTCTTTGAAGCAAAATAATTAAACTTACATTCCCATAGGGTCAACCAAAAGCATTAGTGATGCATACACAACACTATTTGCAACTACAAAGCCCCCAAACGCATGAGTCATTGCTATCTAAAATGTTCAATAAAGACACAGGTTCACCAAATGTCTTTCACTGTGATCCCCGCTGACTCCTGAAGGCATGCCCAAAAGCGCATAGGGAGAAAAACATCCGTAACACTGAAGGATGGGCACAGACTAGAGAACCCATACGGAACTAGATTTCTTGTTACATATTCCTAAAACTGAAGATGAACGACTCGGCCCATCAGTCTCACAGTCAGACATTCTGAAAGAGGCAGGAGGCTATTATATTTCATAATTAGCTAATTGCATGCTTGGCAGCTAATGATGAATGCCAATGGTCTGTGGTTGTGGCCATGAATGTTAATAAGATGTAAATGTGTGCGGTTAATTGTTGGGAACAAGAGAATGGACAGGAGGTAAATGCCTTCATGGTCATGACTCTAAATCTAACAGTAAGCCCAAAATAGCACTTGGTTGTAAACTGTGGATGTACAGTAAGTCAGTGTGTGTGTGCACAACTGTGTTTGTAAAGCTGATGAGGTAGATAGACAGACAGACAGAATAATGAGGTTGTCTGACGTGTACTCATGATCCTACATCAGTAAACATGGTGACCTTCAGCAGCAGCTAAGTCTGTTTGGACAGGAACAGGAAGTTTTAAACCAAGGCTGTCCACTACTACTGAAACAAGCATCTGGCGGCTCAGTGGGAAGTTTGTGCATATGACTATGTGTGTGTGTGCGCGCCCTTTTACTGAATTTTACTGCATCAGAAGTCTTTCATCATTAATCCCTATAGTGCATTTCCCACTGTCACCAAACCATGACACAAGCCAAGGTTTATTTATGTTGACTTTTCAAAGTATAGATGCATTAACTATTTTACACTTTTCAACAAAACTTGACGCTTTGACTTATTTTTTTAGCAGATCATTTAGTATTGTTTCATACAAAATAACAAAAATCTATAGGTATTGTTTAAAAGTTGATAGGTCACCCAAAGATGAAAATTCCATCATCCTTTACTCTCGTAATTTCAAGCCTGTACGGTGAAAGTGGACATTTTGAAAAATGTTGGTAACTGGCACTTGTTTGCTATAGTATGAAACATAAAACAATGTAAACTGAATGAATGCCAAAATATCTTCTTTTGTGTTTTGCAGGAAAAAGAAAGTCTGAATTTTCATTTTAAGGGAAAAAAATCACTTTACATGCCAACACAATGAGCTGGGTGACCACCTTTTTATGCTTAAAATATTTATACTCTTAATTAAATATACAACATGTAGTTCCCAGTAAAATACAATTAATAGAGTTTTAACCCTACAGTATTGAAATGATTTCAAAGATCATTCATACATGGAATGCTTTAGCCACTACTGCTGCCAGCTCATTATTCTTACGACTGGATGAGCTGTGCACAGCCGATAAGAGAATTGATCAGCTCCAGTCTTGCGGGTCCAGCTAATGGCAAAAGCAAGAATAGCCCTGAAGGTATATTTCAAGATTGAATAACCAATGTGCTTGTAGATTTCGCCACATGGCATCGGTGAATGATAGAACCAGGTTTGCATTTCGCGAAGGAAATAAAAGTGCAGGCTTTGACTTAAGTTTTACTTTGGAGAATTAAATAGTTTAAATGACTTGCATGGCTGTTGACATGACACAATTGTATACAAATGTGAAAAGATTCAATTGAGCATGTGCATGTGATGAACCATCCGCTAGAGTTACTGCGGTTCTGTCCACTTGAGTGGCAAAAAGACTGCGTGGGGGCATTAGTGTACAGCATGATTTCTACAAAAATATGTCTAAAGTTGTTATTTTGAAGGCCTTAAACTTTCCCCTGGGTCTAAATCGGGTACCAAAATTTCTGCAAGAAGATCTGTGGCCACATAGTAATGTCCACTGACAACTATATTTGTTTGGACACTAGGGCTTCTGTCAAGTCCAAGAAAATTTCATTAAAAAAATTTTTTTAGAGCTGCCGCTATTACAACAAGACATGTTAACATTAAAAAATATTACTGGGATTTCACATTAAAAAACCAAAAGCGTCATTTTTAAAGCTTTAAAATTAGGTAAATATACTGTTTAAATATAGTGTAAATGTAAAAAACGTCAATCTAATTTGGTTAAGATTTGTTTAAGAAATTATTTTTTATTTTTCTTAATAGAGAAACTTAAATAATATTTGTACAATTAAGACAACTATTGGAATTTTTAATCAATTTAGTTGAATGTTTTCAACCTAAAAATATATTTAATGTTTAAAGTAAATATAAATATAACTGTTTATATTTGTTATATTTAATAAGTCATTAAATATTTTTACTGTGTGTATATGAACCATGCTTTTCGTGTTGCACATATGTGAAAGGAGAGAAAACGTTATTAGCAACTTGAATCAACAAGATTTTTCAATGTAAGTTAAAGTAGGCTACTCTATAGGAATGACAGTGATAATAGACAGAGATAGTTAGAGAAAAAAGATAATTCCAGCTTTTGCCTCAATATAATCTTCCTAAAAACTAATATCTTTAACTAATACCTTTGAACAGTGTTTACAGTAGAAGCTCACCTTTAAACTGCAGTAATTCACCTCTCTGACTGATGAAGTGTATGCACCGCATTCTCAGTGTCTTGGCTCAAAAGGAGATTACTGATAGCCAAACTTCCACATGGATACGAGATCATCATTTAGCAACTGGAGGTGGTCTGACAGCTCCGAGATGCCCGCAGTTTATAGCCTTTGCTGCTTTCTTGATTAATTTGCTACGGAAGGGAAAAGGTTACGCTTTCCAGTGCCCTTCAAATGGGCATACAAACTATAACTCTGTCTCCATCCCAAAAACCCCACCCATCTGTACCTCGGGTATTCCACTGTAGAACAAAAGGTGCACATATCGAAAATGAAATGACTGGCTTGGTGACCTATAGCAGTAAATCATTCTCACAACAGCAACCACAAAACACGGCTTAACGTTCTTCTCTCGAACAGTCATTATTTTAATACAAATCCCACTGACATTTCAGGGAGAGCTTAAGGGGACGATCTGTTACCGCCTTGGAGTTAATGATCACTGCATTTATTCAACCGATACTGCAGATTCAGCTTTACAGATTGATATGCTGCATTTCGCTCAAACGGTGACCTTAGTATGCACAAGAGTGTCATTCCTTAACCTGATGTCCTTCAATTGTTGCCAGATTCCTTGCAGATGCAATGCTTTTCTGTTGATTGTTCTATAGAACATTCTATTGATGAATGTCTGTAATATAATCAACACCAAAATTCTCAGCTTTAATTCCATGTCAGAACTTATAACCCTAAGAAAAATATAATACTTCAATGTATAGTGTATTTTATGATCTAATAAATAAACCTTGGGGAAGGATTTTGTGTCAGTGCACAATAAATATTTATGAATATTTATATTATTATCTTGCATTTGTAATCACAAGTGTCCATGAGCAAACTATTCACCTGCATTAACCCTGAATTTCTGAACTAACTTAAAACCGGGTTCTTGTCATACTAAATATTTCACAATCACATGCATTAGCTCAAAGATGTAAACATAGACTTCCAGCGGTTAAAGAAGCAAAAAACAGTGTCATGCTCAAGACACACATTGGATGTATATCTGTTCAGACATTAGATTTACATAACCTCTGACATCATAATGCCCAAGAATGGCACTGTACATGAATACACAAATATGCAGAGGCAGAGAAATCAAATTAGCAAGTCTTCATAATTAAACCTCACTGGTGGTAATTAATAATTACATCAACGACCCCTGAAAAGGCTAAAGGGAAGTGAAAGAGAGAGAAAAGAGGAAAAAGACAGAAATGAAATTAAAGGCATTGCTGTTTTTAAAAAGATTCTGGCACTTTAACAATGGAAAAAATGAATTTCCCACATTACTTTATGCCCTATGTGACACAATACAAACAATTCACAGATAAAAAATGAAATCAATTCTGTAGGAAGAAAGAAAGAGAGAAAGCCAACAAAATTCTTTTCAAGTTTCTTATTCCACACAGACAGAAAATGTATGTAAGATCAAGTAATATTATATTCAGTATGCAGAAGGCAATCTTGCTATTTGAGAAAAAATTGGTGTAAATAAATATTTAGTATAGATAATATTTTGTTCAAGATTAAAGTTTGATACTTATTAAAAGATGATATAAGAATATTTCCTTTAATAGGTATAGAAATGAAAATTCTGTCATCATCTGTTCATCATCTTGTCTTTTTAAGCCTGTGTGACTTTCCTTCTTTTGCAGAACATTGAAGAAGATATTTTGAAGAATATTGGTAACCCAACAACGTTTGTGTGTCCCTGACCTCTCAGATCATTATTTGCACAGCAAAAGCAGTAAATTAGTCAAAAGATGTGTAATGGTGGGAAGAGAACACGGCTACTTCCTCTCTGAAACAGTAATTCCATCTGCAGATTCTAATGCTTCTGAGATTGGAAGCAGCACACAACGCTAACCTCCACTTGATCGTGCTAATACTTATGAGGCCGAGATCTCCCATCTGTCCGTCTTATGCACACATTTACCTGCCTACTTTTAATAACTGCATTATATTGAATAGCACATAAAAATGTCTATGTAAGTTTTTGTTTATGCGTTGGAACAATGTAAATTGTGTTGCATATCTACAAAATGTTTTCAAAATATTCCTTGCCAGATATTGCTTAGCACCAGGTTGCCAAAAAACTGAGCTTGGCTTTTAAATATTTAGTAGTTTGGTAAGTGGTTCTAGGAAATTACCAAGGAAGGTCAGCATGACCAATTTCATATTTATGAAGTAAACCATTACTGTGCTGCAACGTCACAAACTGTTCATTTAGAATATAAATAAGATGTTGATCCGTTGTTTATTTTGGCATACGTCTGAAGTATGTTTTGAAGGCATAGTTTACCCAAAAATAACAATTATATAATGAATTGCTAACTCCCGTTTTTGTCCGAACCTGTATAAATTCCTTTGTTCTGTTGAACCTAAAAAAGGGATTTTTAGGAATGTTTGTAACCAAACAGTTCTGGAACCACTTACTACCATAATAGGATAAATAAAAGTGGTAGTTCAAATTACACCTACATTCTTCAAAATACTTTTTCTAGAAAACAAAAATGTATTTTTAAACTATTATGCTAATTCTTCCAATATATCCTTCAATGTATTCATCAGAATAAAAATTTACACAAATTTGAAATAACTCAAATTTTTGTAAATGATGAGAGAATCTTTTATTTTTATGTGAACTACCCTTTTAAGAACTAGTACAAAAAGTATCACAGTGCAAGTAGACTTGGATACATCATGTTATCACATATACTGATAATGCATGCAGAATTATATCATCTGTTTTAATCATCAGACAGTAAATGAAAAAGCTATTAAGAAGATCTAAAAATATTCATGAGCTCATTCACACACCAGCGGGGAGTGAGAAAGAAGTCTCCGTTTCCAAACTCTGTCACTATAGATTAACTTTCAAAACTTTAACTTAAAAAAAAGCCCAGTTCTCTGTGAAGCATTTGAGTACTGTTAAGTAAAATTGCTGGAATTGTCTTCACTGTTGGATGAATTCTAAGGTTCCTGCAGCACTGGGGCACAGCAACCCTTCGCCATGCTGAGCGTCGTCAGCCACACAGGCAGTATGACATTATCAAACAGTAGGAGGATAAACTTCACTCATACATACACGCACATATACACACATACACGGATTGCAAAGTGGCACCCCTAACAATGAGTGATTTGCATTCCTGTTGTTTCACGTGGTTGCCCCCACACTGAGTTAAAGTGTCACAGCTTGTGTCAAAAGAAAATGTCCTCAAGAGGACGGAGGCCCAGAGACTCATCACATCACCCTTCAATAGTCATCTTCACATCTCCCTTTATTCCATTTTTCTTTATTTTGAGTGACAGAAATTGCATATTTATCTTACAGAATCTGGATTCAATCTAAAGGTCTTGCTTTATTATGTTGAATGAAACTGCAGGTGTGACAGATGGCATCTGGTGGCATGAATGTTTTCATATGACGCAACATGAAGCATCAAACACATCTCGAAGTGCTCCACTGATGACACTTCTTTCAAATATTCCAAGTATATATACTTCCACAGTCTCAGTGGTCTGTGTGTTGCTGCTGTTTAAGAGATTTCAGAAAGACGTAAGCCTTCAATTCAAAACTTGTTCCACAAGAGTGTGTGAGAGTGGCATCTTACATCAACTGCCGCTAAGAGACACCCAAAATGGCATTTTTCTACACCGTCTAACTCAGCCTGACAAAAGATTTCTAACACCTTTCAGTCTGACTCTTCTGCGTTTTTCAGTAGATTCTTATCACGTTTTATACGCTGACATGTAAGAGACCTTCTGGCCACATCATAATCAGAGATCATCCTTTGATCCATGCACCCCTCCTCCAGTCATCATCTGTCATATTGTTCCCTCCCACATGAGAATGACACAAATGATCTTAAGAGACACAGTGGATTGATATTATCTACCAATCTCTGGTTATAAAACAAGCATGAAAGCTCGTGTAATGCATAATATTGTCATTTAAGTGACAAAATGCTCAATTTTATATTTTGAAGAATGTTGGATTCATTCAATTGCACTGGTTTTATGTCCGTACAATATATTTGAATGCGTGCCACTCTATCTGTTAACCAACGTTATTTGAAATACCTTTATTTGTATTATGCAGAAAAAATTGTGACAGGATTAAAATCACAAGAGGGTGAGCTGTTATATATTCAAGGCATCCCACTGCTTTCTTGGGATTATAACTCCATTAAAGATGCACACAATTTTTTATGCTTTACTGGATATGGACACCTTACAGAATTTATGCTGCCTTACAAAAGAAAAAACTAATTTGATCTAAATTTCGGTTACAAACACCTTTGTAGAAAAGCGATGAAGAAGAAAAAAAGTCAACTCACAGCGATATTAACAATGTTGGCAGAACTACATTTCACTGTTACGTTTGCCAAATCTTTCAAGTCTTTTTGAGGTAACGTAACAAAGTCATTTGTTAAATGTCAAAACATTTTCAGGTCCAAAAGCTTGTTTTATCAACCACATTTCATTTCCATGAGAAGACAGTAAAATTTTTAGAAGATACAAAATTTCGATTTTGGACTGAACGTTCAATAGTAATAAAATGAGAGATTTAGTAGACAAGTGTTTCCCAAATATCTCAGGACAGACTAACACAATACATTATAAACATATCGTTTAGAATACAGAACATGTGAATTATATTTTAATCCTTATAAAAACTAGTTTGGATTGCACTGGTCCAGACCTCTTTCTGACTTTAATTAAATTCCTAAAGCAGTAAGTATCCCTAAAGTCTGTATGTAATCATATAAACTGTATGTACTAATCATGCATGTAAAATGCTGATAAGCCAATCCAGCTCTGGTCTTCGTTGTCTGTCTTTATAGATTTTTTGATACGCCATATGTATGAGAACACAGTATGGCTGTTTAAACTTCAGTATGACGTTATCAAACTCAAACTTTTCTAATAAAAGTTTATCAAATCCTTAAGTACACTTGAGATCTTCCTCTTTCTATTATAAGCACAAAAAGCACACTTACAGCTTATGCTATCACACCTAACCTGCTGACTCTCCGTGCCACCCAGGTGACAGAATACAGAGTAATGACAGTGTTAGTTTTGACGAGTGAGTTCATAATGTTAGATCCTCTTAAAAAACTGTATTTCCTTTGCCCATCTATTTTAATTACCTCACACACTCCAACCACTATTCCCAGAGGTCAAATAAGACATGTTTTCTGGCACAATACTCTTCATATTCAAAACATGACCAGGCATGGAAAATCCATCCCCACACTTAAATAAATAAAGCAGTGGATTGAGAAACTTCAGCCTTAGTTTATATGGAAAAAAATTGGCTGTTGCCGGACAATGGCAGGTGGTTTGTCTAATGCAGTGGATGTAGCATGAAATTGCAAACCATGGGACATTCTCATTTCCAACCACAGTACAATTTGTATAACGCCAAATTTATTCTGACGGAAAAAGACAAAATTACTATTCCAATGGGAAACAAATGGCTAGTTCTTGAGCTATTTGGTAAAATAAGCACTTTCACTAAAGAACAAAATCTCAGAAAGACATTTGACAATATAATTGGTCACTTAAAAGCGTGTTTTGTTCTGCAAGTGAATACGCCGAAAAATGTTTTTTATTTGTGAATTGTTGACAGCATACTGTGATTTTATCAAGCATGGCTGAAACTGAACAAGTGTCTATGACTAATTTCTCTAGAAGTGAGGCGATTATAATAATAAGACACCAATTACATTCTATTTTCATTCTTAAAACATTACCAGTATGAGCCACATCATAAAATCAGGGTTTTCTAGAACTGACACATGAAACAAACCCATGTTTTTTTTCTATTCCTCTATGATATGTCATGTCAAATGGATTTGCTTGGTAAGCAGCTAGTAGTCATCTAACTACATCATGATGTTGATGTTGTTTAATTGCGTAACAAGTCTGAGAGATGTTAAGGTGAGTCTCCGGAGGACTAAAAACAAGGATGCGAAAAATATCTGTACACATCTTTACAAGTACATACAAATGTTCTTAACTCCATTTGGTGTTGAAAATAATATATATTTCATCTCAACGGATATAAACGATGCCAAAGAGGTCTGCTAAACATCTTCTCTGTAATAACATCAACCCTCTTAGAAAAAGCCTTTGTACATCCATTCTAAATCATAAACATCTTCTGGTGGTCTATACGACATCTGACAGCAAACATCTCAGAGATGTATAGCAAACTAGATGAAGATGCAGACATCCAGTAGATGTCTGCCAGAGGTGTGTGTGCTATCATAGCAGTCATCCAAACTGCTGAGCAACATTAAACAGTAAAACTAAAAAAACAATACATTTCCTCAAATATGGTTTTCCCACCAAAGCACTTACCTTCCTCTGACTCTATGGTCTGGAAACAGGATGTTGCTGGCAGGGTTGGGTTTGGTTTATCAGCTGATGTGATGTTGTTTGTCCAAACTGTTAACCGGCCATATCTCTGAGCTTGAATCCGCAAGTTTCCTTCCAGACCTCTGAAACAACTTAAACAACTTAACCAACTTCTACTCATGGATAATCCTCAAATATTCAGATTGACCAAAACTTGACAGAGTTGTATTTAAGTTGACTAACCTTCAGAGCTAAAACACACTGGTTTTCTCTCTTGTTTTATATAGTGGAAGAAAGACTCTTCTCCAAATCTCATGAATGGTTCTGGTGTGGGCTCAAGACAAATCTCTACATCGTCTTCATCCTCAATTTCCCGTCAGTTCCCGTCCGTCCAAACCTGTCCAAAACCTCTCGTCAAACTGATCTACTCACGTCCTCTTCAGCATTTTGCCAAAACCTGACTCCTGACGTCATGCCACCTAATATTGCTGTTTAAAGCTCGATGGATAAGAGGAGCGCAGGGCAGCGGGTGTCGTCGCTCGGGATGCTGGAGTCAGAATGGAGAGCATCTACTCGCATCAGCACCAGCGCATCTGTGTGGAGAGAGACGGGAGGGGGCGGGGCCACTCACACATGCCATGGTCTACATCATTCTCGTACAGGTAAGCCATGTTCTGGGTTGGGACAATTAAAGTGTGAATCATTGTCTTGTCACCATAAATGTGTTTTTGTGTTGACAGCCAACATTCCAAGTGGATCAAGACATTTTGTTTTGTGTCCTTCCATGGAAGTGTATGTAGGGTACTTAGGGTGCAATGTAATGGTCTTGAGTCACATAACTGCACATGTACTGGATCTATTAAGCTACAAGGAAAAAGGGATTGTCACAAATTCTGTTGTGTATTATGCATCTCTTGTTGTTGTTGCAAATCTGTATACATTCCTTTGTTTGGTTGACCAAAGATGTTTGGAGGATGTATCAAAACATATCTTGGACCTCATTATAGGAGAAAAATCACAAGGGTGCACCATAACTGTTTGCTCTTATATACATTATTCAAAATATCCCATATTGTGATCAACAGAAAAGATTATAAAGAATAGTTTCCACAATGTGTGTCAAAAGGGTCAGACAAATGTTTTGTTAGCATTTTTCAAAATATCTGTCTCTGGGTTTATCAGAGGTGAGTAAGTGATGATAGAATTTTGTTTTTGGATGAAGCATCGCTTTAAGTAATAGTCGTCTGCCTCATTTTAGCATTTGCTTCATTGCTTGTTGGGATGAAATTGTTATAAAAATGTATTTGCTGCTGTCCACCTTATCTTTTATTCACATTCAAATGTTATTATTCAGAGTGTAAAGCGACTAATGGCAGGTCCCAAAACAGTCTTCAGGACCAAAACCACACTAACCTAAGGAAATTGTATTGATTGGGCAGTGTTCAAGTGCTCATATGAATGACTCACCTAGTGTTAATCATACAGGGCTCTTCTAGTTGGATATCCTGTTTAGAGTGTTTTCACACCTACACGGGAATGGAATACCAGTTGGAACACTGAAACATTTATGTACAGAAATGCAAAATACTGCAATTATTTAATATCCTCTTAAAAGTGTTAGTTCCCCCATTAATTTAAGTTATGACATAAATTACTACCAAGCTGTAAAAATATCTTTGTTTTGATGAACACAGGGGAAAATATTTGGACAAATAATTGTAAGTAAAACTTCAGGTCAGCCCTGACTATCATAGTACAGTCAAAAATATTGCATTGGTTTTATGAGAAACAACACTTTTTTAAGCTTAATTAAGTTGATATACTATTCAAAATGTATTTAGGTGTAAAAAACTGTAATTTGGATCAACTCAAATGTTTATATTAAAATGTATCAAATATGTAATAGATAAATAAATACTTTTTATATTTTTCATTATGAAATATTAAAAACTACATTTTATATTTAAGATATATTTACTGTTGGATTTTTTCATTAATTATTTCATATTTTCCACACAAAAAACTTTCAATATTCTTAAAGATTTGATTTAGTTGAACTAACTCTTTATTTTTGTGATATTTACAAAGCCACATTAAATATGTTTTTACAGCCTAGAAAAATTTACAATAATAGTCAAAAATGTCTTACTTCAAAATATATTATTTGATTTGTTTTACCTATCCTTATGTCACAAGCCACGAGTTTAATTACTGAGATACTCTGAATTTTGGTATCACCATGAAGCATGATGTTTGGTGGTTTATAATTGACTGAACATGGTAGGAAGATTACAGATGCCGAAGGCCAGCAACGTTTATCACTGGTGTTTGTGATTAAAGCCTGAGCTCAGTAGTATTGAGGTTACATACAGATCCATGACCACATTAAAGTCTACAGTAAAGGAGGAGAGATTGAAAAGAGAGGCTAGATAATAACAGAGAAACAGATAGGAAGCAAAGCTGAATGAGATCTGTGGTACAGCAGATCTCTTTAGAAATCTAGTTCAGATTGTAAAGGTTGTCAGGCAGGGCTCAGAATAACTCAAAGGGTTTTGAGTCTATGCCCTGGACAACTGACAGTTCAAATCACATACAGAATTTCTACCTGACCATTCCATATGAGACTTTTGAACAGGAATATGGCAAGTTGTTTGCTTTCTTTATGCCTGGAAAAGCCCATGTCTAAAATAAAGATGCAAAACTGTGCATCGAAAATTACTTCTCTTACTTCTCTTAGAGCATGGTTTTCAGCTACAGCACTGTCTCACAAATGGGTGGGTTGAGCGTCACTGATGCTGGAAATATCGCAGTTAAAAGGTACCCTACATAAGGGCGAGGCCGTGTGCATATGTATATAAACGTCTGATAATTACATGTGTCTAAAAGGAGGAAACCCTGAAAGCCTTGAGTTCAAGCACAGACTGCAGGCACATTACAGAGGGAAGCGTATGCCAACCGTGCCATACAGACCCAATTGCAAACCACGATAGCCTAAGCCTGTAGTTACACTGGATCTAAAAAGAACAAAATAAACATACTCTATTACAGACATCCAAAGTATACATGTTTATACAGTGCAGAAACGAGGTCATGGTGAACATGATGACTATGTGCATTCAGAAACATGGAGATAGAAAAGGCATGGTGAAAGATAGTGATGTCGTTTTTATTGTATATTTAGATATTATATGAAAATATTGTGTATGTATTTGTGAAGCTCCTTGACTTTAGATGTGGCCTGAATATGAATGATTATCTCCCTGTGTGTTAACCTCGGAAAATAATGTAAAGTCTCAAGAAATTACGTAATGGCTTGTCATGTGACTATAAAAGAATAACAAATAGGTACAAAAAATAAGAGTATAAAGAAGTGGTTGAAAGTATAAATCTAAATTGACTATTATAAGAAATATTAGTAAATCAATCTCTCTATGTATAAATAATGTTTCTACTTCTTAACAAAGAAGTGCAAAAATTTGTCATAATATTTTATTTTCTATTTTTATACAACATTATGTTTATATTTTATACTGGTCCTACTATAAAAATACTGTGTTTCTACATGAAACAATTTACACAAACATGGTTTGAAATGAAGTAAATATTCTGTTTAAATGTTGTGTATATGAAGGTAAAAAAACATAACTGGAAACTAAAATATTAGAATTCCTCAAAAATGTCGGTTTATACTACAAATATATATTTGTTAAAAATACTATTTTAACAAAATAACCTTAATAATATGTGTACATTTGAGATAATTCAGCTGTTGGATGTTGATTAAATGATTTCAACATTTCCACCTTAAAAAAATCTATGTATCATTGAATAAATGAATTCAACATTTCCACCTTAAAAAATCTATGTATAATTGAATAAATGAATTCAACATTTCCACCTTAAAAAAATCTATGTATAATTGAATAAATGGATTCAACATTTCCACCTTAAAAAAATCTATGTATAATTGAATAAATGAATTCAACATTTTCACCTTAAAAATATGTATAATTGAATAAATGAATTCAACCTTTCCACCTTAAAAATCTATGTATAAATGAATAAATGAATTCAACATTTCCACCTTAAAAAATCTATGTATAATTGAATAAATGAATTCAACATTTCCACCTTAAAAATCTATGTATAATTGAATAAATGAATTCAACATTTCCACCTTAAAAAAATATTTTTTATAACTGAATAAATAAATTCAACATTTCCTCCTTAAAAAAATCTATGTATAATTGTATAAATGAATTCAAAATTTCCACCTTAAAAAATCTATTTATAATTTAATAAATGAATTCAACATTTCCACCTTAAAAATCTATGTATAATTGAATAAATGAATTCAACATTTCCACCTTAAAAAATCTATGTATAATTGAATAAATGAATTCAACATTTCCACCTTAAAAAAATCTATGTATAATTGAATAAATGAATTCAACATTTCCACCTTAAAAAAATATTTTTTATAACTGAATAAATAAATTCAACATTTCCACCTTAAAAAAAATTTATTTACTGTTTTTAAAACACAAGGTAATTTAAAATATTTTGTGATATTTTAAGGATGGTTTGGATAACCACTTTGTTTGATTATAATTCAAGCATTTATTCGCTGAATCAAATTTTCAGTCCAATTTATTAGGTTTAACATGCAGTTATATTGCAGTTGTTCAATAATAAAGGCCATATTAAAAAGACAGTAACAGCGCCATCTGCCGGACATCCTCAGTTGAGCAGCAGGCGCGCCTTGTGTTCTAGAGAGTTCCAGATGCATTGTGGGTACGTCACCCGGCACGGTCCTCCTCTAGCCTGCAAACATGATGGTGAGTGTTTTCTCGTGTCTGTTTTACCACAAATCCATTGTCATCCGTTGATACATCCGCCTTAGAAATGCTGTGAAATAAACATTTATAATCATAAAAACACCATAGATATGTCTGTGCCATTATTTTCATTCTAAACAAACTTAGTTTCTAAATAATTGACATTAATCCTTGTTAGCATGGATGCTAATCATTCATATTACTGAGTCAGTGACGCATTTGAGATTTGCATTACAAAGCTACCTATAAAACGACTTTATTTGTCATATTTTCATATTTCAGGTTACTTAGTTCAGGGCTAACTCAGGTGCTAAATGATGCTAAGGTTTAGCATCTTTATATTAAAGGAACAGTAACACCTTTCTTGTTGTTTGTCTCTGGGATAACATATAACATGCATTCCTCATTCAAGTCTCTTCTTACAACCACATGTGCCATTTTTTGGTCAATTAGTTCAATAGAATCAAGTAATAATTATGAATCTTTGTTTAAATGAATATCATGTCTATATAAATCACTCTAATGTCTGTACATCTTTACCCAGCCCACTCCAGTCATCCTCCTGAAGGAGGGCACAGATTCTTCACAGGGGATCCCACAGCTTGTCAGTAACATCAATGCCTGTCAGGTTGTGGCAGAGGCTGTGCGGACCACCCTCGGTCCCCGTGGCATGGACAAACTTGTGGTGGATAACAGAGGTAAGCGTGCATTGCCCATTAGGGTGGCAAAGGAGTGGCGTCATGTTTAACTTATGTTTAAAATGTGATGTGATCTTCCAGGTAAAGCCACTATTTCTAATGATGGAGCCACTATTCTGAAGCTTTTGGATGTTGTGCACCCTGCAGCCAAGACTTTGGTGGATATTGCAAGGTCTCAAGATGCAGAGGTGACTGTTTTGCAACATCTTTAATATTACAAAGTATGCTTACATTGCTTGAGCTGTTTTACTTGCAGAGTAAAGATACTTCACGTCTGTGTACTGTGTATAATATATATAGATATCGACACAGAGATGAAAATGTGTTATATTTGTATTTATATTACATAATTGTATTTATTTTGATTTATTGGTATATTATTTTGATAAAGATGTATGCCAATGTTTTAATAAATGCAACATTATTATTCACATTAAATATATAATGCTTTGTCTTGCAATCAATTAAACAGCCCGAATTTGAGAAAGTAGGACTTGGATGTCACATGTATTGCAATAAAATTGACCCACATCATTTTTTTTTAGGTTGGTGATGGAACCACCTCTGTAACTCTTCTTGCTGCTGAGTTTTTGAAGCAGTTGAAACCATACGTGGAGGAGGGTCTTCACCCCCAGACCATCATCAGAGCATTCCGCATCGCCACCCAGCTCGCTGTCAAAAAGATCAAAGAAATTGCTGTTACGATCAAGAAGGATGACAAGAAGTAAGTCCTTTCCTTTTAAACTTATGACAATAGTCATAAGTTTAAAATTTACAAAATCATGGAAGTAATCATTTTGCCTCTGTTGCCATCCCAGGGAGCAGAGGGAACTGTTGGAGAAGTGTGCTGCCACAGCTCTGAACTCAAAGCTGATTGCCGGGCAGAAGGATTTCTTCTCTAAAATAGTTGTGGATGCAGTTATGCTTCTGGATGAACTGCTACCTCTGAAGATGATTGGAGTTAAGAAGGTGCAGGGTGGAGCTCTTGAGGTGAGAAATGAGTCAGGGATGTGTTGCTTGGCTACATAATGAACGTTTTTTTACAATGGAATTCTTATTTACTTAGGAATCTCAACTTGTTGCTGGAGTGGCATTCAAAAAGACCTTCTCTTATGCCGGCTTTGAGATGCAGCCCAAGCGCTATGTGAACCCAAAGATTGCTTTGCTCAATGTCGAGCTGGAGTTAAAGGCTGAAAAGGACAACGCTGAAGTCCGTGTCAAGTCTGTGGAGGTCAGTACCTCTGTTTTAAGAGTCATGCAAGTTCCACTGGAAATATGGATCGGGATGATATCCTTGTTGCAATTGAAATGAGATTCCTTGGATAAAGTAGTCCAGCTGTTCATTGTTGTTTTTATTGATGTTTTTAGGACTATCAGGCCATTGTAGATGCTGAATGGAACATCCTGTATGATAAGTTGGATAAGATCTGCAAATCCGGTGCCAAAGTGGTGCTGTCCAAGCTGCCCATTGGAGATGTGGCAACACAATATTTCGCAGACAGAGATCTTTTCTGCGCAGGCCGTGTTGTGGAGGAAGATCTCAAGAGAACTATGATGGTATGATGACAATTCTGTAGGAGTCTGGACAATAGTTTCACTGCAATCGTTTCAGTAAGATTTCAGTAGATATGTTCTCAACCAAAGATGCTAATTAAATTTGTGCAAAACTGGAACACCACATAAAACACTTGTGAACAAAGTTTCCTTTCAACAAATCAAGAAAACAAAGTCATTGGTTGCCATTAAACTGGCACCAAATATCAAAAGGAAAAGTTTAAGTTGCTGTGTTAAAAGGACTTTTCAATTATAACAACATAATTGCGCCTAGGAAGATGTAGACGCTGCGCAGTCATGTCATCTTGCTTTTGGAGGTGGGATGCAGCCGGTCAAGACAGTTCTGGGAAGTGATAATAGCGAACCAATTTGATGACAGGCTCTAACTCAGGCATTTAAAAATGACTTAAACAACATTTTTGATTTTTTGCAATGAAATTGGTCTTCTATTCAGTCACAAATAACATTTTGTGATGAGCATGCTGGAATTTATCTAAAAAAGTTTACCCTACTCGGTCTTGGACAGTTCTAAAATAATGTGCATCTCTGTGATTTATACATTAGTCCCTAGTTGGATGGAAATGCAGCTATTGGGGAACATTTCCTCCTTTGCCTGTTTTTCTATGTTTGAAAGCTACATCACGGTTCATTATGATCCAATGTCTTTTGCCACAAAACAGTTCTGAATGTTTATGAGAGAGTAGTACTATGATGTCTACAGTATTCTAAGCTGCTTTGATGTGTTGTTCAGGCCTGCGGAGGCTCTATTCAGACCAGTGTTAATGCCATGACTGATGATGTACTGGGACAATGTGAGCTATTTGAAGAAGTGCAGGTTGGGGGAGAGAGGTATTGTTTTCTTTTTATCTGTGGATGCTATACTTTCTATAGATTAAATGTTCTTAGGCTGTGCTTTTAAACACAATGTGTTTATCCTCAGATACAACTTCTTCAAAGGATGCCCAAAAGCAAAGACCTGCACCATCATCCTGAGAGGCGGAGCTGAGCAGTTCATGGAGGAGACAGACCGCTCACTGCATGATGCCATCATGATTGTACGCAGGGCTATTAAGGTGGGTGAACTTTGTCATTGCACAACCCTTTTTTTGTATTTAAGTAAATAATTAAACAAAAGTTAACGTGGTCGACTTCTCACAACACTACAGAATGACTCTATTGTGGCTGGAGGTGGCGCTATAGAGATGGAGCTGTCAAAATATCTGAGGGATTATTCTAGAACAATTCCAGGAAAGCAGCAGCTTCTGATCGGAGCCTACGCCAAAGCTCTAGAAATTATTCCCAGACAGCTATGTGACAACGCAGGCTTTGATGCCACCAATATTCTAAATAAACTGAGGGCCAAGCATGCACAGGTACATAAAAAACAGCTTGAAATCTAGATAGAATTACTAATTGTTTTACCAAGGCATAATCTCTCTTCCCTTCACGTTCTCCTCTCAGGGTGGTATGTGGTATGGAGTTGACGTTAACAACGAAGACATAGCAGATAACTTCCTGGCGTGTGTATGGGAACCCTCTATTGTACGTATCAATGCCCTGACCGCTGCATCTGAGGCTGCATGTCTCATCCTCTCAGTGGATGAGACCATCAAGAACCCTCGCTCTTCTGCTGATGGCCCACCTGCATCTGCTGGAAGAGGCAGAGGGCGTGGTAGGCCACACGCCCATTAAGCAACACTCATCTCCAACAGCATTTGGACTTTCATGAGATCTAAACAAATGTTAGCTCTTAGGGGCCTCTAATTGTTTCTTAGACCCGTTTTGTTACTCCATGGTCCCCAAAATTAAGCATTTGTGTGTTTAAATTGCTAAAGCAGAATAAAAGTCAGCAGTTGTCGTATAGTTGGAGATTGAATGTTGTTCTGTATTAGTCTAAAAACACACACAAACCGTACATGCATAATGTATGATGGGATTGTAGATCTGTATAAGCACTGATATGCAGGCAGCCTACCGAGATATGTTCCTGTGTTTATCATTCGGTGGAACTATTTATTGGACCATTAAAACCAATACTTTCGCTTCTGAATCTTGTGGTCACTTTTTTCAAAGTTATTAATTTCTTATTACTGTAGTAAAATTGGTTGATGGAAAACTTTTATTTTCAGCCATATGAATTGGCATACAAACAATGCTTGGTGTGTTGAGTTTTACAACTATATTACAGAATCATACAACATTTTGAGAACGATTTGAACTTATCAAAATGTAAAGAATATCATGTGCAGTTAACACCAATAAGATTTATTAATGCCTAAACAATTATAATTACTATTGTAATGGTCTTAATGTAATGTAGTTGACCTATGCATGAGGTAAGAAAAGCAAAACATTACAACATAACTAAATTGGTCAAAGGAAAGCTAAGGGAATAAGAATATAAAATATTTTAAAAAACTACATAAAGTTTAAACCCCAAATAAGTTCGAGGTAGAGTAAACAAGTTAATGTAAATGTGTGGGGAAACTAAAAATGAAGGCTATTGAACGCTAACAATTAAGCAGTAAAAATACAATTTAAAAACAAACTAATTTACAGAACAATTCACCAGGTCAATACGTGTCATGTACCTATTCTGGAAAAGAAAAGAAATCAGGATTATTAACTTCATTAATCTGCCTACTTTTAACTGTGTTCTGAATGATCACTTCCTTATTATACCACTAGGTGTCACGACAACCTTTCCATCCCTTTAAGATCTCTACTAATAAAATGTATGTTTACAAAAATAAAAGTGAAGTTGGTTTATCTTTGAAATTAGTTTAAATATATAGCGAGTATAAATTTGGAAATATTTTGTTTATGGCTGAAATCCAGCTACCGGTCAAAAGTCGTGGGTTACACAAATGCATTCATATTTTTCCCCACATTTTTCAATTATATTAATCTCATCAAAATGATGATATAAAACAAAGAGGACTATTGGAATTATGTTACTTTTGTAACTTTTGAAGAGAATTTGCAGAAATCTTTTCGTTATTTTATTACGCGACATCTTAAAGTCTCACCTGGAGATGCTTTTTAAAGAAATTTAAAGGAGTCACAGTCTATTCTACACTCCTATCGATTGTTCTTCAATATTCTGTCAAAGTCACTTCACATTTTTTGAAATACAATGCAAGTTTTGTCTTAAAAAATGCTAAATTTGTTAAATCCTATTTGTGAGTATTAAATTAAATGTAAGACAATTAAGCATGCCACTTCAGTTCAAATGTTATTTTTTAAATAATGAAAAACATTTAATCAGGTGTCCCAAAACTTTTGACAGGTAGTATATTTACTGCCTGTGTGACAAAATTTCTCTCATGTGTGTACGAACAAACAAAATGCAGAGCAACAGCTAACTTTATTTTTATAGTTTGAATTATATGTAGTAGCCTTTACCCTTAAATAAAGAAAAGTAATTTACGCTGCAAATTTCGAAAACTCCATTTCCAGAAGTTTGTGTGAAAAGTTTTTGTGGATGGAGATTGTAAAACCATATGAATAGCTTATTTGAGCCTTTTTAGAAGTTCTGTTCTATTACAAAAACTAAGCAAGCTAAACATTAATCTAAAGTTCTTGAAAGCCATGACCTGACATAGACAATATATTTGAAATTATTCCTTCAGGCAGTTTACCACCACCTGCTTATGCATGACCTGTCATGACCCGCATCTAAAGCAATTTGCAAAACAATTCTCATAGGCACCTTGCTTAAAGATCATAGAAATTCCAGTTCACTTCAACTTGTTATGTATGTAATGTTCAATGTCTTCTTACACAGTTCTACACAGAAACAGCTTAACACGTTCAATTGGACAGAAAGTCAATTGATGCCCTCACCACTCGGCCAGTTGCCACGTCAACGGCTGTCACTTTGATTTCTGTATCTCCAAACTGCATGGTGGCACGAATTTCTCTTCGTTCGTTTTCACCAGCACATGGTGCCACTGCCCCCTCGAGCAGATCTAGAGTTATGGCCCCACACTTCCTCACCCCAGCATCATTGATGTAGGTAACATCATCATTGTCACTGCAGTAGATGTTGATGATGATCTTTCTCTGTCCAACTCTTGCTGGGGTGTAGCTCCGCCTTACCACCTCACCCAAAGCCACTGATTGATCAACACTCACAAAGCGGTCCAGGATGTCAGTGCACCATTCTTTCCCATCTTTAATGAGTAGCTTATCGCGAGGGTGTCGGCCTTCCACGAAACGATTTAAAACCCCAACGCCATAAGTCAAAGGACAGCGCCGAACACGGACAACGGTGGGGTCCAGACCAAACAAGACAGCACCCTTCAGAATGGTTAGACCTACATCGTGTGGAATTATGATGCGGCAGGTTCGCCCCAGTGTATTCTGAGCCACTCGCTGAAGCATGGGCGACTCTGCAAATCCGCCGACCAAGAAAAGAAAACGCACACCTTTGACTTCTTCCTTCTGCATCAGGTCCTCTAGAGGGATGAGAAATTGACAAAAATCAACCAGTAATACTTGTTTTCTTCAAGTTCTATGCATTAGGATGAGAAACTTACCAATGTGTTTGATGATATTGTTGATGGTTGGCTGAAAGAGTTCATTCATGGCTTCTGCTGACAGTCTCAGCATTCCTTGAGACGACCATTTTATAATATTCATACTGACATAAAAACGATCCAAAGTTAGACACATTGTTATGATAAAATATGTCTGCAAGCCTTAACCAAATGAAGTAATTCATGAGCCATACTTGCTTTTGCGCAGGGCGGTCTCTACACTTTGTCCTCGCTGTCGTTTATAAAAGTCAATGAAGGAGAAGGGTAGCGAGATGTTTAGGGAGTTGGCCCGACCAGGAGCTGCAGTGCGTTTGCGTGCTTCAAATGCGATGGTGAGGTCCACCCAAGCTGCTGGACGTTTAGCTTTGAAACTCTCAATGAAGTCTGTCCCAAAGATCTGACACAACATAGCCTCAAAAGCAAGATCCACTCCAACTGCTCCATAGGGCCCCCCTGATCGTCATAAATGTGTGTGTGTCAGTAAGAAAACAGTGCATTTTATTCTCCCCTTAGTGTTTCTTGTGCTGCAATGTGCCGAGTAGATCAACTTAGGATAAAAAAAGAGCTTCTTAATGCTTAAGAAGAAACTTTTAATCAAGTTTATTTGTGCTCGATTAAGTTAAAATAATGATAAACACCAACCCTGAAATCCTAAGGCTTAACCCACCCAAAAATGAATGCCAAAATCTAATTGGTGGATTAAAATGATTGGTTGCTCTAGGAACACAAAAAGATATTGATTCAGCTAAAACGCTGGGCATTGAACAAATTGCTAAATTGGCTTTGTTCCCCATCTCACCTGACACTTTGTAAAGTTCCTTCAAAGTGCCCAGCGGCTGCTCGATCTGATGCACAGTCAGGTCCACTGTCCCGCCGCCACAGTCTGCCACAATGTACCGATCACCTTTAACAATATAACATACTTATGGTTATTTTATCATCACTAGATGGCTTATCATCACATAGTATTCTTTCTAGAAATAATATGACTTGTTTTAATAACACCATTAACACCAATATTGGTAAGTTAACTGCATGTGTGCACCAGTACCAAAGATCTGTATTGTGATTATTGAATAAGTTAGATCCAAATCTCTCTCTCTCTTCTGCGCTCTCTCTCTCTCTCTCTCTCTCTCTCTCTCTCTCTCTCTCTCTCTCTCTCTCTCTCTCTCTCTCTCTCTCTCTCTCTCTCTCTCTCTCCCTCTCTCTCTCTCTCTTTCTCTCTCTCTCACACACACCAGGAAACATCTGGAGCTAAAGATCTGATTATTTTGACCCTGCACCTTGTCATTGTGCCAGTCCTGCAGAGCGCACTACAAACACAAACGCACAAACTTTAACATGTGTTTTTGCATCCAAAAAAACAGAGCCTTGATTTCTTTATAATAAAGATCCTTGAACACACATGCATAGAAATTAGTGTCAAATAAACATTGTAGCAAACATGCACACCAGGAAAAACGGAGAGGGAGGGTGATGTGTTACATAAATAACTTTGTGTGTGTTGAAGGCTTCACTTCACTGAGAAAATAAAAAAGTCATCTATTACAAACCCTACAAATATGTATGTGTGGGATTGGGAATGGTGGTGATCATTGGATTGTGATTTTTGGCTTTTTCGTGTCTGTTGGCTTAATGGGTTTAAGGGATAGTTTTGACAAAATGAATGCTATTTCATCATATAATCACTCTCTCTTCATGTCAAACATGTATGAACACAAAAGACATCTTGAAGAATGTTGGTAATCAAACAATGGTGGGACTCATTCACGTGCACTGGCTTGTGTCAATAAAGTACAGTTTTTAATAGGGGGCATCATCGTTGTTTGTTTGACAACAACATTCTTCTAACTATCAACTTTTGTGTTCTGTAGAAGAAACTCATGTTTACAAATCTTACAAATATGTGTCTTAAAAATATGTTAAATTGTGATTTCCGGCCTTTTCATGTCTATTTGAAATCTCTGACACTATTAAAAACAAAAAGAAGATATTTTGAAGGATGTTGGTTACCAAACATCGACAGTGAATAGGTACCACTGTTCGGTCACCAACATTCTTCGAACTATCTTTTTTTGTCCTGCAAAAGTAATAAACTCATACAGGTTTTTAAGTGACGTGTTGGCTTAAATTGAAACTGCATGTTACCCTACAGTATGTTTTTGACTCTTACCTGTCTGCATCTCCGACCACAATTCTCCCGTACCACTCTCCACCAAAAAGGTTCTGCTGTGTCTGGCCCTGCGGAGCTGTTCGCGAGCTGAACACATGGCAAGCATTAATAGAAAACTTATCATGTGACAGTCAAAGCGAGAGAGAGAAAAATACAGAGATTTAAAGAAACTGGATCAATCATAAACCTGCCTGGTTTAATGAACTCAAGGGCTTTGTTTGTAAAACTTGATCTTCTGGATGTAAGCATGCTTTACGATAAGCTTTGCATTTATGACTCATAAAATAAGCTTGTTTCATGGCTGTAGTTTTACAGAGGATGTTTTAGTGAATAATTACCTGCAAGCTAAACTAAGAATGATCTTTGCTTTTTTGGGGGGTTCCTAAAGCTATCATAATTCCTGAGGAACGTTTTTATGGCCTTAAACATTTCCTCTCAGGTACAATATGGATGAACACGGATTCATACATTTTCTACCAAACGAAGAGAGAGCAGAAACGTAACTGTGCTGTAGGGACAGTCTGGAACCCATTATAGTGTGAAACAGAATCGAGAGAAAGAGAGGAGAGAAAACTCAATCCCATGTGATCTGTATGGGAAGAATAACTGTCTCACCATATGGACACACAAAGACTGGCTATTAAACAATACATCAAGTAGAAAAATTACATGAAAAAGTTACATTTTTTCCATTTTTGGACTACCACATACACCAATATGTGACCATTAAAGAAAAAAAACAATGAAGGAAAGAATCATCTAGGGAAACTAATGTAAACAATCCAGCGTAGAGAATGAGATCATGATACACGCGCACCTTGTTCCAATTATAATACCAAATGTGTGTAGAAGTGCGTAAGTATAGTTGGTCGGAGTACAAAAACAAGAATGAATGATGACTGTCTGTATCCCCCCATTCTATTTGTATAAAATGTGAAACGTGAGAGTCCCATTCTTTCATTTGAAAAGCATTTAAAGCAAACACAGTCTCAATTCTTCAAAGAGGTTGTTTTCTTGGCTCTGTGACCTCATGAGACAACCTAACAAAAAAAATACCCAAAACCAAGAAAATCTCATTCTGTTTGTCTTAAGCAAAACCACATGCTTTTATACCCACTCCTGCATCTAATGCATCAATCTAACCAACATCTTACCACACATGCCCACACAAAACAAAAACAGAGTTTGATTTACAAGAAATGAAAGATCAGAGCGAGCCCTGGTGCTTTAAGCATGGTTCTCATTTGTTGTCATTAAAAATGTGATACAGTTTATGCAAAGAAAAAAAGGAGCTATATCCAAGATCAATGTGTGAGTGATGGCTTAAGAACAAGAAAATCTTCATTAACCAAAGGAAGTTTTTGTTACCTTGCCTGAAACTAGAATCAAAAGGGCGGGATCCATCCACATCAAGACCATTAGTGATTGGCCGTAGACTGAGGTCGATGACCTGGTGTAGACGGAGCTTCCTGCAGTAGATGGAAGCAGCCTCGGGTTCCAGGGCTATGAGAAGCTGTTCAGGAGAATCTGGACTGACTAGACCGGCCTACATGACAAAAATAACACATACTGTGATGAATTGCTTGTGATTTTTGTGTGTCAGATAAGAGATTTAATGTTTGACCTTTCTCCTAGAAACCAAAAATATTTTGTCTTATGAAGAATGTCTGTTAACACTGAGTTTTGCAGTACGGGTGCAGGACCACTGACACATTCTTCAAAACATCTTCTTAATAAAGGATCTTTATTAGGCTTTCCCTTTAAATTAAAAACATACTCACATTTTTATCAGGTAACTATAATTTTCACTGTACGTCCTTCACATACAATCTGTATGTTTCCTAAACAATATAAACATGGCTAACTAAAGTAAATAAACAAACAAGAATCTCTCTCTCTCTCTCTCTCTCTCTCTCTCTCTCTCTCTCTCTCTCTCTCTCTCTCTCTCTCTCTCTCTCTCTCTCTCTCTCTCTCTCTCTCTCTCTCTCTCTCTCTCTCTCTCTCTCTCTCTCTCTCTCTCGCACAGGCGTGGTTTTCCTGTGTTTGTGTGCTGCACTCCTGCATTATTTAACCTCTGTGACATTGAAAGGAGGAAACTATCCTCAACCTGCCTCACTTCAAGTAAGAGAGATCATGAGTAGCAGTGAGATCCAGAGCTACAGGACAAATACAGTTGTGACCTGTCATTAATCTGGAGATCTGGAGATGTGATAGGTCAGCGGGCTTTGTATTCAATTATAGGCCAATTCTATGGGTTTTAGAGTGCGAACAGACTTAAGCCCAAATTTAAGGAATTATTGTAAATGCTTCATTCATGGTTATATTCACAGGGGAAATTACTGCACAATGCAAATTAACATGCATGCAAGAACATCCTTAGACACACAAATAATGGATATGGGGTTCATAGTCATTTCTTTGACACACAATCCTGCTTACACACATGCACAAGAATCTTTCAACATTCCTTTTTCAATGTGCAATGACTTCTCCAATCCTTTTCATATGTGCAGATTTCCTGAATTGTACTGGAAAGCTGCAGGACATTATATCCATTGCAGGAATGCATATGCATGCAAGTTTTTTTTTTGAGTGTCTTTGAAAAACTTTAAAAGTGTGTCAGTGGGGTGTTCTGGTCATTTCACAAAAACAAATTGCACCTTTAATGACGACTTAAAGAAGATATGTGTCATTATTAATCCACCCTCATGTTGTTTATTTATAGAAATATGACAAATTTTTCAGTGGACACTAAAGAAGATATTTCGAGAAATGTTTCAGTGGATTTGTGTCCATACAGTGGAAGTGTAAAACATTATTTTCTGGTGAATGTGTATCTCCTAGTTATACTACGGAGAATACTGCTGTGAATTCTTCAGTGGAAGTGGGAAACATCCTTCAAAATATCTTCCTTTGTGTTTCACAGATGGAAAAGTCATTTGAAGGAATGACATTTTTAGTAAAGTATCCCTTAACATCATTCTATCAGTTTATGCTATATGCTCTAAGTCCCGCTTGGTTATGCTGTTACCAGATATGCAGCTTCTCGCATGAACTGCTTGGCCGGTTGTCTCCACACAGCAGGAACTGTGATGACCCATCGTACTTCATTACCTTCCAGAACTGAAGACGACTGGTCCTTCACCTCCTGAAAAGCACACACACACACACGCACACATGCTTTACCATTTTTCCTGCTCTTATCTGAACTGCATTCCACAGATAACATTTTTGAATGTGTATTAGCTATTGATATCCTTCATATCCTGCACATTCTGTGCACTTATATGTATCGTTAAAATCAGCCCTGAATTAATGACCCACAGGATACATGGCTGGAGGTGTGGGAGAAATCTCTGTGCTGGTGTTTTCTCACAAGCCTTTTGGGGCTGGAGGAAGCAAGAGGAAGGGTTTGGATCCGGCCAAGACTGACTAATGATTGGCCTAGTACCATCTAAAGAGTGGATTTGTTCTTGTATGAATAAAAGGAAAGGGGTATTTAATTTACTTTGCTTTAGATTACACTAAGATTCAAGATCAAAAGAAATGTAATGTTGTTGAAAGACCGCAAAGGCTTTAATAAAAAAAGGGAACATCCATGCCAACAATAATACTAGAAGTGAGGTAAAGGTCTTAGTATATATGTTCACACTCTAAAAAAATGTTTTTTGTAAAATAATGTACACAAAAATAAGTACATTTTAATGTTTTATGATTAATTAAAACTCTTTTGAAATACCATATTTGTATTAGAATACCCAAAATATTAGGTGTATATTAAAAAATATAATGTTGTTAAATAAATAATTATTTCATTACATAAACATAAATTATATTTGTACATTTTATAGAAATTAACAGAAAAAAAATCTTAATTTTATTAAGTTAACTTAACTGTTTTTTTTTATATTTACTAAGCACCATGACTTATTTTAAAGTGTCATCCTTTTGCATGTAAAATTAGAGAGTTGGTTGCGGGTTCGAATCCCAGTGCCAGCAGACAATAACTGAAGTGTCCTTGAGCAAGATACCCTACTCCTGTTTACTCTGCAGTGATTGACTACTGTAAATTAGAGTAAGTCCTTTTGTATAAATGCATCTGCCAAATTAATAAATATAAAAAGAAAAATGTAAATATGCCTATACCTTCAAAGCATGTTCCCGAAAGAATCTCAAAGCATGAGCAAACACCTCAATGGCTCGAACTTTTCTTCCACTCACTGATTCCAGCTCTGTTTCCAAAGTAAGATCCTGGAGAAACCCAAGACAAGAAATGACAGGAAAACTGTGGGACAGGATAAAATCCTCCTCATATGCTCTCCATCAAGTGAAAGTAGATCTGGTCTGTCTGACAGTGTTATGATATCTTATCTCCTGTGTCAACTCTCTGAACATTTGAACTCAACATCAAATATTAGCTAAAACAAAGACATGACAGGTGTTGTATTTACACTGGTGCTGTGGATCTTCATTTTGAATTTGTCAAAGTACAGCCAATGCTTGGCTTCCTCAGGGTCGAGGTCATGGTAGGTGTCTCGAGCACCAAAGCCGAAACTGTGGAACCGGAGGTCAGGGGTCAGCAGCAGACATGTTGGACTTTTCTGATTAGCTACTCCAGGGTCCCCTCCCTCCCATCTTCTGTTTATAGGGATAAAAAGATGTCTCAAAGTCAAAAATTTATGTTTATTGGCCTGTGTTGTCAGACCAATTCAACTCATAATTCTTGATGTGTTAATTATGTTTTTAATGTGTGTTTATGTGAATTTTAATCATTTTATCATTCTGAAATAACTGCTGTACTGCTTACTTTTCAGTTTTAGTTTTCAAAGGATTTGCATATTCTTGGATCTACATATACTTAATGAAGCTAAGGTGTAGAGTCACATTCAGGTTATACAAGCAGGAACAAAGATTTTTGTACAAACAATGTACTATTGCGTGATAACATCATGGCATTCAATCATGGCATAATATCCCTTACGGTTGTTTTGGTGATATTATAACTACCTCATCATGTGAATGGTCTCAGGATCCTCTGTGAAACTGAATGCATAGCCACTGGAGGTGGTCCCAAAATCTATTGCAATCACCACAGAGAACGGACGGGCAACACGTGGTCTCACTTCGGTCCTCTGCAGAGAGAAGAATAAAATCTACTAATTTCCTTATACTGTTTTAAATGGGTGGATTGGAAAAAGAAACATTTTCTCCTGGTACGGAGGGTAACTGACTCCTCCTCTCTCTCTTATCTCTCAATCATTTCCCAGACCTGCAGATTCCTCACCTTTCAGCTATAGAGACTTGAAACTTTTGTATCACTTTAAAGTTTGAGTTCAAAGAGAAAACCGTTACCATTAAAACATATTGTAGTAAGGTGAACAATAGCTTAAAAAAACATATTCAGCTATGTTTATTTGTGTCTTTCTGTCATGAATTACACATACCACCTTTGGGTATTGTAAAAAAGAAAATATCTTTGGCCTGCCACAGAATGCAAAGAACTCCGACTAGAGGATTAGTTAATCATAGTTTTGTGTTAAACCTTCACACAATGTTCTAAGTAAAGAAGCTTAATTGAATGCACATTTAATCCAACATCCTCTTCCAACATTATTGTAGTACTTTGGCTTTGGAACTTTGTCCGGGTTTGAGGACATATTTGCCAGGTATAGAAAATGTGTAAATTTAACACACTGTGACCGTACCGGAGACTGGGAGGGTGTCAGAGGGGCGATTCCGCACTCGTTCCTGGAAGGAGAGGGAGAACTAGACGGAGTTGTGGAGGTTGATCTATCTTCAGCTGAAAGAGAACAAGAGATGAAGGAACATTGATAAAAAGCCAACTCAAGGTCTGGACGCCCTGATTCTGAAAACAGAGAGATCAATTACTATATGTCAGGAATTTTCTCGCAAATTCCATTATTGGTTGCCCAGGCAGTCTTACCCAGCTGGATGGTTTTGTCGGAAAATACTAGACTGTAGAACATAATGTGCATGCAAAGTAACTTAAACCTTGGGTGGCAAACATCTTGGCTATTTTTCAGGGACAATTAAAACATGGAAAAGGCTGTTGTGGAGGTCTTCAACTAAGACTGGAGATGAAATTGTCTGTTCGTGTTTTCTTCAACACTGTCATCAGGTATCATACTCATTGAAAACACTTTTTATGTGGCCATCTCATATCTGCAACAACACTGACAATGAATATCAGAAGCAAAACTCTAAAATATCCAACATAGAAAATGTGTGCATGATCTTTTCCATATGGCGAATACTTATCAACATATAGTGACCACTTGACACAAGGTCATGTATGACTTCAACACTCTTAAACATGGTTGGAATTTTCTCAAGGGTATTACAGGAATGTTCCAAGAGTACAAATATTCTCAAGAGTGCAGAGCGTAGATAAGAGAGGGTCACACCCCTGTCCAGTATTGTTGATGGGATAGACAGGAATTACGACGAAATTCCTTCTCGCACCAATTCCAGCATGACAACATTTTTATATTTATTCACATAAAATGTTTCCAGTGAAAACTTGCTTTTAGGTATACAGTTAATGCTGGTTATTAATTGTTACACATGTTTGATTCATTATAAAAACGGATTGAACATTTAGATTTGGATACATTTGCGGTTCAATAGTTCACTCCAAAATGAAAAAGTAAGTCATTTACTCACCCAAATGGCCTTTCAAACCTTTATGAATCTTTTTGCTTCAGGGCATAAAATAAGAAATTTATAAGAATGTTTTGGAACCGAACAACAGTTGTTCCACTGATGTTCAGCTCCCTGCATTCTTCTAAATATCTTCTTACTAACTTTCTTCTAAACATCTTCTTTTGGGCTTTCCATAAAAATTTTAATCATGGTTTGAGATGAGAGTGAGTGAACCATTTTATTTTTTTTGTTCGATATATATATAACACTCAAGGTTCAAATGATATTAAAAAGTTACCTGGAATTTGTAGGTTATTCGCATTAAGATGCAAGAGAGTGGCCATTGTGATGGGACTGGGCTTTCACAGCCTATCAGAAAAAGAACATTGTATGATTTATAAAAGAGCAAAAACAAAACAAAAACTCAATGACATTAGGAAATACAGCTGCAATAACAAAGAAATGACATAACTGAAAAGAAGGGTACAGTTGGGTGTTAGACATAATGTTTTATTAGTTTGACTTCACCAAGATGTAGTTGTGCTCTGTTGTACTGAACTAATTATGTGAACCTAAAAAAGAGACATGATAACGTTGATTTCAAACAACTAAACGTAAAATTACTATGCAGCTTTCTCAAACTGAAGCTCATGTGTACCCCGTTTTTCTCTTTTTCCCTTCTTTCTCTCCTGCCTCCAACCTTTTGGAATCAGTCCCATTTTCGTTTTTGTTCACTGTTTGTTAAAGAAAATGGTTTGTAAATGTGTGAGCAGGAATAGGCAGTACATCACAGCACTTCATTAGCAGTGTATATAAACAAAACACTACCTATGGGCATGTTCCTCAGTTAAAGAAGACAAAAAAAGTAAAGGTGAAGGTGGGGGGTGATTTGGGGCCTCCCACCGTGCTTGTTTTGTAAGTGGATCTGACTGAAATATATTCTCCAGATGTTTATATTTGAGCTGATGCGGTGGAGCGATACGATATTTGGTTTCTAGAAACTTGCAAATGTTTTCTGAAAAAAAGAAATAAGTTTGTTTTTGCAGAAACAATAGTAAAACACACACTTTTCCTCAATGTTTGTACACTCACATGTATAAAGATCTGTCCAAAAAAATGGGCCTTAATATATTTCGGATGATTTAGATAACATTTATCCAGCCAGCTTTAGTAAACCAAAGACAACATTTTTTTTTCTGTTCTTTACACTGTTCTGCATGATTTTTAATACATGAGTAAACTCATCATACATGCATAATATTGTAAATTTATATTAAAATTTGTGAACCATAAAAAGGCTATGATTATGTACATTTTATACAGTGTATGTGTGAGTATGTGTGTTAAAGTGGGCTGATCAGCTTCAAACATGCATCCTGACATCCAGGATGAAATATATCTAAAAGAGCAGGAGTCAATGGGGTCAAGCCTGCAGAGGTACCAACCTCTTCCCACTACATTAGCTTAAGTCATTAAAGAGAATGACTAAAGATATGTCATTTTAGTTAAGTACACAACTTTTAGCCAAACAGGTTACAAACACCTGTGCAGATGCAATGCTCCATCAATTTCATCCCTGTCAATCAAAAACATCCCAGAAGATCAATCACTAATCCTGATCTATTCAATCTGAATTGTGACATGTGAACTCACCCGTTTAAATAGGAAACAGAGTTCGTATGTCCCTGTAAGGTTCTTTATTTGCTCATCAAAGTCCAGAATCCCAAATGGAAATTCAGATGCAGGTGTGTCAGTAAACAGATCCTTGTAATGATGAGGTGGCACAGAAGTTTAAGCCAAGTGGGTGCAACGAGAAAAGTCTCATAAAATTGATCCACAGTGTTTCAGAATAAAAGGATATTTCCTTCACTTTCTCTGTAACTGTACCCGAGCAGCCCTCATCTTCTCTGGAATGCTAGGGAGGAATGGTTGAGTGAAGCAGTTGTACAAGGGGTTGGATGTGCAGGTTTCTGTAATGAAGCGATAAAGGGAGGGGGTTCTGACTTCATGCTGAAACAGATTCAACGAGCTTGAATTGGCGTGTGTTGGTTGGGGAGAGAGAGAGAGAGAGAGAGAGAGAGAGAGAGAGAGAGAGAGAGAGAGAGAGAGAGAGAGAGAGAGAGAGAGAGAGAGAGAGAGAGAGAGAGAGAGGGTGGAGAGTGTTTAGAAAGGCAGTGTGCGCTCATTAAGTCATCTGACCCCCCTGTTCAACCTCTTTTCCTTCATCCCACCCCCTGCATCAAACTCTTTCTTCCTTCCCAGTTCACTTCAAGCTGAATCTTTCTTCTTTCCTTCCTGTCCTGCCTTTCCACTTTCCTTTATTTATTTTCTTTTTTCTAACAAATTCATAAAGTCTCGTATAATTTTACAATGCACAAAAATGTGCAGGGAAAGAAAGGTTTGCCTGGGAAGAACCATGCATCGTCCAGGCCATTTTTACGCAGCTTCAAGTCTTTGGGATTTATTGTAATGGCAGTAAGCCGTTTCATCATCTGGAATAATATGACGATAACTATCTGATTAAGATAGGAAATGCACAAATTTCTTTACAGATCTGCACAATTTAAGGTATCCCTCTTTTCTGTGGCACAAACATGACACATTTTGCTTAAAGTTAGAGGTCTGAGGATTGTGTAAAGAGAGAAGGGTTTATGCTCTCAATCCTTCTCTATCCGTTTCTCTTAAATAAACTCTCAATGGAGCCATATATTATAAAATTCAGTTTGGAAGTCTGGAATTTATAGGAATGAAGGCCTTGAGGTCACAAAAAGGCCCTACAGTTTTTTCTCCCCACTTGCTTTCGTCATTTCTGCCAAATGTACTCACTAATTCTTCATTGCATATTTCCCTTTAAGTTTATGGGCTCATTTACAACATCCACAATTTCGCGCTCTGTTTTACAGGGCAAGAGTATTAGTTCCTGGTTCAGGTAAAAATAGAAATTTCTTCATTATTCACTCACCCTCATGTCATTACAAACCTGAATGAATTCTTTCTTCTGCAGAATACAAAAGAAGATATTTTGAAGAACGTTATTTACCAAGCAACATTGGCTCCCATTGACTTCCACCAAGTCATTAAGAGTAAAATTCAGGTTTTGATTGACACAATTGTGAATAAATTGTGACATTTTTATTTATGGGCGAACCAACTCCTAAAATTTTAGGATGTCACCACCTTAATAACCACGATGCTCTCTGCAGCTACCAACTAACTTCAGTGTATTCTATGAGTCTAAACACAGCAGACCACCCAATGCTTTCTTTGTCAGACAGGAAGTAACCAAGTGAGTTGACAGGAAGTGAACAACCCTACGACTGAGATACTCGTGCTGCACACTGAACCAGGAAGTGCTTTGGCTCTGATCACAAACACACCCTTTAAACTTCCCCTCGCAGACAACACCCTTCCGCTTTCAGAAGTGCTGCCGATTACCATCCATAGTGTCGGCCTTTAGCGATATCAAGTGCAAATGGTAACATTTGTACGTGTTCCACCAACACATCTCTTATTATGTTAACCAATAGAGTTACTCTGTGTATGTTCTGACGGTCAGATTTGATCGTTTTTACCAGATCCATGATAGTAAGCATGTGCATGTCTACAATATGTGCATGCGTGCATGTACACCATGTACATATGAGAGTAAACCCACCCTTGTCTTTCCTGTGACTGTTGTCTGTACATGAGGAAAAGGTGGGCCCAGCTTAATTACATACAAATTCCTGTATGCAGTGAGACACTTAAGTTAAGTCTATTAAGACACTTAAAAAACTGGATGTTGATAAGATTAGCAGTTTCCTTAAGGATTATTAAAATCACTACAAGAACTGCAATTCACTACCAGTTTTACTTTTAAAGTAAAGTGTAAAATTTACCCCAAATTGATATTTGTGTCATCATTAACTATCATTTTTTCATTTAACCTTATATGACATTCTTCAACAGAGAAAACGTTTCTTCAAACTATCTTTGTAAAGGTTTGAAATTACAGAATTCTTCCCTTCTCTGCTGCAGCATGTAATTGAACCGCTGGCTCAACTGAGCCTGGTTTCTTCCAAAGTTTGCTCTCCATCCTGTCACCGATGGACTTTTGGTTCCTTACCGCTGTTGCCTCTGGCTTGCTTAATTATGGTCTCTAAACAATAAACAAAGTTGTGTAACTTGGTAACATTGTTGTAGCACTTGTTCACCTATTGTTGTATCGGCTATTTACCGCTTCATTGTCTCCTCGACTATTGTAAGTCACTTTGGATAAAAGCGTCTGCTAAATGCCTAAATGTAAATGTAAACTTAAAGGGATATCATTGACCTGATTGAAAATGAATGCACAGACACTATTTAAACTGATCACAGGTGACATCACCGAACACAATGATGATCTGCCTTTAACTATCATCTTGCATTATGGACACACTGTTTTACTAACCAATGATGTTCAGCTGCATTGACGCAATATATTTTGTTTAAAGAGATATATAAATAAAGGTGACTTGAATTGACTAACTCTTCCCTTAACATGGAAAATCAAGTCTTTAGAATGTGACAATTCACCCAAAAGTGAAATTGTATCATCATTAAACTTCATCTTGTCATTTTAAATCTGTAGGACTCAACAAAACAGAACAGAAGATATTTCGAAGAATGTCCGTAACCTATTTATTTGCATTAGATTGCTCCACACAAAAGAAGTGAACGGGTGCTACCACTGGTGGAACTATCCCTTTAACGTTCAAATAAATGTTGTTCAGAAACATTTACAAGATTTTAATCTTTAACAAAGATGTCTTGAAATGCTCAACAGCAGAAGATAGAATCCTGTACATCAGCTCCCCCTGCTGGACAATGAAAGAAGCGCAATCTCACCCGAGGCCATCACACAGGTCAGGACGCTGAATGCAATAAATCAGAAATGTATTGATTATAAACAAATGTGTTACATTTTATTTTTTATTTAAAAAAAATTAAGATTAATTTTTTATAAAAGCACCGGAAGTCTCTGCGAGGCACTAGCTTGCTGTAGAATAGAAACACAGGTAAATAAATACAATCACAAATATTCCCCAATTAAATCACAAGCATCATTGTTAACACTACAATGATACATTTATTATTTATTTATTTATTTATTATTTATAAATGTATATAAATAAGCATTAAACTGATATAACATATCACCTTTGAAATCGGTTAATATCACTCGTGTCATCAGAATATACACATATATAACTTTATAAAATGTAATAAACAAACACAAACATCACAAATGAAGAAAGTGTGCTCAGCTGTGGTCACGTGACGAGCGCATTTGCGCAAACATCACAACAACGCGACACGCTTTGATTTCAGCGCGTGCTGTAGTTTTTTAAAGTCAAAACACGATAAGAGAGTGACACGTGTTCCCCTGCACCCCTGCTGTCCACACAAACACTCACTTTGGTTTGGCTTTACCCTCGGACGAGGAATTCAAGAAAAAAGTAAGTGGAAATATTCACTTTACAGAACTACAAATTGATTTATTAATCACATTTGTCGCATTTGAACTGCGTCATCGTTAAATGGTGTGTGTTCATTATTACAACTATTGTAGTTTGCTTGCAGTAGTCACTTGGTTACTTAGTTGTTTAAATCTGTGTTGTAGTTTTACTACATGGCTGTGGATCATTTTGTTTAATTAAATATAAATATAAATATATATAACTATATATAACACATGCATGTGTATGAGAAACAGGGAGGGGAGGGGGGATTGGTGCATGTTTGTTTAAGCAGGAACCACATGACAGTGATGTGATGAACGAGTCCAGTCTTAGAGTCGATTCTTTGTCGTGAATGAGAAGAGTCGACTCCCATTGAGAAGATCCGAATCTTTTTCTTGTGTTAGGGACAGGACATCATGCATGGTAAGATGGATTAGCTTCATATCATTATGGGAAAGAAGGAAGGGAAACACGGTCAGTGATTTGTTTGTGTAGATATGTATTCAGTTATTTTATTAATTATGTTAATCTCATAATTGAAGTTGAAGTGACGTACAGCCAAGTTGTGATCCATACTCAGAATTTGTGGTCTGCATTTAACCCATCCGATGGGCACACACACACAGTAGTGAACACGCACGCATGCACGCACACACACACACACACACACACACACACACACACACACACAGTAGTGAACATGCACGCACACACACACACACACACACACACACACACACACACACACACACACACACACACACACACAGCAATGAACACACACACCAACCGTATACACACAGTAGTGAGAACACACAGCAGCGAAGACACACACCAACATAAGTGGACACACACACACACACACACACACGTACATACACAGCAGTAAACACAAACACACACAGTAGTGAGCACACTCAGCAGCGAAGACACACACCAACATAAGTGGACACACACACACACGTACATACACAGCAGTAAACACAAACACACACAGTAGTGAGCACACTCAGCAGCGAAGACACACACCAACATAAGTGGACACACACACACACATACATACACAGCCGTAAACACAAACACACACAGTAGTGAGCACACTCAGCAGCGAAGACACACACCAACATTAGTGGACACACATACACAGCAGCAGTGAAAACACACACACCAACCGTGAACACAAACACCCAGCAGTAAACACAAACACACCGTAGTGAACGCACACACATAGCAATGAACACACACACACACACACACACACACACACACACACACAGTAGTTAACGCACTCACACAGCAATGAACACACACACTAACCGTGAACACACATACAGTAGTGAGCACACACTGCAGCGAAGACACACACCAACATTAGTGGACACACACACACACACACTCACATACACAGCAGCAGTGAAAACACAAACACACAGTAGTGTACACACACACACACACACACACACACACACACAAACACACACACACACACACAGCAATGAACACACACACACCAACCGTGAACACACATACAGTAGTGAGCACACACTGCAGCGAAGACACACACCAACATTAGTGGACACACACACACACAGCAATGAACACACACACACACACACACACACACACACACTCACATACACAGCAGCAGTGAAAACACAAACACACACACACACACACACACACACACACACACACACACACACACACACACACAGCAATGAACACACACCCGGATTTATGTCAAAATATCTAACCATTAGGTCATGACTTTCCTCATCAACATCTCTTGTATCCTAATTAAACAATTGTAAAGGATTTGTGTATTATTATTTTTTATTTATTTTCATAAAAAACTTTTGATCCTGTAAAAATTGCATCAAAATAAGTATTTAATGAACAAAATATACAACATAAAATATTAATATTAATAATACACAATCATTTACAATAACTAAATTGGGATCAAACAGTTTGGTGAAACCAATAAAGAATCATTTGGGAGTCGTATGATCCGGCTCTTCTGAGGGAGCCGAGTCAAAAGAATCGACTCTTTAAAAAGATTCGGACTGGCCATCATTACCACATGATCATCGCGCTCGTAATGTGTTTCTCTAATGGAAGTCAGCCATCACATCTCCGCTCAAGCACACTGCAAATTAAAGATTATTCCCCCGTGCTAATTTAATCTTCATCTGGGACGGATATCACAGAGATCAGCGATGCCTGGTAACATTATTATCTTTCGATATATATATATATATATATATATATATATATATATATAAAAAAAGCAAATAATGATGATATTTGTTATGATGCAGATGTGAATTAAGTGTTTACTTGCGTTATGTTTTAAGCGTCTCGTAAAGTTGTTTTTAGAGGATCTGATAACTCGGAAGTGACGTCAGTGGTGTTTCAGGCCCATTTGAACCCCTAAATAACGACACAAGGTTGTTCTTCCAGTGCTCAACGGGACATTCATGTCTCAATCATGTCTCATTGATTTCTCATTCATGTCTCATTGATTTCTCATTCATGTCTCATTGATTTCTCATTGGTTTCAGACATTTGCTTGTGATTTGAGTAACTGTATATGTGGGTATCATTTGTTTGTGTGTGTGTGTGTTGTTGTTTATGTAAACAAACGCATGCAGTGACGTAGTTAAACGGGTTTGTGTTGTTGCGTAAGCTCTGAGTCTTTCTACTGTCTGACCTGATGTCACAATCTAACCATTATAGATCTAATTATTATACACACACAAATACTCACACAAATGTGTGTGTGTGTGTGTGTGTGTGTGTGTGTGTGTGTGTGTGTGTGTGTGTGTGTGTGTGTGTGTGTGTGTGTGTGTGTGTGTATATCTTTGTGTATGTATCTTTGCGTGTGTGTGTGTGTGTGTGTGTGTGTGTGTGTGTGTGTGTGTGTTTTGTTTGTTTGCATGCATGCATGTGTGTGTGTGTCTGTGTGTGTGTGTCTGTGTGTCTGTGCGTTTCATGTGTGTCTGTGCATCGCATGTGTGTCTGTGCATCGCATGTGTGTCTGTGCATCGCATGTGTGTCTGTGCATCGCATGTGTGTGTTTGAGTGTGTTTGTGTGTACACGTGTGTGTTTGAGTGTGTTTGCGTGTACGTGTGTGTGTGTGTATGTGTGTGTGTGTGTTTGCATGAGTGTGTAACTGTATAGTATGCAGACTTGTATTAGTTTGTTGACCCCAACATTTGTTTTGAACATTGTATCAGGGCCATCAAATAATTTCATAGTTGGATGTTGCACATTTGTGGACTCTGATCCGGGTATATTTCGAAATGCTTTGAATTGTGGCCTTGCTTGCCCCATATTTTAAAATAAGGATGTGTAGTTTTTATTGCACAAAAGATACCTTTAACCTTAGTTTGAAAAGGTTACAACATTTCTAGTTTGTTAATTTTCGTAAATACTGGGTTGCGTGTTTTATCGTCTATAATATATATACATGTTTGGCGGCTCCGTTATGTTCAGATTACGATTATTTAACACACTTCCTTCTCCCTCTAATGGTTTCCTGTCTTTTCTCCAAGGTCCTTACGATAAAAGATAAAAAATCACCTAAAATATCTTTAAAAACGAATAATGTAAAGAAATGAGAAAATCCTTGAAAAGCAGAATACGACAACCATTGTTGTTTTAACCCAATTATTGTGTCCATAATTGTTAGAATAACAACACAATTTCGATAATTTGCACGGCTCTATTACATATGTGCCCTAAAATATACAGAGAAATAAACAGTGGATTATATCATAGCATAGACACAGACTATTTTAAAGATAAATTAAAAAGTATAATTTTGGTAGTTCAACATTCAGTTTTTTAGTAAAATGAATAAATAGCCTTTACCATGACTACATGTGGGTCATGTACCAAACGCCTTGTTTATATAAAGATTTCCTGGTTTGTGTTTTAAGCAACAAAGATAACAACATTCATTTATATCACCTGACCCTTGCCATTTGAAACACTATGTGAGACGGTGCATGCTTTTGTAAGATATAAACAGACACTTAATATGAACTGACCACATGAAGAGCTGTCAGCACTCCACAGTCAAGCCAAAATCATTTATGAGCTTTGAAAGTGTAGTGTAGACCTATCCGTCTCTGTTCTGTGCTTTCTTCCAGTTGCATCACAAAATCTGGCCTTGTTGTACGTTAAGCATCTGGACGTGATTTGATAAACTTTTGGTTGTCATAGGATTACTTGTATTTTTGATGATGATACTGTAGTTCGGCATTATTTCTTAATCCAAAAACAAAATTTAGAAGAAGCAGTGTTTTGTGGTCCTACTCAGCAAGACTTTAAAATCTGCCTCTCAATGCCTTTTTTTTTATCTGCATGTGCATGTATGTTTACAATAATAAATATGTATATATTTTTTTCAGAGCCCACAGAAATGAATGGACCTGACCTAGCGAAGATGCCAGTGGGTGCTGCTCCAGGACCCGAGGGAAAGGACTCTGTAGCCAATGGGCACAAGGAGAACGATTCCAACCCTTTTGCAGAATACATGTGGATGGAGAATGAAGAGGAGTACAATCGACAGGTCAGTTTGTACCCCAACGTACAAACTATTTTAGGGCTCAAAAAATAAATCTGAATACCTTTTTGCAATCAATTACATCTATCCATTTGTGCTCAATCTACTGCATTTTTGCAGTATGCTTACGCATTAAATACCTTGGGAAATCAGAGGTTGTTAATTAACGTGTGCTTAAGGTATTCCCATAATTGTTTGTTATTACTTTGTTATATAGTTTTGCATGGATCTAAAAACTTTAAATTGAAAACGATAATCGCAATAACAATTTTAAGATGAATAATGGACAATTATAACTATAATAATCATGCAGCCCTAATCTATTTGATGTAAAATTTCCAGCCATCACATTATCAACACATCAGCAGTTGATCAAGTTGGGTTTCATACCTTTGGAAAAGGTGTGTGTTACAATTGTAAACAAATGTCCGTTTTTCTAGGGCAAAACTCTTAAGTCTTCACACACCGCACCCATGTTATAACACTGCTTTTTCTGTCACAGCTTTTTTTGTCTGACTTGCCTTTGGCTGTAGCCACACAGTTACATTTTTGTGACATATAGTCAATACATTACAATTATGCACGTACTCTGTAATTATGGCACCTTCTAAATATGTTTTTAATTTTAGAACCAAATTCTTTTACCCTGTTAATGACAGGTGGAGGAGGAATTGCTTGAACAAGAGTTTTTGGAACGCTGTTTCCAGGAGATGTTGGATGAGGAGGATCAGGATTGGTTTATTCCCGCAAGGGACCTCCCCTCTGTGGGACAAATACAACAGCAGCTCAATGGACTTTCTGTGAGCAACGGCAACGCAGAGGAAGTCTTGGTAAGCTTTAAATCCTCATTGATATTCTATAAAAACACTTTTATTTTGGATGTCACCTATTGATTTCTCTTTGTTTTAGCGGAAGAGCATCTTAAACCCCGAAGCCAAGGAATTTGTGCCTGGGGTAAAATACTGAGGATGGTTCTTCATCTGCAGATATCCCCTTGCACCTGTGTTCAGTTGTTTATTTACTCAAAGACTGATGTGGCCATGTTTAGTGGTCAAATAAATGCACTCTTTACACACCTTTGAAGGGTTGGGAGTAGAAAAGTGGACGATGTGTCAGGTGGTAGGGAAGTAAGGAGTGATTGTCTATAAGCTTTATTTTTCTGTTGTGTATAAACCAAGGGTATTACGTTGAAACACTGCCTCTAGGAGGTGCTATCAAAAGCTGATATCATTGCAAAGCTGTTTATTTTCCTCTACCCTTACTGAAAGGCCTGTTTATGTCAGCTTGTTTCACAGTGTGTGCCTGATCAGGTCTTTGATTTCCTTCCCATTTTTGTTTGTTTTGTGATTTAGTTTTATTGGTCTTTTGTAGAGGGAGGTTTTGATATCTTGTATCTATGTTCACATTTCTTGGTTTCAAGAGGTGTGACCATAATTGATTGGGGTGGCTGTGGGCCTCTTGGGTTGGACGCTGAGGAAAGGATGTTTGGGAATTCGAATGAATTCAATTTTTTGATTTTGAATTGAAATCTTAACATGCAGGACTGAATTTCATTTACAAATTGAAGGAAAAAAGGCAAATAAAAAGTTCATTCTCACCTAGAATTTATTTTGTGTGGCATTTTGGATTTTATTTGGGCCCTAAACATTAAAAAAATAATTCTGATCATTTCTAACCTGACTCTTATTTCTTTGAAATCTAGAAAACACATACAGGTCATAGAGGTTGGAGATTACAGCTATAATTCATTGATTAACGTTGGTTGTATTGCTAACTAGTATTTGCAATAGCACTTTGAGCATTCAAAGCTATATTAATAGAAACTTCATAACTTATGTAACCCTAACAAAAATCACAAATATGTAGGGATTCTGAGTTAGGATGTTCCTGTAATACAGTCCTAAAATGAAATCAAGAGTCTTGAACTTTTGAAAAGCAGGGCACCCATTTCTGTTTCCAACAGGGAGAAAACCCGGGGAAACGAGCACCTTTTAAACAGTGAAAGTCAAATCACTATCTCCACAAAACTATTATCTGCTAAATATCTGGTCTTTTGGTCTTTTTTCCTGTTAATCTAGGTCGCTAGTACATTCTATTCCAAAGATGTCAAGATAATTGTTTATTTTTCTGGTGTGAATAGTAACTGATGTATTACCGATCTTTGAATCTGAACACCTCGGATTATTTCAAAAAATGTCTCTGTATATCATACACAGGCCAGGTTGCTTAAAATATCTTTATGGAACATTTCGATTAAATGTCTCTTGGATGATGCATCACTGATGAATGGTGTTGAAATAGATAGATAGATAGTCATTTTTGGGGCAACACGCATCAGTTATAATGTACATGTCTAAATTGTGTCCACATAAAACCTACAAAATCTTATTTTTCTTATTTTGTCACATGAGGAAATGCTTTTACAAAAATCTATTTGTTCAATGACATAAAAAACATGATCTCATATTACAAGGTTGGAGAATTAACACAATTTATTTTAGTTATTTACAAAAAACACATAATATAAAATGAACTACATTTAATGTCTTCGTTAAATGTATTTTTTAAAGGACAGCCTGAGATACTCCATGCCATCTGGAAAATAGCACCCCTAAGAGAAATGTTACACAGCACGTGCTCCACCACCTTAAAAAAAATCTAGCTTTTTTGTTTGGGTTTTTTATTAAGCTAAGAATGTAGTGTCATCTCTGACCTCACTGATTGGTAAAGGTATGGCTAAAAAACACGTTGACATTGGCAGAGTAGTCCAGCGGGAGGTTGGCACCAGCGTTCTGCGCCCCCAGTTTGGCTCCTCCCAGAGCAGAAGACTGGTGTAGAATAAGCAGGCTGTACTTACGGAAGTGGCTGTAACCATTAGACTGAGCACGTGAGATGACCTGAGTGAAACCTGCAGCACAGAAAACCACATTCAAACCACAATCAATTTATCTGAAAGTGGTCCTAACAAGTCTGTTTTTTATGTCCTCTTTGTTACAGTTAATCCACAAGTTTGCGAAGGTTTCAAAACAATACCAAATTGATAATATTCAAGCAAGACCATGTATGGAAAGCATATCTCTCGTGTAGCATTTGTTAGATTCATACTCCACAGGGAGGCTGAAAGACTTAAGAATGATAAACCATACCAGACATCATCTGGTCCCAGCTGCGCCACACAGAACCAACACACAGGATAGGCAAGCCAAGCTCTCCGGAAAACAGATCCTGGATAAAAGAGAAGGCAATGTTATGTCATGAATGTTATCATTTAGTAATTTCAATTATATTTCATTGTGTGTTTTTACCTGATGCACTTTAGGTAAGACAGCTACAATGTGCTGCGCGAGGGCTTTGCCAGCCTCAGTAAACACGTGTTTGCACAACGCATCACCAGCATTAGCACCTGATATGCAAACACACAACAAGTCAAAAATTTACTTAATGCACACATAACATAATTGCATTGCACATACCATCAGCCAGTTTCCTACAGAAACCAGCAAAGTGTGACTTCTGAAAGTTTCTGTACAAATGAGGAAGCATGCCCATAAGATCAGACACCTGTGAGAAAACACAGAAAATTAATTCTACTTACACAAGTATAACAAGAAAGTGATAGTTCACCCAAAAATGGAAATTGTGTCAACATTTACCCACTCTCTTGTAATTTATTACTGGTATAAAATTGTCTCTCTTCTACATATCTTAAAAGAAAGTATTTTAAATAGTGTTGGTTATTGGCACTTGGTTTTGTGTGAATGGACACGAATCAGGACAATAAAATAAAAGTGAATAGGTGCCACTGTTGCTAAGTCACCAACATTCTTTAAAACAGCTCTCATGTTTTGCAGAAAAAAAGAGAGTCATACAGGTTTAAAATGACAAGAGATAAGTACCACTACAGTTTTGGATGAACTATCGTTTTCAGATAAAATATAATATTTCTTCATCAAATAAACAAAAAAGTGGGTTGTAGTAACCTGGAAGTATTCTTCCATTGCCTTCTTAACAAAAGTGACATCATGAGGAGATGTTACAAGGTTATCTTTGACATCAAAAACGGTTTTAACAGCTAAGTGAGAAATCCAGTATGCTATAGAGAAACAGAAACAGAGAGGGAAGAATTACATGTCTATGCAAAAACAAAATTTTTGATGTTTAAATATTTCTACAAGACACCGTTTTTTTTTTTAACTGCTAGAAATGCAAACCCATTTTTGGCCTAAATGCGATATGTCTTCTTGACCAATCAGAATTTGTTGGATTCAATCCAACATAGCGATGCTTTAAAGCCTTAGTTTGCCCTCCGTCTTTCCAAATAAATGCTTCAAACTCTTAACAACATTTTTGATGGCGTGGATGGGCCAGTGAGACTTATACCTGGGGATTTCATTTATATTAATTTATTCGAGTCTATGATGTCATATACTGCAACTTTTCTTGCTTTGTTTTCTCATGTTTTTTAAAGACAAAAAACTAAATTTTTAAAGCCCATTCACTTGTTTTTTTCTGTAGTGTTTCAGTTAGTAAAAAATAAATATCTTTTCAATTTATATTCAACTACATTTTTTAACATGTTCAGACTGAACCAACATACCATTTTAACAGGTTAAATTGAATAGTAAAAAAATGTCTGGGTCTAGGTAAAAAAAAAGAAAACTATTGAAATGGATCTCAGTATATACATATTTAATACCTTTAATATCTTTCAAAGCTAATGCCTAAAAAAAAAACTTAATCATTTGTAACAAAACATTTGGTGTTATTTATCAAGGATTGTGTGCAAAAGGTTGAGTGCTCATCCAATCAAAGTTCTTCTGATGCATATCTTAGATGAGATAAGATGTCGTGCGTTCAAACAGCATCATAAAATCATTCAGTATGCTTTCTAGCATAGTTACCTGAACCTTCATCTCCCATCATGTGACCCCAGCCCCCACAGCCAACCTGTGTGCCATCAGGATTTACCAATTTACAGTTGGACCCAGTGCCTGAGATGACCACAACACCCCCTGCCGAAACAAAGAGAATGACTGTCACTTGTCACATCTATCGGTTACCACCGCATGATATTGACAAACCTGACAGTACCGTGATCACTGGCAGTTGCCACGGCACCGATAGCATCAGTGGTAATGAAATAACTTTGGCTTAGGTTGGGATATCTTTCCTTCATATCCTCAATAAGCTTCTGTATAGCAGCCTTCTGCTCTCCGCCACTTAAAGACATCCCCTGTAAACACAAACGTACAATGTCAAATTAAAGTCGATACAACCTGATTAAGGTGAAATGTTATGTAAATGCATACATCCACTTACCAGAGAACAAAGTGGTGTGTTCGGATCCAGCCCAGCCTTGATTTTAGCCCTCTGAATCATATCGTTGATCCCATCGATGCATTTGTCGACACCAACCAACTACAATCAGAGAAGCCAAAATAAAACATCAGCAGACTGGCATGGCATCTTCAGGTGACTGTCAGGATGTTGAGTCTCACCCAGTGATTGGTGCACGGTCCATCAGTCTCAGCGAGGATACGGCCATCAGCGCACAGCAGAACTGCTTTCGAGTGTGTCCCACCGCTGTCAATAACATGAAGGAAAAACAAACATCTCAATGCAAATGAATGGATCATTCTGTTAACAACATTTTGAGAATTTTGCTATTATTACAGAAGCATGACCGACATCAATAGTGATGAAAGACAAACTATTACACTTTTATTAAATAATTCATTCATTTATAGACTGAGGTCAAACTGACAGCTTTGGAAAGCCGTATTAGAGGATGAGAAAAATTTTATCTATATATTTTTATCTGTATATTTTTATCTAAATATTTTTATCTGTATATATTTTTATCTATATATTTTTATCTGTATATTTTTATCTGTATATTTTTATCTGTATATATTTTTATCTAAATATTTTTATCTGTATATATTTTTATCTGTATATTTTTATCTATATATTTTTATATGTATATTTTTATCTGTATATTTTTATCTATATATTTTTATCTGTATATTTTTATCTATATATTTTTATATGTATATTTTTATCTATATATATTTTTATATTTATATATTTTTATCTATATATATTTTTTTCTGTATATTTTTATCTGTATATTTTTATCTGTATATATTTTTATCTGTATATTTTTATCTGTATATTTTTATCTGTATATTTTTATCTGTATATTTTTTATCTGTATATTTTTATCTGTATATTTTTATCTGTATATATTTTTATCTGTATATTTTTTTCTGTATATTTTTATCTGTATATTTTTTATCTGTATATTTTTATCTGTATATTTTTATCTGTATATTTTTATCTGTATATATTTTTATCTATATATTTTTATCTGTATATATTTTTATCTATATATTTTTATCTGTATATTTGTATCTATATATTTTTATCTGTATATTTGTATCTATATATTTTTATCTGTATATTTGTATCTATATATTTTTATCTGTATATTTGTATCTATATATTTTGTTTGTATCCTGAAGTTTCTTTTAGGAATCACATTTGTGAAGCTCTATAATATTTAGATTTAAAGACATGAGAATCTTACTAAAGGTTCATTAGGAAGCTATAAGACACCGAGTCAAGGTTATTTTAAGACCGATCTCGTGCTTTTGAAAGCAGTTGTTGTTTTTAGATGAGTGTGAATAAGATCTTTTTTAAATGGATTTAACTTTAATGAAATATTAGAGAAACTTACCCCTCAACTCCGCCGTACAGAGCGCTCATCTCTGCTGGCACTTCCGCTTTAATCACGTGACTCGCGCTTGTGATCAGCTGCTTCAGTCTTGAGAGACAGTAAAGATGAACTTTGACATCTATCAAACATATTTTTATTACCTACATCAACATAAAAGCCTGTTTCACGCCTGATTTTATATTGTTCGGCTGTGATATGATATTGTGAATGGTTTCTTTGCAGTTTATACTTTTATTAAGTTTCAACATATTTCTGCCTATGGCTTTTATACACACACACACACACACACACACACACACACACACACACACACACACACACACACACACACACACACATATATATATATATATATATATATATATATATAGACAGGCAGACAGACAGACAAACAACAGACAGACAAACAATAGAAAGACAGACAGACAGACAACACACAGACAGACAGACAATAGAAAGACAGACAGACAACACACAGACAGACAGACAATAGAAAGATAGACAGACAGACAACACACAGACAGGCAGGCAGACAGGTCCACAGATAGGCAGACAGACAGGCAGGCAGTCAGACAGACAATAGAAAGATAGACAGACAGACAACACACAGACAGGCAGGCAGACAGGTCCACAGATAGGCAGGCAGACAGACAGACAGACAATAGAAAGACAGGCAGACAGACAGGTCCACAGATAGGCAGACAGACAGACAGACAAACAGACAGACAGACAAAACACAGACAGGCAGGCAGACAGGTCCACAGATAGGCAGACAGACAGGCAGACAGACAACAGAAAGGCAGACAGGCCCACAGACAGGCAGACAGACAGATAGATAGATAGACAGGCAGACAGGCCCACAGACAGGCAGACAGACAGATAGATAGATAGACAGGCAGACAGGCCCACAGACAGGCAGGCAGACAGACAGACAAACAACAGACAGGCAGACAGACAGACAATAGAAAGACAAACAGACAGGCAGGTAGACAGGCAGAAAGAAAGACAGGCAGGTAGACAGGCAGAAAGATAGACAGACAGACAGACAGACAGACAGATAGATAGATAGATAGATAGATAGATAGATAGATAGATAGATAGATAGACAGGCAGACAGACAGGCCCACAGACAGGCAGAAAGATAGGCAGAAAGACAGGCAGAAAGATAGGCAGAAAGGCAGGCAGAAAGATAGGCAGACAGACAGACAGACAGACAGGCAGACAGACAGACAAACAGGCAGGCGGACGGACGGACGGACAGACAGACAGACAGACAGACAGACAGATAGATAGATAGATAGACACACATACAAACATATACATATTTATATAATATATGTGTGAATTTGTGTGTATATATATATATATATATATATATATATATATATATATATATATATATAAACAAATAATAAATAGTATAATATATTTACTTTTATTTAAATTTATATATAGAGAGAGAGAGAGAGAGAGAGAGAGAGAGAGAGAGAGAGAGAGAGAGAGAGAGAGAGAGAGAGAGAGAGAGAGAGAGAGAGAGAGAGAGAGAGAGAGAGAGAGAGAGAGAGAGAGAGAGAGATTAATATAAATAATAGTATACGTACTTTAAATGCAGTAGAGTTTTCAGTTGTAATACACACTCTTAGCAATAGATGGCAGTATTACAGAACCAATAATCCACAAACTTTATACCTACTTTCTGTGTTAAAACATTTCCGTTTTTACATGTGCTATATATTAATATTTATTAATTAAATAAATAATAGAATATAGGACAATATTGAAATATGTCATGACACTTAAACTCTGAGTTTGCAGGACATCCCAAAACATCCAAGATACCACAGGCCTATCTGTGAGATGTCTGCTCAAGATCTGGAGATCTGGAAACATCTTCTCTGTAAAATCACCTGCTAAACATCTTGAAATGAGCGGCTGTACATCTTCATTTTAAACCCTAAACATTTTCCATACATCTTCTAGAGGTCCACATGACATCTAACTGCAGACGTCTCAGAGACGTATAGCTGGTGAGCAAATGATGACAATTGCAGAGGAAAATACAGCCATCAAATAGATGTCTGCCAGATGTGCGTGTGCTTTCAGGGATACTAATACTTATATAGACAACATTATACAAACTGGAGTATTAAAATTCAATGCAAAGGTCACTAAAAGGACTTGAGTCAATCAGTGATTGTGTTACTTCCTTGCATCCCCTTGCATTTGTGATTCACAAGTTGCAGACCCACACACAGTCTCACTGCCTGATCAAGAGAAAACAACTTTATATTAAGAGTTGATAACATGCAGAAAGGGTAAAACTTTTCTTTTTAAAGTCTTCCTCGCCTATGACAGCCACCCCTTCAGAACAGACAAAGATGCCACCAATTTCATCTACTATATACATAAAGGTTACATTCATGTGAATATTTAAATTCACATATGATAATATTTAGGTAGTCCTATTTTAAAGTATGTCGTTAGTTAATAATTTAATCGGTTTCCAACCACACTCAACTAGAATATAGTTCCGCAGCACACCACAGTATTACATATATGGCGAGGTTTCCAGGCAGCTAGTTTAATATTCACTCATAATGACTGACATTAAGGTGGGGTCATTGGAAATTAAATTCAGGCTGATGTGTTTTTATGTTTTTCGGACACCGAAATAGACATCTGAGCTGTGGCGGCATGTGACTGTCACTAATAACTTCTATTTAAGATTTTTGTCTGAGATGACATGTGCATAACTAAATGTATAGAAATACAGCGACAATTGTAAGTTGTAAGAAAACTGACATACACACAAAATTGAAGAAGAAAACCTGCAAGCACATGTTTGTGAATAAAATGTGAAAGGCAGTCCTATGAAGGTCGGATCAAATGTTAGACCAAACAATACATTCCACGCTAAAAATAAAAAGACTTATCATGTGACTCAGAATGTCACTCTAGATCTGGCCTAAGCATGATGTTTTAAAAATGTTATTTAGTTTTTGAAATTGTAAAAAAATGCTCAGTTTATCAATGCGCACACAAAGTTTTAGGAAACTTGAGTGAAATGTTTCTCTTTATTTAAAAAGAGATGATATTAAGACGCCTTAATGTCTGAAATCAGTCTAATAGACAAACGTATACTAAAATACTTTTCAAATGAAAGAATTTCGAGGAAAGAACGGTCAATAAGAACGCAGAATAGTCAGGGCTCCTTTAACATTTTTTACAAAGAATCTCAGGGTGACACTCTTAAGAAGCGGCTTGGTAAAAGGACAAGAAATCTTTCTTACAAGTTCTAGTCCAAATGTGCACCGACGATCAAATATAAAATGTTTAATTTTTCCATTTTTATTTATAAAACTACCCTTTATTTCCTTTTTTATGAGTGCATTGTTGTAAAATGTGGGGAAATACAAATGCACAAATGAGTAAGAGTGAATAATGCATATGTGCAAGAAGATCACCAGAATGAGAGTTTTATTGACGGGTGTGCTCACACACACAAGGAACTTGTGTTGGTTAAACTACAAGTACACAATATAAGGTGACACTAAAAAAGTTACAAATAAGTTAAACACACAATGTGACAGAATACCTCCAGATATATACATATTCAGAATAGATAATGTAGATGTTTTATAAATATACAAGTTATAAGTTGCCATACAAAATGTCCAAGGTGAAGTATTGCACTTATGGGGTGTACAGTATGTATATAAGGATTCTATAGGATATCTATAGGTGTGTTGGGCTAATGTACACATTTTTAAAAGTGTGATTAACAAACATTAACACATATAATGACTAACAATGCCACATGCAAATCTAAAGTTATAGATGTAAATGTGTATAGCACTGACATAGAGTTTGTCAAGCGTCACATGGTTGGGTTTGAGGTGTGTGTGTGTGTGTGTGTGTGTGTGTGTGTGTGTGTGCGTGCGCGTGTGCGTGCGTGTGTGTGCGGTTGTTTCCTTACAGTGAGGAGGGACACAAGAGTCACACGCTGTTGCGTCTCGAGCTCGAGGACTCTCAGCATGCAGACTCGCTTCTATTTGATCTCGGTTTCCCACGAAGTTTGTGTCTCTTAAACTGCTCTGAATGATTTCCAAGCGAGCCGAAGTTTGGCAAGCGGAAGTCCTACATCCGAAAAGAACTTGAACTTGACTCGTTTGGTCCTGGGACAGAGATCATGGACACTCATGTCAAGGATGGACAGCTGTATGTCCAGCATCAGAAGTTTGGGAAGGTAAGAGACATCCAGGCTTTATGTGACATCAGTGATTGGATACAAAATAACACCATAAACCAGGCAGAATATAATGTGGATGTACAACATGTGCAAAAGTGCACATTGTGCAGTTGATAAAAACTTTTTAGAAATTTATGAGTTGTTTAAAATGAAGGAAGAACATTTCAATGTGTTTATTTTTGATATTAATAACAATGGACGTCATATCAAGCTTGAGTGACTCTTATCTCTATGGCGTCATGAGACTCAAAGTTATAAGCTTGACACTTGAAGCTTCACAGGCCCATCTAGATATTTTGAAGAATGTCACCTGCATGGATTTTGCGTCCGTACAATAGAGGCGACTGGGTGCCGATGCTGTTGGGTCGCCTTCATTCCTCAAAATATCTGCAGAAGAAAGGCAGATTCGAGATGACGTTGAGAATTGACATTTTTATGGGATTGAATTGTACACATGTTTCAGGATTTTGTATACGTTTCTGCACACACACACAAACACACACACACACAAACACACACACACACACACACACACACACTGGCCACGTGCACTGTAAAATGCTCCATCACAGATACCTGACCACAAACTCTTCTGCAAGCAAACACTTTCTTCTCAGCATTCTCTTGAATCAACAGAAGTCACATGTCTTTCAGATGCTTCTTGGATGAAAAACGCAGCATTTCTCTTTAACCGTGGAGCAAGAGTTTGTCATTAATTCATTATTCACTTCCTCGGCCTATCTGTGAAACGTCTTTGTGCTGTTGAAGTAGGCAAATTATGAGTGCATAGCAACGTGTCTTCAGCCCCGGGCAACTGCACAAATTCAAATTGGACCATTTGGAGTTCAGTACTGTTATTCATTCACATCCTGCTGCAGAAACGGTGAAGTAATACCATAGCCACTTAAAGAATGTGGGACGTATCTTCAAAACAATAAGATGAACAAAACATATGTATGTTTAGTGTGACACTTTAAGATGTGATGTTGAATAATGGTTTATTTTTGTTAGTCTTCGAGACTACCAACAAAATTCCGAACAGCCAACATGGTACAAAAGAAGAAACGAGTACAGCTGTGTGCGCAGTATTTTTTAGCAAGCATGGAGCTTAAGTAATTAGTTACAATTCCTGGCATCATAAAATGAGCCTTTGGCTGCACTCTTTGTTTTATTGGGTGGCCTTCAGGGGACCTGAACCTCAAACTCCTTATTGATGTGGATATTTGTTTGGATGAAGTAAAGAGTAAAGAAATAGATTTGTCATCAAATAGATAGGGTTTGTATGCCCACTGGACACTTGAAATGTTTGGCATGAGCTGCATGAATTTTTTGCATTGCGATGTTGTTTTGAAGCTTGAGAAGAGGTGGTCACCATCCACTTATTGTAAACAGAACAAGCAACGCTTGAAAGCAAACTGTGTTTTGGTGCTTATTCTGAAGAACAAATGCACGAGGATGGTTTTGAGTCGCTGTCGAAACGTTCTGCTAATTTAACACCGGAATAAAGATCAATTTTGTTCAACAAAGCATGCATGAACATATGACAGATAGAAGTTCCCTTCCCATAAAATTCCCAGTACCAAAAGTTATGAGACCATCCTGCAGTGTGTCTATGGCGCCAGGCTATGAGTCGTCTTGCATGCGTCCAATTTTAAAAAGCCTTTATTGCTGCACATTAAAGACTTTATTACAATTAATAATGACGACTGAGATCTCATTGTGAACGGCCTTTAACTTGGAAACAACAAGATGTCGTTTAAAACATAACTGTTGACTTGTGCCGCTTGTTTGTTGTCTACAAAAAATCTTGCAGATTTTCTCATAGCTTGGCACATTTCTGGTCCTTTTGGTCGAGCATTCACTTTAAGTTGATGTGCGTGCTTCTGTTTTGATGGTGTGTGAGACAGGTGGCAAGGTTTAGTTGTTTGTGTATTGAGGAGTGGAGTGATATTGGTGTTGGCCGAGCCCATATTGGCCTTTGCTCCTACATTTACTACACCTGAACCTTTGCTGTGACTAATGAGAGTATTGCGTTCAGCAAACATCTACAGACATACCTCTCAAGTGAAACTAAAGGATTTCATCTGAATCGGACACAAACACACTCATAAATACATATTAAAACTTGACAAATCGACAAATGAATGATTTTTTTGTACTTGCACTACTATTCAATAATAACCAAAGATGCCATATGATTCATACGAACATAAATACACAAACATATTTATTTTTATTTGAACTCCTGTTTAAGATTTGTTTTTATAGGTCATGGTTTTGTTGGGTTTTAAAGTGCTCATTTAATTGACTTGAATATTCTTATTTGATTCAGAATCTGGAAGTTCTCCCCTATACAGTATGAGTCAAACATGCATGCAGGATGGCATCAGAGGAATGAATAATCGCTTCTCTGCGTCCCCAATGATACATTTAGGAGATGAACAAAGAGTACCATTCTATTAAATACAATATAGATTAAAGGCTCAACTTTTTTAACATTCCAAATTATTATACTGTGACACTGGCTACACATTAACAAGTCACTCTGCACTTTGCGTCCAGGGTTGGTGAATTTCTATTTGTATTGTTTATATTGGTTTACCTTTCTTATGCTTCGTATTTATGCTTTGCACTTCATAGGGTTTGTCTATAAAATTTAATATTATTTAAGAACTTTTTAAAACTATTTTCAAGTCTAAGGTTCTTGTAAACATTTCTCGTTAGAATATTAATGCATATTTCTTGTAAAAACAAGCAGATACAAAACTGGACAGCGTTTGAGGAAGCTATCAGTCCATCCCTGTCTCTCTGATCATTTGCATACATTTCCGTGCTATACAGTATATTTCTCAAGTGTTGCCTTATATGGATGTGCAAAATGCTTTTAAAGGTCAATTGTAGTTGATTAAATTGTTAGCAGTAATACATTTTTTAATCATTAGTTTACTTTTTTCCATGTGATAGCTTAAAGGCACAACTTTTAATTTATATCATAATTTTTTGAAGACTTGCATTGACCTAATACTGATACATTTGATTGACATGCGTTGTTTGAAGGTAACAATATCATGTAGGTTATGATCTGATAAGTTTAACCTCTCAGCCACACTGAACAACCCAAACAATAATGATGAGAGATAAAGGACAAATCTCATCTACTGCAGCATAACTAAAGTAATGTTTATTATTTCAATCTAATTTTAAATAGCCGGTGAGAGAAGAAAATTAAAGAGCAAGTTAAGTTTTATACTAGTTCATGAAATATTATCTATTAGGTGGTCAGATTGCGAAGTCCTTGCACTGTAAGAGCAGAATTATAGAAACGTTTAAAAACCACAGAAGATAAAAATAAAATTAAAGCCACGGAACTTCCTGTCATGTTAAAAATAGCAATTGCTAAAATATTTTACTAATGGTTAAATTAAGAGCATGGTGGAAAGTTTACAACCCAGACCGCTGAAGTGACAGATAATTGATTGAAGTTAACAGATTGTTGTGGCGCAAACTCTTCCTATATGTGTAATTGTAAATGTTTGCACTTACCCTAAGATATGCTTACAATTCAATCTTATAATTATATAAATGTTTAATTTGTTTTGTTTAAGGTTTTCAACAAGTCAATATCTGGTATTATATTGTTTATATATAATAATATATAATAAAAAAGTTCTCGAGTGGATTTTTTTTTTCAAAATTTCCCTTAAAGAAATAAAAAATTTGTCATCCATTACTCACCTTTGATTTGTTTCATATCGGCATATATAACTTGATTATGATGTACACAGAAAAAGAAAAGCCTATAACCGAGCCCCATTGGATACAAGAGTAGAAAAAAATATTTAGTATTTAAGAACAAAAACTAAGATATTTTGATAAATGTAGAACAACAAAAAGTTCAAGCGCATATTTGATTAAATCAAATTTTTTCTATGGTTTTCAATAGGGTTCAAGAACTGTTTGATTACAACATTCATCGAAAAATATTGTGTTCAACCAACAGAACAATTTGGAACAACTACAAAGCATTTCATGCCCTACTCTGAATCCTTTATTCACAAAATGAAACATTTTATATTAAATCTTTATACCCTTGCAATTTATAATTGAATTATGAATATCACAAATAAATCATTAATAACCTCACATTGATTTTAGTATCTTAAACAGTCAAAGCCATGTCATGTTCACCAAATCGCCAAAAGGAAATGGGCAGCTTCAGATGGTAGATAGATGCACGCACGCACGCACGCGCACACACACGCACACACACACACACACACACACACACACACACACACACACACACACACACACACACACACACACACACACACCTGCAGAATAGTGGCGGAAGCAAAGCATGCTGGGTAATCCCACACATTTCCTTCTGTAACATCTGCTGTCTGTACAAAAGCCAGCATTTAACATGTGCAATGGTCAGTTGTTTTCTGTGATCTTTATATCCCTGTAGCCTAGTTTTGGAGTTCTTGCTTATCTTCAACTTCTTCATTTTCTTCTTGCTGTTTGCATAACAAAAGCAAGATTAATAGTAGTCGGTTGATCATGCTCCGATGCACACTTATCTTAAAGTTTGTGAAAGTGGGGACATTGGACACCCAATTGAACACCATACTGGGCCACACGACAGATCAGCTCACTTCACTTCATATCACTTCAAACCCACTTATCATTTACTCGCTCTTATGTCATTCCAAATCTGCAGAACATAAAAGAAGACATTTTGAAGAATGTTGGAAACCAGCCATTTCTCATTAGCTTCCACCCCGACATTTCATACATATCTTCTGTTCTGCTATATAATAAACTGCTTTTGATTTTTTCATGTCAGTGTGCACCACAATAATGAATCCAAGCTTTGAAACATCAGCCACACATTGGTACATCAGACTGGATTGACCGAGCATGTTAATCAGCAAGATATCCCCAAGTGGCTTTTTTAAGGAAGGAAATCATTTTTTGGTTGCGCTGCGGTGCAAGGCACTAAATCTCACACCCTCTGTCTCACCCACATATGCATCTTTAATTTGGTCCAGAATCTGCGCTTTGTTGTCAATGACACTAGCATTGTCATCTTCCTCTTGTTGACCTCAATATTGTGACCTAACGTGCCAAATAAAGACAGTAGATTAATAACATTTTCCCACTGTTTCATTTTATTATAATTGTAGAAGAAACAAATAAAACATAACAACATTAAATAAATTATCATATCAACAGTGAAAAAACAACTGAATGTAAAAACTTCTTTATCTCTTTCTCTCTCTCTCTCTAGAAATGGAAGAAGAACTGGTTTGTGTTGTACCCAGCGAGTCAAAATGGCATCGCACGGCTTGAGTTTTATGATTGTTCGGGAAGTGCCAGTGATAAACCTAACACTAAGAAACTGGACAAGAAGATCATTCGTCTCTCCGAATGCATAAGCATCCTCCCTGCTGTCACTGAAACCTGCCCTAAAGAAAACATGGCTGCCTTCTATGTTGAGACCAATGACAAGACGTATGTGTTTGCAGCGGACAGACTCGTTACCAATGAGTGGGTGGAGAAGATGTGCGAGATTGCTTTTCAAGTAAGACATGAAAACTTAAAATAAACATTTTTGCATTTACTATAGAAATTAAAGCTATTGCATGTGAAACAAAGCTGCACATTTGATATTATATAGTTATGTACAATAGTAAGGTTTGTAGTACTAAATTTTATATTTGCATACAAACCTGTTATCATTAATTTACATTTATATAAAATAACATTTGTTTTGTATTTACAATAATGAAAGTTTTAAAGGTTACATGTATTTACATGCCAAAACATTTAACAAATCAATAGACATTTAACAATAAATATAATTCAGATTAATGTAATATCTTCAGATTTTTGTAGTACTGTACGACCCAGTCTGAACTCATGAAATGAAAAAAATACATTATTTAAGGTTTTAAGGCCAACTATATTTAAATATATAAAATGTTAGTTTTAGATGGAACATTACATTTCATATATGGCAATTTTTTACTGGCAAGAAAGCTTTATGTTTGTATCTCACTCTGTCTTTCTCTCTCTCACTCTGTCTTTCTCTCTCTCACTCTGTCTTTCTCTCTCTCTCTCTCTCTCTCACTCTCTCACTCTCTCTGTCTCTCTCTCTCTCTCTCTCTCTCTCTCTCTCTCTCTCTCTCTCTCTCTCTCTCTCTCTCTCTCTCTCTCTCTCTCTCTCTCTCTCTCTCTCTCTCTCTCTCTCTCTCTCTCTCTCTCTCTCTCTCTCTCTCTCTCTCTCTCTCTCTCTCTCTCTCTCTCTCTCTCTCTCTCTCTCTCTCTCTCTCTCTCTCTCTCTCTCTCTCTCTCTCTCTCTCAGGGAGGGAGTGTTTCTCTTGGTAGTTCTGACTCGAATGGACAGAAAGAGCTTCAGATGGCAGAGAATCTCATTTATTACTCAAGAGAAGAAGGTAAAAAGTGAAACATGGCACAGTTTGTTTCAGACACCCTTAAAGTTAATAGGATGTAAGGCCAGGTCCTATTCCTTTCTCCACACTGTTTTTTCTTCATTTTATACCATCGTGCCATTTTGATTCTCCATGTTTCATACATGAGTCACTCATCTTCATTCTTAATCATAGCTATGTAATCTCTCTGAGACTTTTTATAACTGTACCTCCGGTAATTTTGTTTGACAAGGCAAATACGACAACACAAATACACTAGCTCATGTGCAACACCAAACAGCTGTGCTGGTGCTTTCCATAATAGGTCATGAGTCCTGAAAGTTTAGACTGTGTAATGTCAGTTCCACTGTCAGTTTAGTTATGTTGGAAAGTACTTTCAGTTTGCAGTTATAAATTGCTTGTATACAAATTTATAGATGCTATTTCACAGCATAGTCAACAATCAGACAGTAGTCTATGACATCATTGACACACTGTTAGATGCAAATGAACTGAATGCAAATTCTATCCTTATGTTAGACATTAACTTGATAGATAAATATTGAGCTGTTTCCATTCGGTCGTGTCCATTTCTTTTAATATTAACAGCTTAAAATGATAGTTCCCTTTTGTCATTTCAAACCTGCATGACTTTCCACAGATCACAGGAGATATTTTGAATAATGTCGGTAACTGATACCCATTCCCATTGTTTCCATACAGTAGAGGTCAGTGGGTGCCAATGCTGTTCAGATACCAACTTACTTTAAAACTTTATTTTGGGAAAAAAATAAATTTTCATATAACTTGAATAAAAGAGGCTGTGGACCAACAAGTGAAATTGAGGACAGAAAGTATTTTCTCTGCATCCAGTGCTGTCAGAGGTAAACATTCAAGGAGCAACTGTGTACTTCTAATCCTGCTACGCATGCTCTGTTGTTTTTAGAGAAACAGTTTCTGATCATTTCTGTTTTTAATAAGGGCAATGCTGACTTCCTCAACGAGGCACGCTGATACTTCATATTCTATTTCTTGCATGAAAGCATAGTGGTGGGAAACATCGTAGAATGGGTTAGGGTCATTGTTAGTGTCTTGGTTGAAAGCCAAATTAAGAAATAGACGGGACAAAAAATGCAGATTAGATTGGAGCCACTCATTTGACAAATGTATTATCTGGTTGCTTTGCAACATATAGTAAAGCTCTCTGAAAGGAAAGTAGTGTAATCTCTCAGTGTCGCTTGTCTCCTCGATAAACAAACCAAAAGCTACATTAAGACTATCAGGAAAATACTGTGCATCACATGAAAAGCATCCTGGTTGTTCTCTTGTGAGTTGTTCTTATGTGATTTAAAAAAGACCAGTGTTGGCTAATTTCCTGAGATTTACAGAACTTCCAGTTTTTCTTTTGGGCGACAGAAGTTTTATCTTAGTGGGAAGTGTTCACATCTATAAAAGCAGGCTTATAAAGTCAATGATATGCCTATTTTGGAGATATCGTGGTATCGCAGGGGTTCCGGCCCTAACATAGAAAATGTTAAATAATATATATTACCTTTTTTGAAGTTCCATCGGGTGCAATACTTTTATATTATAATATGTAATGTGAACCATCTCATACTATAGCCTATGGGACTAAGCAACAGGTATGATTAGAGAATGAAGAGAAGCAGATAGGATACAATGTTTAAGATGCTATGTTTAATTTGAACTTTTACTAAACAGGTTTCCAAGTCATCATTAATATTCTTAAATATCAAAAAAATATTGTACCGCATACCTTATATTAAGTGATTCTCATACAGTGGGATTTTGAAATCTCTGTCTTATTGGTATGCAAACTAAGTATTTGAACTTGACTCTATTCCCTATTTTGCAGTTAATGAATTTTGGGTGAGCGTCCAGAGGACAGAAGCATCAGAACGCTGCTGTCTCTCTGGTAACTACTGGCTTGGAGCTAATAAAGACAGTCTTATTCTGAAGGAGCCCAAGACTAAAAAGGATTTACTGGTGTGGCCCTACAAGCTTCTCCGTCGCTATGGTAGAGACCGGGTGAGTCTTATTTCTCTAATAAAAATGTTCTCAGTAGTTGATAAATTATAAATGTTGGTTGTTTAATTTACTGTTAAGTGTCGGTGACTTTGTATATAGCTCACAGACCCCCACACGTAAACATGCAGACTGTTTGTGCCTAAAATAATCTAATGGTTGTTTGCATGAACCTATCATGGCAGCAGACAGCTGGCCACACATTACAAGAGACATCTGAGACAGGAACTTAGACTACTTGTTTCCAACTCTGCTTCCTGTCATTACCATAGAAACTGACTTGCTACAGGAAGTTGGTCTTCCTCTCTCCCTTACGGTTGGGTGGGAGGCAGGACGAATGCGGTATTTGAGTAGTTAAGGTTATGATGGTTCATAAAGGTTTTTTAAGTGTTCTTGGTTTATTTTGTGAATGCTTATTCAAGCTATGTTGCTAATGTGTTACTGCTCTTTAAAAAATGCTAAGTTGTTTTCAACCCAGTGTTTGGTCGGAAAAGACGAACCCAGCCATTGGGTTAAATTAACATGTTTATAACCCAGGTAATTAACAACCAAACAGTTGAGTTTGTACCTTATTCATCCTATGTGAGTTGAAAATAACCCAGCATTGTGTTGTGGGTATATAGTGTTAATTATATTAATTTTACACCCAATGAGGTCATTTATAATTTCAATATATTTTTGACAGCTTAACCTGTTAGGTGGTGATATTTATTAAGATTTTACTTTAAAAGGGACAAATAGAAAATGTCTATATTTTCTTACACTTAATTGACCCAACAATGGGTTGTTAGATGACCAGATTGCCAGCATTTTTCGAATATGATTACAAAGTCATAATAACTCAGAATGAATGATTAAAAAGGGAAAAACTAAAAATTTAAAACAATTCTTTACATGAATAATAATAATCATTATTTTAAATAATTTAAACCATTATTATTGTGAAGAAAAAATCTGATATTGTGACAGCCTTGGTGTTCAGTAACTAAAATACTGATGAATTATAAAAAAAAATAAGAGATTACATTGTGTTGCATTTCTTATGAATCCCCCAGGTTATGTTTTCTTTTGAGGCCGGACGACGCTGTGAATCTGGTCCAGGGAACTTCACCTTCGAGACAAAGCAGGGGAATGAACTCTTTCACATTGTAGAGAACGCCATTCGGGAGCAGAAAGCTCAAGCGGAAGAAAGACACCAAAGCTGTCCATCGTTAGATTCTGACTGCCCAGCACTCCAGCAGATTCGTGCTGCTATCGCGGACGCAAACAATCGTGAACCCGATGGAGATTCCGGCGGAAGCAAGCCTGGATCAGCCGACGGCATATTCAGTCGAAGGGATAATGATGATAACGATGGGAAAAATATAAAGGGACGAAGCCTTCCAGAGCCACCACCTCTACTTGAGCCGGCTGTGCGGCCTGCGCTGCATCGTGGGAACAAAAGTGGACAGCTGTTAGAGGACCAGGGGAGCCTCTACTCTGAGCCTGCTGACTCTGTTCGTACGCTGCCCGGTATAGGAGACTGCCTGTACTCCGACCCAGTCGATAGCATCAAAACAGTCATGCGCACTCCAAGCCCACGCCTCAGGCCAGCCGGGGATGAGGGGGGCGGCCGCCACACAAGTGCCAAACATGAGCCGTGCTACTCAGACATATACGATCAGATCAGCCTGGATTTAGTCCAGAGGACCGGGGCGTTGGGAATTGACGCCCAAAGCAGGCATCCTGCAGATGGACGTCCAAGAGAACACATCTATGATGAGCCCGAGGGACGAGCTGGAGCACCACAGCCTAGTTCCACGATTTATGATGAAACATGGTTGGACACACAAGCTTGGAGAACCAGGGCAGCGGAGGAACCTCAAGGCCACAAAGTACCTTACATTTCCAAGATGGATGATCATTCCACCCCTCCATTTGGGAAGTCTCACCAACCATTGCCAGTGCCCCGACCTAAAGGCCCAAAACCTGTAACGGCTCCGAAGCCGATCAAAGCAGTAATGGTCACCAAAAAAGACCGTCCTTTAGTGCCTCAAAATAAGAGCAATGCAAATGTGAACAACAATAATAGCAGCGACAGCAGGGAAGGTGAAGAGGATAGGAGAGGTAATGCAGAAAGGGCTCACAAAATGGTGCTGTACAGTAAAGTATCAAGACATAAGCCTCCAGCGAATGCTTGGCATCCAACCATGCAAACTCCAGACATTATCTATGACAACTTGGGTGATATTTGAACCTAGCCTGGCCTTTTTTTAAATGTCCATGTTTTTAAGGGAACGCCCAATGACCAGACTCTTACTATGTGCGACAACGGTGTACCTAAATGTTACTTTATTCATTCAGTCATCGAGTGTAGCTAAAACCACTGTGGAGGGAAAGCTAGAACTGTAGAAACTGGGCCATGGTAGGCTGTGGGACTACAGACGTCGAACCCTAAAAACATTTGTGTGAACATTGCCCACTAAAATGGATTGAACTGGAATACGCCACAATTTTGCACTTCTCGCACAAATTAGTTTTGTATATCTGACTCTGTGACTTGCTCAAGAAACTATAAAAAGATTATGAAGCACTTGTCTTAAAATCATACCCCCTGGGTTTAAAGATATAATCTGAACTTCATTGGAGGTGCAGAGATGAAAAAGTGAGTATTTTTGCGGAAAGATTGTAGCAAAAGGACCCACTGTTGTACATGTGTTTGTATGTAGATTTTGTGTTCATGTGTATGGGTGTCAGCAGCTGTGCTGTTGTTAAACCAGACGATAATAAAAAATTTATAGTAAAGGAGTCCCAATACTCCACTTACTCTTATTTTTCCTCTTGCAAAACTGTATAAGGATACGCAGTTCCAAGTAAAATCTGGACAGAGTTTGTTGTCTCTTGAGTCACCGAGGGGGCATGAAATCACCCATGATGCTCTGTCCTTCACCCTGTCTCCCTTATTCATCTTGCGCTCTGTCGTTTCAAACAGAGTTTGACAACTGAGGGATAATCCTGATGCACAGTGAATATTAACCAGCTGTGTAAAATAGAGGCCTTACATAAAGTGAGTGTTAAATGTTGGCTGAGTCGATATGTGTCTGGCTGGCAGTGTTTAAAGGTACAGACTGTTCCCTGTCCTGTTTTCTCTAACTTCTCTCTCTCACTCATTTCCTTTTGTCCTCTCTCTCAGTCTCCCTCAGTCTTTTCTTCCTCATTCTTCTCGAGTTGATCGCCAGATCTATTCATCACATTTTGGGTCTATGTGCTCTTAAAGAGAATGCTCACGTCCTAATGTCATTCAAACCTGTATGTCCATCTTTCTTTTGAGGACCACAAGAGAGTATTGTGAGATGTATTAGTAGTTTTATGTCCAAGTCAATTGGGTGTCCATGGCGATTCAAACATTCTTCAAAATATCTTCTTTCGTGTTCTGCTGAAGAAAGTGAGTCAAATTTATTTAAAGTGGAAGCTGTAAATTGTGTTTGTTACAAAGGTCATGTTATCAAAGTTTCACTTTTGGCAACATGTGCCTTTAAAAGGTGCACAACGCTTCAGTTTGGATGCACTTTACATGTCAGTTCCTGTTTTCTCGAATGTTCCGTTTGTTTTCGTTCCACTGGCCACTCAACGCTTGGATAACCAAATGGAAAACAGAACTAAGCTGTCATTCTTTCAAGTATGAGGCAAATAATGGGGAAGTGCACTAGTAACTTGAAATTTCTTAGGGTTATTAACAAGTTAAACCGAATGCATCTTAATACATTTTGTATTACATTTTGTAATACATTTATAGCACACAAAACAGTATTAATTTTGTACGGTTTTACCAATCTGTATGTAACTTAATAGTAAAAATATATACTTAATAATAAAAACCAGATAAAAAGGTACAACATTTTTTTATAATAATTACATAAAACCATTATATGCAGTTAATGATGTCGTAGCATAACTAAGTTATAACTAAGTTATAAACTAAGTTTGTTTATTTAGATTCAGTACATCTAGCTATAGAACAACAGTAAACATCAAATAATAAATAAATTGTCTATCCAAACATACATAAATTCGAAATCCTGCCTTTGCAGGAATAGTGTACATTGAATTGCTCTTTAATTAAATAGTTTATAAAGCATTCATGTGAAATTGAACTTCAGAGGAATGCTGTTATTATAAATCCTGGCCCCTAAGACAACACATGCTTAAGACATTAGCTAGCCAGAAGTTAAAAAAAATCAGAAGAACAATAAAAACCTACTAAAACTTACATTTCGTAACCAAAAACGAAGATAACTTCAAGCCTAAAACACGAAAGAAATGATTCAATTTCTGACGTCTGCTTTCCGTCAAGTTTGCACAATGCCAAACCTCGACATGATGTCATAAAGCAAAGTGTAGGCAGTGCCAGGTGGGTGGAATGGCAGTAAGCTTAATGAGGCAATACTGATGAGCTTCAGTAAGAGAGCCCCATTGAGTAACATTATACTCATGACCTAAGTCTGGTTTCAAAATCATTTCCCCCAGCTCTCTCAACTCGCCCAAAACCAGCCCCTCCAGAGCTGAACCTTGTACCGCAGGGTCGCATGGGGGTACGGGGAGCGACCTCTTCTTCATTTTCCCTCTTTGGATTCTGTGTAGCTCATTGAAGGTCTTGAATTCTTGCCCAGCTGTGTACAGTTTCTAGTGGAGCTGTAGTGGAGGCTTCCATAAAGGAAGACAATGGCCCTACTTTACTTCTATCATCCTCCAAAATCTCCATAGAGTCCTTGAGCTCTATCATTTTCAGTGAATGGGCAAAACGGTCTTATGTGGTTTGTGTTGAATTATTTCTTTTCAGAAGTTCACAGCTATGGTCTTCCAGTTGCGGTGTAGCTTTTGTTAAATTGCACAGCCCAATGTTTCCTTTAATTACCTCACCAAATATAAAATCACGTAAAGTAGAGTTAAAGCTGTTTTAATTTGGGTAGCTGAATTAAATGGGATTTCATGCAGTTTGGGTGTCTGAAATATGGGGGATGGTTCTGCAATGCAAGCTTTAAAGCTGCTGAAGCGTATGAATACGCATGTTTAAACTACTATCTAATGTTTTTAAGATATAAGGAGATTGAGGAAACTGTTGCATTGCTATATTATTGACACTCATCTCAGTATCAAAAATATGTGTCATGGTGTTGGTTGGATAACACCTTTGAATGCAATTGCCACCTAAACGCAGGAATACAAATTCGCTGATGTTGTTTTAACACACAAAAATAAAGTAGATACCTTTGAATAGTAAACCATGTCTATATAGTCTATACATGTCAGATAAACTATGTACGTACATGTTATAGTGGATATCCGGTCATGTGCAAGTATTATGTGGTACATAACATCCTGTCTGAGTTAGTTCAGAAGTGAGTGCCCTGAGTTTCAAGTTGTGCACAGCACAATTTGTGTTGTGTTTTGAGTGAATGTGTGTTTTCCTCTCACAGTCCAAGAATTCCAACTCTCTCACTTTCTCCTTACTTTCTCTGGGCCATCAGAAGGTCGTCTTCTTCTTCATAGTCTTGGAAAAAGTGAACAGGGGCACGGGGTCGGGAGTGGCTGAGGGTAAGCGAGGGGCGGGGCATCTTGTTCGGAGGAGCGGAAGAGAGAGGGGCTACCGTGGCCCTCACACGACTCTGAGACTGTCGAGCCTAGCATCGAAAAGAAAAAAAGGGACAGGGGCCAAAGAAAAGTTAAATGGACAGTATACCCAAATATGAAAACTCTGTCATGATTTTCTCACTCTCTAGTTGTTCCAAACGTGTTTTTATTTCTGTGTTCTAAAGAAAACAGAAATATACTTGGATAAGTGTTTCTTACCAGACAATTATTGGACCGATTGAATACCATAGAAGGCAAAATAATATTGGCAGTTAAAGTAAATGCCAACCTTATGCCGTCTTACATTCTTTAAAATATTAAGTTTTGTGTTCAACAGTAATTTTAATACACAATGGTAGTCAAAGGGGTAGGAACAAAGAAATGTATATAAACTAGAAACAACTTATGGGAAAAAAGAGCAGTGGCATGGGGTTGGGAGTGGTTGAGGTAAGGATGGGTAAAGTATGACAGATTTTTTTTTTTTTTTTGAGTGAACTATTACTTTAAATTGTCTTTGACAATATCAGACAATTTTTTTCAAATTTTTCCATTAAAACGTATATAAGACACAACCCAAGCAATGAGTTTTTAAATTCTGTTTTGGAAAATGAAAGAGGTTGAGGGGGTGGAAAATTACTTCATATAAACTCCTCCTCTTTAAGTGTCACTGTGACCTGGCAGTTGCCCTACAATAGACACATGTTAAAAAGCATCCTTACACAATTTAATATTAAGTGATTTCTATTTTTGAGATTGTCAGGTTCATCAGCTAAAGGTGCGTTCAATAACTTCTTAAGGTAATCCACTTTTCCACCTTTTTTTCCACTTTACTACATTTGTTTTGCCAATTAATAAGTGTGACATTACAACATGCCTGTGGTTGGAAAAACAGAAACCAGTCATGTCGAGTCTGATTGTGGACAGTTTTAAAATAAACCCACTTTGTTTCTTTATCTCTCATTCTCCCTTTCGCTCTTTTTGCCTTCCCCTTGTGTGGGTGTTTAAATATTAGGCCAGTGCCTGGTTTCATTTTTGCTCTCTGGGGCTATAACTTCCCTTTTTTCATCTTACATCCACACAAGTTTCTTCATTATGCTTTCGTACAGAGAAAGTTGATAGAACGATTTTTTTTAAGTTAGTGTTTAGAAATGTCCCTTTTCAGAATTAGGGCTGAACTTTAAAGACTCTAAGAACTTTGCCGGAATGGAATTACATTAAACCTAATTAGGACATGACTCACAATCCCAGATACTATGTCAACATTCATCACATACAACCATTATAAAAATAAACAACAAATAATTTATTTTACTGCAATGATCATAATACTGATAATGTTGACTTTAATTAACAACTTGAAATCATAGTAATACATTTATAAGCATAAAAAGTCAAAATTGTTATTTTTATGATAAATTAAATACTGTATAGAAATATATATGTCTGTCTTTAAACTGTTCCACAAACTGTATCTTAGTTGTTTTCTCCCTTTCTCCTCTACACTAACCTGACGCTGTGTAGAGACATCTGGTGGCCGACCAGCATCCCTGCGATGGCCACGACCTTGACTAGGTGCTCCAGATGGATGTGATGAGCGGGTGAGCAAGCCTCTTATTCTCAGGTGCACATAAAGGTTGGTCTCAAGGCAGAGGGGGTTAAAGACAGGGTCCTTCTCAAGCTGCTCAAGAGAGTTCTGGAAACAGTGATCACAAGGTTGGTGCTATAATGACATCACCACAAAAATATTACAGCCGTGATGTAACCTGTTAAATACCAGAGGTCAGTTGTAAGCAATCTATACCTAGGTATTTTAATGGCTGCATAGATTCTATTAGATCAAGGACATGTGTTGGACATATGTGGTTATGTAATGGTACCTCCACACTGACAAGTGCATTGAGTGGTGGATCCTCCGTCGCAGGAAGCAAAGTGCAGGGAAGCAGTAGTTCTCGTGTCAACACCGGTTTCAAAAGCAGAGCAAGCGAGTCGGTGGACTGAAGTATGTAGTAAGAGAATACACCAGAACTGGAACCTGTGCCAGACTCTGAGCGAACCAACAGGAACCAATCGCGTCTCTGACAAACACAGTAGAATGGTAAAAGAATATTTTTTGTGTACTAAATTTGACTCATTTAAATTTACAAAGAAGCTGCAACTTTTTTGTGTAGTCTGTATAGAAAATGTAGCAAATAAAATTCTAAAACATCAACTGTCTAACATGAACTCATACAGCAGTATGATTGATCATTACAGTACACAGAAAGGCACAGTCAAGGACTGACTTCAAGTGTATGACAGAGAGCATGAAACATCTGGTGGTTTGATTCCATTTCATCCCAGTCCAGCTGCCAGCAGGAGGTTGGTCTGATAACAAGAGGCAGTCCATACAGCACAGACTGACACACTCCATCGGCATGTAGAACTCTACGTGACACACATATAGGAAATAACATTCATTTAAACAGCTAGATCTAAAGGATCATTTTTAGAATCAGTAGTTTTAATAAAGAAAGAATGAATAGCAATAATGAATTCTAAACTCCAAAAACTGTGTGTTAATGAAACTGGAAAAAAGAAACACATTTGCACTACATGGTGTACATAAATTAGCCTATGTTGTCTAGGGCTGAGGGACATTGGTACAGTAGGATTGTACTGTATCACATAGCCAGAAAGATTGACCTCATGAGTATGCAAATCATATGCAAAATAATCAGAGGGGAATACAATGCATGACTGTGTTCTTATCTGTAAGAAAGACCTTAAACACAGAGCTCTTTGTTAGACAGATGAACTAACTCAATCTTACTGACTTATACAGTCCATATTCCTACAAGCATCTCACTCTTGTTTTTCAGCTTGCTTATACATTTAGTAAGTTTAGCAACAAAGTAACATGTGTTCATGTTGAAAAGATTAACGTCATGTATTCCAGATATCGTCATTAAATGTCTGAACGATGTGCAGAAACACCATTTAAAAAAAAAACAGACATTATTTTACATTGTACAGCGCTGTGAACATATAAACACAACCTTGCAATTGCAGTTCAATCCTTTTACATACAGTATATGTGTGCATGCGTGCGTGCATGCATGCATCTGTATGTCTGTTTGTGTGCGCGTTTATCTATTTGGGTAATGAGGCCTTAAAAGAACAGTTATTCCAGAAATTACATTGAATTCATATTTTTACTTACTAACATGCAACTTCCAGGGTTATATGACTTTGTTCAGTCATTATGGACTACTATTTACTATTCTAACTTTGTAATGTCTGTAATGTCTACTTGTAATAAATGTAATAAATATGTACACCAGGCATGGCATAATGATGTCAAAACTATGAGACAAAATTTCATTTCTAACTATTCCATTGTACCAACACAAATTACAACCAGATAAAATACTGCCTTTATTCCTTGTTTGTAAATAATACCCTTTAATGTAATATTTATTTGATTACACCTAAATAAAAGTGTGACCTTACTTAACAACTTGTAGACATTTTGGAGGAAGGTTCTCGTTGTTAGATGTCTTATTTATAGGCAGGAAATCTTGCATGCTTTCTGATTTCGCACCAAGGTCAGCGGTGTTGGGAAGCAGAACTGGGCTGAGAAGCCTCTCCTGCATGTCACACTTTAAACAGACTGCAAAGGGAGATGTTAACATAAAAAATACATGATTATGAGACAGTCAATCACATAAACAGAGGCGTCCCTAAGATGTTTATTTTGGATGTACAAAAACAGTTAAACTTGAAATAGCCCACACATACTACTAATATATTCATGTGTTTGCTTACCAGGTCTTGAATTGTTGGCAGTGCTGGACGTAGAACCTTGTGATGTTATAGAGGGGGGTAACAACAGATGAAGGTGTTCCCGATCTCCCCCTTGTTCATGCAGCCACATTTTCAAAGCATTTTCTACAGCGAGAACTGTGGCCTCGACCTGCAGCAGGTCCATCTCTGTGCCCAACATCAGGTTCTCTATGAAACAAAAAGACATAATAATACATTATTGTATTAACTTGTAAACACATTCATAGTTTCTTAGTTTTTAAAGGAGTAGTTTGCTCAAAAATAAAAATTCGGGTTCCCATTTGCTCAACCTCTAGTTGTTTACATTTCTTCGTTGTGCAAAAAGATATTTCTTTAAGAGAATTTATAAGACAAGCAAGTCTCAAATCAAATACTGATAATCACTAAGAATGCATATGCTTTATATATGCAAAAAATTAAACATTAATATCTGCAAGTTAATCTGTTCGCTAGTTTGCTTTACATTACAATGAATGGATATGTACCTTTTGCAATTGTGAACATTTATGGAGTTGACTTATTTCCTGGCAGATTAAAATTGCAGTATTGTAAAATCACCACTAGAGGCTGCTATAAAACTGTTGTGTATCCAATCAAAAATTAACTTTCTTTTAACCTGAAATGTTATTGTGTTTCTGGTATTTTATTATGCTAACATTTACAAATGTATTTTGGTTATGTCAGGTTTGAGTAGTTTAAATATGAAATGTGTGTCAAGCAGTTCTGCTATAGAGATTGGAACTGAATTTCTTATTAAAAAAACTTAGTGTATAACTTTCATTCTTAAGCATTTTTACATTTAATGCAAGAAGTGGAAATTGAAGCCTATGTGAGTGTAGATGGACAGTCTTTGAACTCCCAGTTCTTCTGAATTATTCATGTATCTTCAAAACTCTAAGAGGGTAATGGGGGTTACACAATACATCTTTAATCTTTTATTCCCAAACAAACACAAGAACCGAGAGAAAACCCTGTCAGCTACAGTAAGTGTAGAAAAACATTTAAATCTATCACAACCCTGACAATCTCTGTCATGGGAATTAGGATGAGAAAGCATCTAGGGCATTTTGAGACTGCCACTACACAATATTGAAGTGTGTGATAATTGCTTTTCGTGGTTGTTAAAAAGGGGGAGTACACCAACTTCTATACCCCATCTACATTTCAAATCAATGTAGAAAACATCTAATACCACTGTAGAGTACATTTATGGTGTCAACATACAATCTGCAAAGACATTTCTGTGTTACGAAGGTTAAAAATGAATCCTTCGGGTCAAATTGTTACATTAAAATGATTAAGATGCAGTGTATTAACATTAATTGCATATAACTAAGCCGTGAACCCACATTTTAATCAATTGAATGTATCACTATGCACATATAAGTGCAGATTAGTCTTCAACTAAAGCCACAGTGTGGCCAGTACCAATGCTCTCATCCAGATGGAGAGAGTGGGAAAAATACAAAGTGTTATTGGAGAGTGTGAAATGCATATAGAGTAAAAGGCAAAAACACTGACACACATTGTCAACCCCCGTATCACTTCATCTTGACACATTAATTGCATCTTTTTATGATACTTCTATTGCTATCTATATTCCTTTTTCTGATCAAGCATGAAACCTTCTGGGGATTGCCAATCTGATAATGCCCTTTTCAATTGTTTTACAAATCTATTAAACTATTTTTTTTAATACTCTTTATAAACTTTCTAATTTTAGCCTCATATTGGTCAAAGCTATATTGAATCTTACGTGACCAGTGCTGCTGTGCCTTTTATTTGATTTAGGGGGAGCTGTGGTGATGCAATTTTATCTTTAAAATTCTCAATAAAACAACCCTGCCGCGCAAACTTGTGTGCCGAAAAAAAGCCCAAAACCCAAAATAAAGCCATTAACCTAGACTAATAAAATTCAATGGCCTAAAAAATGTATTCTTTAGTAGACGTCTTGGGGTGCAGACGTGCCACGCTAATGATCTCATTAGCATGGCACTGTATGAGTCTCAGACACTTTTCTAATTTTGAAACACACATGCTGGAGGCCTTTACAAAGTTTATTTTGCTAAATACCGATTCTGATTTACAAAGTTGTCAATGAATAGAATGCATTCTGATTATTGAGAATAAAAGTTTTTCCAACTAAATCAATTGCTCAACTTTAATCCATTTACAAAGACTGCGAAACAAGCATATTCGACTATTTTGATGGACTGACCTCGCTAACAGCTTTTAGTAATGATAGTGATCAGACAGGCAATTGTGAGGCCTTGTGTTGTTCGTTGGTCCACTAATCCTGAGAGTGGAGTGTAACCTATAATGTTTAAAAATCAAAGTGCATAAAATCATGCATCAGATCCAAATAGACATCATAAAACCTAATAAGCCGTGTGGCAACTGCAGTAACATTTACATTTATGCATTTTGCTTTTTAATTCAAAGCGAGCTACATTGCACTTTACATTAGATTCTGAGTATGTAGACAAACTGACAATTTATCTTTTACAAAACTGGGTTTTAATTACTCAATGCATTTAAATGCATTTGATCATTTGATAAAAATGCTAAAAAAAAAAATGAAGATGGTAACTGGAAAATACCACGCCGGTACAAAAACCATTATTAAAAGGTGATGACCGACGATCACCTGTACACACACACCTGCTAATATTTTGATACTAGCTATGTTTGCTGACCTTTTACAATGTTAGCAATGACGGTAGTTTTCTGAAAATACAGACTGCTGAGTTCAGCTTCTGTACAGGATGGAGATTTTTCCAGTTTAGAATGTGTGGAAAAATATATGACATTTCTTATAGGAGAAAGGTTTTCTCACATTCTACTATATGTCGTTACAGAAGAACAATGTCACACTTAATATTCTCTGAATTCTTTGGGAAATTGCCCTTATTTAAATTTGTCAAAGATGTAAAGTTGGACAAAAACAAGGGTTTATGTGAAGTTTAGAGAGATTAATCTGAAAATAATGGCATTACAATTATAACCAACTATTAAAGCCCATTCATATAATGAAACAGCCACATACTGTTTAGTTTCTTGAAAGACTGCATACTAGAAGGCAGATGCAGTTGTAATGTATATTGTGAGAACAGACACATCAAACAACAAAGTCAACAAGCAAGGTCAGGTATAAACAACTCATTCATCATTGCATTAAACATGTAAGCTCTACACAAATAAAATAGCTCTCATGTTTATAGGAGACTGAGACAAAAAGAGACCATGAACAAAACAACAGAAAGGAAACGGGAGAAAATTTACGTTTAAATCCTCTACAAACAAAATCACAGTTGTAGTCTTCTTCTCATGGGAAATCAGCGCTAGAAGATGAAACAGTGTGAGGACAGACCACCGTGCCAGCCAGACACTCCCATGCACACAGACACACTCCCACATGCTCCTAAAAACATTCATAATCTCATTTCAAAGAGCTTAATTTTCTTAAATTTGGAAAGGGACATAAGTACAGAGAAAGCAACAAAGAGATGCACAGTCACAAATTTAAATCAAAGATTCCTGTGATTCTATTCATAGATAAAAAACAAAAAGGAGGTAAGAGAAAGAACCAAGAAGCAACATGGTTTCATGTACAGATACATAAAAACATAAATTGCAAATGTCAAGCCATGAACAAATTTATCTTCACTTATACACTCTAATGTTGTGTGATGTATTTCCCTGTGATGTTTTGAAATGTGGGCAGAAGACAGTGATTCTCTATGATCCATCTGAAGAGCCAGATGAATGTCTGCATCCTCAGACAAAGACTGCTTCTGATGACTCATAGTTAATCTATCATGCTACTTTGCATGGATAAATGGAAGTTGAACGCTTTGTTTTGTAGATTCCCTTCAGGAAAAATATGTTTTCAAAATAACCTTGCTAACCACATTCGGTTTCCTTTTATTGTAACCCTAAGTTAGTTACCCAATTTCTATACTTACAGATTTAGACATCATTCTTTACATTTATCTAATCCCTAGGCGCACATCTACTGAAAGTCTCAGGTCCACATGAAATGTAAACAACAAATTTAAAAGTATACTTGGGTGCTCGGGTTCATTTGTTTTAACCGATAGTTGGGTTTTTCGAATGGTTACTGGATAGAAAAATTAAATAAAACAAACCATGTAAAATAATTACAAAAACAAAAAACAAGTGCTGTTTGTGTATTAAATTTGCTTCATACGTGTCAGACCTGTCCATGCACTGTTCCCTCCAGGCAGGTTGCACTCTCCTTGCAACAAGCAGTACCATGTGTCAAAACAAAAACACATGCTTTTCAGCACCTTTAGAGGCCGCTCCTGCCATAGATATTGTGTCTCTATCCAACTTTCGGTGCCGATTAATCGGCAAAAGCTATAAATTGTTCTACCACTAATTAAAACAATTTACAAACTGTCTTTGTAATGCTATTGGATGTTGTACCAGGTTTCTATACCTTCAAAAGAAGATACATCATTAGTGATTTACACATATAATAATGGGTTAATGTCTTTTGAAGCCAAGTACTAGTTTGTGAATTTTTCATATTTAATACTTATTGACCTCTTACTTTAGACACACACACAATCGTACATTTCAGGCAAGAAATTATGAACATGTTTTTCATAACAGGTGTCAAAAAATACCCTCACACCTGGTATGGCATGAGAGGGAGTAAATTAGGTTAAATCTATTTTTATTTATGAGATTTTATACAAAACTTATTTTAGCCTATATGATAAACCAGGGTTCATATATTTATATTTCATGGAAAATGTTTTCTTAAAGCTTTAAATGATTTCAATCCGTCCCACTGAGTGTAGTTAATTTGCAGATATTTGTAAAAATAGGTTATAAACTAGCCATTAGGGACAGGTTCACACTGAGATATTACATGATTAAACAGTGTTGAACAATTACACTTTAGCCTGGAGCAATAATGAAGCAAAATACTGCTGACACACGACAAGCTAATAAGAGATACTCAAGATTTCTGCTAGACACTTAAGATAATAAGACTAGATGAGAATCTGATAGATGTTTCAATATCTACATTTTCAACTGTAAAACCATACCTTTACCACATTAAACACTATATTATATGAAAAAATTTGCCAATTGCTAATATATCTTTATGACAATCACTATTTTCATTTTATGTAACTTCCACTTATTTTTACAATAAATATGATAATTTGCCAAATTTCAATTCAATTCAATTCACTTTTATTGTCACATCACCACGGCACATGTGCCCTGGTGAGTGAAATTCTTAGGAGCTTGCTAAATTTTTAATAGACAAAACAATATTTTATGATTTTTTTGGTTTCATTATCTAACTATTATTACAGTACAGCTTCAGAATGCAGGCTTTCAGAGCCCACCAAGTTTTAAAACCACAGTAGATAAACCCACATGACAAGGCCATCACGAATAACCCATCTACACTCCCACAACAAAATTGCTGCTGAAATAACAATAGAGGTTCTGAGGCTTCCAGTGAAAACAAAAAATGTAGAGAAATGCACATAAAAATTTCACTCTTTCTTAGTTCATGATTGTTTGACTGCACAACAATTAATGACTTTGCATAGTTTATGAAATAATCTAAAAACTTCAGAGTTTTGGCAAAAGATGTACGTACACAGAAAACACAGCTTCAGAACACAATTAACATTAAAAAACACCCCATCATTCTTTCTGCCATTATGGCCTGCAGCTGCATGACGCTAAAGACCTATTTTGCAGCAAGCTACCTAATGACTGCCAACATATCCAAAAAAATTCCACACGCTCACACCCACTCACACTTAATCTTAACAAACAACAGCCTGAGTGACATTAACATAGGTCCTGCTTTTCACATCAGCATGTTATCCTAATCACGCCAAGCGATTACCATGGCAACATTGCAGACCTAAAGGAGGGGTGAGATGGAGATTGAGAGCATGGGTGGTTTACAACAGGACGCTTATGCTCCCATGGTTCTCCCAAACCACATAACTATATCTGCAACTTCTGAAATGAATAAAAAATAGCATGAGAGGTAAAGAGAGGAAGTTTCATTTAATGAAAGTTATAAAATGATGGAGATGTTTGAGGCAAAAGAGAGAAATACATGGTTGTTTTTTGGCAATAGAAAGACAGAGCATGATAACATTTCCCAAATGAAAAGTGTTTTAATGTTTAACCTATTTAAATCATATGGGACTACAGACATTTTTTAACAAAATAATTTGAGAATTTCAAGCATTATAACCAGCTTGTGATACTAGAATTGTAGAAGAAAACCACACATTTTTGTTTAATCAAACATTTATAATAATTAATAATAAATGCATGTATTATTATAGTAATATTACTGAATATTAATTTTACGTGCAAACTTTTTCATACCCCGAAATGCACAAAAACCTACACATGTACTCAATGAGTTTAATTTGTATGTTTTTTGTACTCCAATAGCACATTCACAAAATCAAACTTTATGACAATTAAGTCACTTAAATGATCTATAGATCTCCCTTTAAGTCAAGATTTAAACCTCATACAACAAAGAGTCTGTGATAAAAAGAGCTTTTATCAAATTAAGACCAGCAGGAACCAAAGTTCTCTAGGACAGCGTTCTAATACATGGTTGAAGAAGTAAGACTGAACTTATGTTAGACTATAACTTACAGAATCTGATATGGAAAAACTGTTTCAAATGGGAAATTCTTTTTATAATCCTACCCATAACTTAATTCCAATTATTTATCTAGGAATTACAACTTGTAGATTGATAATACTATGTTTAGTGGGGACCAAATACTAGTCACAACATAATTCTTTAGGTTTAACTTTAGGTTTAACAATGATGTTTGGTTCCCTCAAAGAAGGCAAACCTAAGCCGTAAATAAGATAAATGTGCAATTCCAGAGTTATAGATGTGACACAAAAACAAATATTTCTTTTTTTATTAACTAAACCTCTTATATTTGAGTCTAAACATCAGAAAAATATCAGTCTAGTCACAAGTTTAATTAAAAAAATAAAGGAAATTAAGATATGTGACAATGAAAATAAAGTTTTTGGAAGATCACAAACTTTCTGCGAAATAAAATGCACAAACCAGAAGCAATAGTCCCCACAAAATGATGGTAGAGCTCTTTATAGAACAAAAAATAGTTACTTGATTTTTGTGTTCCTATTTATGTAGAATATGTGGCATTACTTGACTATGAAAAAACAAGTGCTAAACACAAAGCGAGACCTGAGACAAATATTTTTACAAACTTATGTTGATATCAGAGCTATATAGTTTAGTTAAAACCTTTGGTCAAAATTTAGGAATTTTCAAAGAAATTCCACAAATAATGTATTTGGCGAGGGTAATTGGTGGTAATCCTCATGAAAATGAATGTTGACCACCATGTCAATTCAAAGTCACCAAGGTGTAAAATTGGACAAAATAGCAAATATTCAAGTTAATTGCAATATTAACACATTGCAAAAAGTAGTCTGGATAAGCTTGGAAAGCAACGTATGCAGTACCTGACCCAAAAACAAACTCACTCTTTCATACCAACACAAACTCATTATGTAGGCCAACACTCCCATGCACAGACACTCTTATTTCCTTCCTCAGTTAAAATGCTGATTGTGAAGCTCTAAGCAGAGTTTGTCTGCTGGAAGTTAAAAACAGGATGTTAGAAAAGGAGGGATGCTAGACCTCATGGCCGCTCATACCTGATTTTATGAGGAGGAGTGGAGCAGTCCAGGTCAAAAGTGAGCAAGAGAGTTACAGTGTTTGTGTGCAGTCGACTGACATGAGACTATTATCCTACTAGCCGCTCCCATGAGAGCAATCAGTAATAAAACTGGTATGGATCCAGTTAAACACAATGGACTACATGACCTCTAACTTCCCTTTACTAGACATAGCTTCTAGATTACAGTCTGATGAACCGTCTGAAACTGTGCAGCAGTTCAGTTGGTTTAACTGGTAATTCAAAAGTAGAATTGTTACTCTTGATATTTGTAATGTTAACTGCTCAGTTTCTTTCAAAAGAAGTAATTTTAAGTTGATAAAAAGCAACTCTCTTGATTTAATAAACACCTGGAATGTTTCCCTCTTCCTGAAACTTGAGGAACAATGTTCATCCTGATTTCTAGGAATAAATGGCTTTTGGTTTATGGCTGTCGGACAGAAAGAAGGAAAAGCAAAAGAGCAGTCGACCCATTCCACACTTTTAAGGCATGATGATAAACATTTATGATGAAATAAAAAACATGGAGATGTATAACCAAATGGCTTTCCAAAGCTGCTCCTCAACAGACAAAATTCCAATATACTTTCTTGCATTACTCAATGTTAACAGTCAATAAATTAGTAAAGTGTTTGTGCCACCCATGCTTTCAAAAATAAGAAACCATTCAAAACCAAGCTTCAGATGCCAGGTATTTATGTCATTGAGGGAGAATTCACAGTGACTACTATAATTTCTCTGAAATTAAGGAGTGAAACAACATAAAAGAGAAAGAGCGAGTCTTTGACTTGTGGCCTTAAATATATGCGCAAACATAAACTTCTCTCATCTTCCCCTGCACTCAACGTTTCACCACCTTCCATCCTATCAGATCACAAAGAGATTTAAATGTTTGGCTCTGTTTTTTCAAATTGCTGCCTTGTTTTTTCTTTAACGATTAAGCATTACATTTCACTACGGTATGAAACCCTGAGACGACCACAAATCCTTAATTAAAGTAATTATGCGGAAAACAAGAGAGGTCTAAATCTTGGCAGAGATCAACTTTCAGAACAAAGACTCAAAGAAAAGCCATTTTGGACTGAAATTTGTTGGCACATGTCAGCAATGTCTATTAATTTGAGCTTTTTAATACTGAAAGAAGTGTATTCCTGCATCCCTGCAGATCTCTTTGTAATTCAACGTCTTGCCAGATGTTACAATAGAAATGTACCTTACAATATGTCGCTTGTTGAAATGGGGTTTGTTTAGTTGAACAGTCACACAGTTGTAACTCTAAACTTGTCTGACTTTCTTACACAAACACATAAGAAGATATTTTGGAGAAAGTTGGTAACGGTCAACCATTCACTTGCATTGGTTGTGACTGACTGTGAGTAAATAATGACAAAATTCAAATATTGGGTTACCCCAACAATCAATACAATACTTGACTTTCTAGTTTCTGCCACAAGTTTCATTACCTTCATGGTTATTGTGATCTTCTAATGATGGTGTCTCTAGGCTACACGTTGGGGATCGATCAGAAAGATTTTGCTGTAGGATGACGGGAATAACCAAGAGTTTGCGTAAATTCATCAGATCAGAGCTTTTGAGATCCTTCTCCAGCTGTCTCAGGACTATCTGACCTGACTGACAGGTCAATATTGTCACCTTAGAAAGTAAAAACACATCAATGTTAGCAATAAAAAAGCACACAATACAGCTAAAAATACAGCTAGTGTCTGTGTGAAATACATCAACCTCATATTCTCTAGAGGCATTTAAAATACGATTAGCAGCTGAAATTGGAGTTTCAGAGAAAAATACGCTTGATTTGTTTTTCAGTTAATCACGGCAGAATTCAGATTCAGATCCAGACAATAGTTACACAGTGTCCCCATAAGACTACAAAACAAAATATACTATAATGGCTCTGCAAAGATGAAAGCAGCTGATGGTCATTTGCTGTCTCTCATGTTGAAATGGATTCCAACTAAGAGTCTGAGTGAAATGTTCTTAACAACAGAGAACATCTCTGTCTGAAGATTAATTGTATGATGAATAAGACACAGCAAAGCTAATTTAAGGATAAATATAAACCAATCATCAAAGCCATCCCCTTGATCTGTTGCATATTTTAACTATGATACTCAAAATATTGGATGTCATCATGTAATGAACATATTTGATGGAATGACAAAAGCTCTGTTGTACTCTCACTGCAAAGAGAGACAGAAAATAAAACCATATGCATCATATAATCCCATTTAGGGTACAACTATTCTGTATAATCTGATTAAATGCACTTTTCCCCTGCTCTGCTTCCTGTGGAGGACATTAGTGTTAGGTTTAAATGAAGCCTGAAGAGTGGCTGCTTTGGGCCATGTGGTGTCTGCTAGTGCCCCAACATCTTCGCTCAGTTCTGATAGTGGAGGGTAAATCATCTTTGAATTCATTGGTAGAAAATCTGAATGTGAATGCCCATGCTTTGAAAAGACAGACAATGTATTTGCTTGTGATGTGAGGCTTGTGAAGCTTTAAATCAAAGCCGGAGGCAACGCTAAAATCAAAAGACTATTGATTTTAAAAATAAGTTAACAGGCCAAGTCCTCATTAAGTAACGAAAGTGATTATCATAAGGGAATTTAAGATTCAGAAATACAATAAGCCTCAGATTATCTTTCAGTATATAGAAATCCAAGCTGTCACCTCAACACAGTTGCTGTTTACGTCCCCAAGAGCTGTATGACACATGTATTGTTTAAACTGCTGCAGGCTGTCCAGTACTGCCTGTTTAAGGAGTGCCCCCCGCTGCCGAATACAGCCCTCCTGAGGCAGGGAACGCAGCTCCTCCACACAGCACAGAAGACGTGTCAAGTTACCTTTAACTTGCTGCAGAAGCAAAAGAGATTAAGGAAGAAATAAGTGAATGAAAGATGATTTATATAGAGGTATGTCCTTGTATTTTCCTATTAAATTATGCCTAAACACTTATCCGTACCGCGAAGGGTAGAAGGCACTCTAGCTGTGCGCTGATGGCAGAGATGCTGAGCAGCGGCAGGCGGACAGGCCCTGCCAGACTGCTGGATAAGAAGAAAAAGTTTTCCAAGGCCTGACAAAGAACAGAGCATATCTCTGACCACCAGGGGGGCGATGCATCCACTATCAACACACGGGATGGTTGTCTAGTAAAGGATGAACTGCAAGCTTGAAGGATGGAGGAAGAACAGGATCTGTTTCTCGCACTCATGGCCCTTCAAGACAGAAAAAACATTTTGCATGTTTATTGCAAAATTATTAAAAATGACATAAACAGAGAGATTACAAAATCTAATTAATTTTTGTCTTAATTTACAACTTTTCCAGGTCAATTGTTAGTAGGGATGTGCACATTGATACTGCCGTATTAATATACTGACATTCAAAAGCTGCAGACTTGTTATTGACACTTTCTGAAAAAGTATTGATACTTTAATTTTATGAATAATATCCACAATCCGCATAATTACTCGGTTTAGTGCAATACGCAGTGCGAGCGAGAGAGACACAACAAGTGATCTATCAACAAAACAAACCTGTAACTTTGGGAGTATTTCTAAGCACTACAAAAATGTACAAAGTTCTAAATAAAATAGTTACCAAAAAGCAAAGATGTACATTCGAATAATTTGAAAAATGGCATGAAAGAAGTCTAAACGTATATATATTTATATTCTGGAATTGAATTGTATTTATTTAGATGTATGTAATTTATTTTTTTTAACATTTTATAAATTTCCATTTATTATTTTGGGAAATTTTTGTTAAAGAAATGTTTTGTAATAACTTCTTATATCCAGTATCCAGATGATTTGCATATAATTGAATTTCAATTTTGTTTATCCTTTTTACCTTAACATTGAAACTATATAGGAAAAATCCCATACACACTTAAGAAATATGCAAAAAGTGGTATCTGTATGTTATCTTATTCTAAAAATAACTCTCACTCATCTTTACAATGGAACTGATTAGTTGTTGTGGGCGTGTCAATGAACTGTCAATCATTCCAGTCAGGTGACTAACTGCCTCTACTCGAGCCTTGAATTCAAAATGAGTTAGTAAATTCATATTTAACGCATAATGTGAATATTAACATCTAAATAACTCTTAAACGAAACACAATCCACAACAAACCAAGTTCTTATCATATCACGTGATTAAAAAGAAAAGCCCGGGAAACCTCGGTGTGTTCTTTCCATAACGCAATAAACACAAAGGCTGATATTGTTACCCACAGATGGGGCAAATTGGTTAAATAAGAAAGCGTCTCTTTGCAATCTAAGAACTCATGAATGCTGTCCCACTCCACAAGAGAGGCCTTTGAACGCTCGCCTCGGGCTTTTCCTCAGTTTTAAGCACGACATTACCGACAAAAGACACTTTGTCCGCTTTCTGAAGAGCTCGGGATGAGAAGCAGACAGCGCTGACGGGAGAGCTGAGGGAAAACGACGACCAGAAAGAGAGCAGGTGTCTCTTCACTGCTGTGACGAAACACGCATGCGCGCGCCCTCTAACGGTCTTTTTTTATTTATTTATTTATTTTTAAATTGGTTTCGTGTCAAATTACACAATAAATAATTGTTTAATGTAAATGAGCTTTTTATAGTATGTAAAAAATATTTACCCGTCTCCACTTGAAAACGGAAATCTCGCGAGATCTGGGCTTTAAACGTGAACCTCAAAATGAGAACGTGGGCAATAGCGTTATGGATGTGACATTTTGCGTTATGGATGTGACATTTTGCGTTATGGATGTGACATTTTGCGTTATGGATGTGACATTTTGCGTTATGGATGTGACATTTTGCGTTAAGGATGTGACATTTTGCGTTATATATGTGACATTTTGCGTTATGGATGTGACAAAAAACGCTCTTTCAATGTTATTGTTGCATGTAAACCGAACCAACTGTTTACGTTATACAAAGTTATGTAAATACCTGACAAATATGAGTTTACGCACACATTTTCTATATAAAAAAGGTAAATTAATCGTGTTATGGAAGTGACAAAAATCAACTCAAATTAAATCGAAATGTACAAACCGAAGCAATAATATGCAACGAATGGCCAGATGTTAGGTCTTAATAGAAGTTACTATATTTTTATTTTCCATTTATTAGCAAAATGTAGCGTTATGGATGTGACAAAACGCTCTTTCAATGTATTTGTTGCAAGTAAACCAAACCAACTGTTTATGTTATACAAAACCCACACGTTTTCTATATAAAAAAGATAAATTAATCGCGATATGGATGTGACAAAAATCAACTCAAATCAAATCAAAACTTCTTTAGATTTATGTGATAGGAAATGTACAAACCGAAACAATAATATGCAACGAAAGGCCAGAGGTTAGGTCTTAATAGAAGTAATTACAGTAGTAATTAAATTAAAAGAACCTGTTTACACACCAAACGTTACTTGTTCACATTATCTTAAGTCAGTTCTCAAGCAACACGTGCCATGGACTCTATGGGGTGCTATGATTAATCTAATAATACCCACTGCATTTTCTGTATATCTTTATTAAGTTACCTTTGCATTTCCTACTGCTGCCTTTCTAAAAAAATGGACTCTTTGATTCATGAGTCATTTTCTTCATTGTTCCCCAGGTGCAGTTTTACGACTTATGAAATCAAATCTGAGCTGTTTAGTTCCCCGCATGTATAAATTCTGTGATTTGAGCAAAGGCACTGTTGCAGACTCACTTACTGAAGTCTGAGAGGCTTTAGCTGAAGGCTGTGTTGTGAAATCAGACCTGACATATGAAGACGCATCACCTCTCCGGTGTTGGCAGAAATCAGCGTGAAGCTTCAACATCTGTTTCTTAAAGATAAGGGGAGCGGGCCGAAGGCTTCAATCCCAGTGGTGGCGCTGCCTGACAAAATTGGCAAAACAGAAATTCAAATTCTGGAATGCTTGGAATGTCTCGTTTTAAAAGAATGTCTACAAGTTAAGAAGGAAACAGGAAAACAAACCATAAAATACTTGTTGTCAATGAAGTTTGTTTAATACCTCTCTGGATTAGTGGAAAAAATTAATATCTCACCAGGAACTGTAGAATGATTAGTGACCTAAATCAGAATATAAATATCAAAGTTTAAATCTGCATTTAGGTGAACACTTTGTATATTTAAATTACTAAAAAATTTTAGTTTTACAGAAAAAGGAGTGCAGGTATTATTTTTCATTCTATATTTCAAAGTCCAAATCCTAAATTGAAAATGAGACGATGTTAACATCCGTCCTTTTTTGGACATGCATGAATTAATATTCTGAGAAATCTCAGTATCATTTTGCATGACCTATATTCCATTTCCTTTTCCATTTTCACAATCTCAGCATTTGATTAGCTTTTCTTGGTACCCCTAAGCCTCTTAATCTAAAATCTGTTCAGTCATGAACAAAACCACCAGATTTACATAACATCTCTGTGATTAGATAAACACTTCATATTCCAATGATGATGCACAAGGAGGATGAATAGAGTTATATTCTGTTGACTCATGTACGTCTCACTTCTAGTTTAATCTTAAATAAACATAAATTTACTAAAGTTTTTTTTTGTCTGCCTTAGTCCTAGTTGTTTTGTATTTTTTCTGCTGAGATGTTTGATCTTGGGTAAATCATTTACAGTAGCATGCCAAATCTGTAAGACTGAAGGTGAACGTCTAAATCTGAATGTATTATAAAAGCAAGACTTCAGCTGTGAAATCATGAAGGATTTTAGGGTTAGGGTTAGGGTTAATTTTGAGAATTTGTCATGCCATTTTGTCTTGTAGTGAATCCATTCTATGCTCCATTAATATTTCATGCAAAATCAGTATTTTTTCTTCTTTAAAATGCACTGTTAGCTGGGTAAATTAATATTAATGAAATGTATATGTCCTGGGCCAAATTTTTATTTTCTAAAAACTATTAAAAATAATTTTTTGTGTTTTGGAAAAGATCACAAAAGAAGATATTTTGAAGAAAGTTGTTTGACAAACAGTAGTGGCACCTATTCACTTATATTGTATGAACCCAAAACCACCTGAAGCGATTAGGTGCCTCCACTGTTCCGTTACCATCATTCTTCAAAATATCTTCTTTATGTTATGCTAGAAAGAAAGAAAAATTTAAAATGAAGAGGGTAAGAAAATTACGAAGGTATTTTCACTTTTTGTGTGAACTATCACTTCAAGTCCCTATTCCAGAATCTCATCCCCTCATTCAATCATGACTTATCGACCCTTCAGTATGATTTACTGCTTTGGCTTCATTTTCCAGTCTATGTGCTGCATGGCCTTCTGTGTGATTACAAATTTGCCATTTTATTTATTTATTTTTGAGGTCAAGGTCTTTCCAAAGATGAGTCATGAGATTATGTCAAGACTAAAAATCTTTGGGTGAATTTATACTATTTCTCAAAATGACATATTATGCTATCACAAGGTCATTCACTTAAATAGTAATTATTTGATTAATAATCAGTACACATTGTGTGAGGAAGAGACACTCATAAGTACACTCATAAGTATTTGTTGTGAGCTGTCATGTGAATTTAGGTTATATAAATATATGTCTTACAGTTACATTGATGCATTGTATGCCTCTGTATAGAGTGAATGGCAGGGCTAACAGGAATGCCAATTAAATAGCAAGCTTAAGGGGTTCCCTCATTATCCTATTCATGAGTTTATCGCATACTGCCTGATTATGTGTTTGGGAATGGAGGTGAGAAGGCAGAACTTAATGGAAAACAGAAAATCTTCACACCTCTTCCACTGAATAGGATTTTTTTGTGTCTTTAAAAAGCCTAAATGGGAACCGGATTTAACAAAGACAAATACAGTGCCCAAATGACATCCAAAAACTGCCATAAATTTTACACGCTCTAGTTTTCCTTTGTGTCCTTTTTTTTCCAGTCACCCTCTGCTCGCTCCCCTCAGAAATCATCAAGTACGTTTGAGAATCAAGGGTCTTCACAATTGCAATTGGTGCAAGTATTTTTTTTAAACCTAATCCAGTCCTGTTGTCATGGAAATGGTCCTCTCAAATAGAGCTTTTGAAAAGTCTTGCATGAAAGATGATTTTGAGGGGGGTGGATTTTAGTCGTAATCGTCTCACACATTGAAAATGAATAAAGGAGAGAAAAGGTGGAAAACCGGGAAGAGAATATTCTTCTCACTTCGAATAAAGAAAGTGTCTTCTACAGAGATTGTTGGAATTTCGCAAGGTACTTCAAAATTATTTTTCCAGATGACTGGGTTTATCTTAACATTTCTGGTGCATGTTAAGGTTTGTAAAAATACCCAGTTCTAGATTTTGAACACTATATTTTCATTCTGTCTGAATGATTTCTCACTTCTTCCCCTTCAAATCCATCTCAATATCCTATATTTTGTCATGTATACCATAGGGCAAGACACCTGCTAATGGACTATCCTGAAATGGACGAATAAAGTTTAGATCCAGATCATAGCGTTCTCATCCAGAATATACACAGCAGAAGTGCACATGTAAACACGACATCAGCCTCACAATATTTTATTGTAGTGTATAGTATTTAGTATATAGTATTGTATATAGTATATGGTATTGTTGTGTATTCTTTGATCTTGCTGTCATGCGTTGTCTTTGAACTTTATCATCACATGGAATTGTGTCAAAGATGAATCGAGTGTGTGTGTGTTTGACATTGTCAATATTCCCAGCTGTTTTTATTCATACAGCTGTTATGGTGACCTGTTTTTTCCAATGCTACCCCAAAAACCTGTCACAACATGGAACATATTTTCATGTTGGCCAGGAAATGACACGACTAACACAGGAAGAGTGTCTACGAGTCTGTGCTCGCGAAGTCCAACAGTTTGTTTTTATTCGCTTTTAATATCTCTCGTGTTTTTCAGTAGAAACAGAATAATGCCTTCAGTTCCATGGTTTATGATGTATTTTTCTTATCTTCACCTTTCGTTCGCTCTGGTTGAATGCAGACACCTCAAAGCAGTGGGTTTCGAATTAAACTTATGAATCACTCTGCAAAACATGTTGATGTTCTCTATAATGTTCTCTATAATTCAACAACCTTATCTGTTGTGTCCCCTGAGGAGTCTCGCAGCCTGTCTCGAGAGAAGATAAGACAATGTTGATTGGCGAACCTGACCTCTGAAGTCCTGCTTTTGTTCAAACTGTGTATCTGATTGAAGTATGGAGAATGCGAGCAGCAGGCCGTGGCTAATGACTAATTACTGTACTGAAACAGGGCATGACGTGCATTGAATGCACTGCAGGTACAAAATAAAATTCAAAGAACATTTGAAATGAACATTATGCAGATAGTCAATGCGTTCAGAACTCTAAATGACTTTCATATGCGTGGAATATTTTACTGAAGGCTGTGGCATCTCTTACTTGCTCGCTCGCTCACTCTCTATCTCTCCTTGCTTTCCCACACCCTGTACTTTTTCAACGGGAACAGTTGGTTTCCTCAGTGATCACTTCTGTTGTTAGCATACAGGAAGCAGGTAGTGATGGCAGGAGACCGGGGGTCAGGAACACCAGGAACAGGATGTAAAGTCTTCAAGGATTCCCGGGGAAACAGAAAAGAAACCAATACTGCATGGCCAGTAACACTGCATAATGCTATAGGTCCTTGCATAACATACCGACACATTAAAATAACTCATAAATTAAATTATTTTCAAACTTATTACATTGAGTTTGAAACTGATTTAAAAGCAAATATACAAGGTTATGTTTTATTTAATTTGAACACAATTCTGCCACAAAATGTGACATTACTTGACATGTTCTTATACCACAAATTTTAATTTGTCTGTCATAATGTATGTCTGTGGATTGTGAATATAAATTTTTTATTTGTAAAAGCAAACAAATACATACATATAGTTAAGAAAATGATAAAACATATTTTAATATTTTTTAAATAATGTGTTTATGAATAAGAAATTAATATGCACAGAACACACAAAACCATGTAAACTTTTATTTGTTCATGCCATTAATAGTTTTGGAAGCCCTAGTAAAAATTAAGGCCTAGTATAAAATACGATGTCCTTGTGTTCCAACTTTTTGTCAGCAGTAAACAAATGATTACATTTGCTTTCATTTTAAAAACTAAAATAATTGTTGAGAAATACATTTTAAATTTTTTTGCATAAACTGCAATGTGAATTGTTTTATTGTGGCAGTGCAGGTGAATGCACGTTCATTGTATATCATATCCTGGATGGCAAAGATACCACAATTTCAGCCACACACAGGAGGTAAGAATTTACGCTTGAACTGATTTATGCTCATCCAAATCTCCCAAGTATGAATAGTCGAAACAAGAATGGCAAATGTCACGGATGTCAACAAAATGTAAAAAAGAAGAGATGGCCAATATCTACATTAAATCTGACTGTAAATAATCGGTGGCCCTGCAGTTCAGCTAACAATGTTTCCATCGAAAACAGGTGAGCCTTTATGGTTCCTTGGAAAAAAAACAGTCACACATGGCAAGCTTAGGTGTTTTGTACACATAAAAGGAAAGCTTGCCCCAAACAACGTTTCTGTCATTGTTTATTGTGCAGTCTTTGTATGTTCTTTAGTGAAACGCACAAAACCTGTTGATGCTGCATTTCTTTAATACTATTAAGGTCAAAGAGTGGCAAAGTCTGCCAGTCATCTGTGGCCGTCTCAGTTTGAAACAACGTTAAGGTTAAACAATAATGTTAAATTTTTATGTTAAGTAAGGCCGGGAAGAATGATGCGCTTTAAAAGTTGTGCCCCTATTCCTGTCATGTGCACTCTCCAAAATGAGACGGCAGGAGAGAGACACTGCCAACTGGTACTAAGCATTCTAATGCAGTGTCGTATCGCAATATTCCGCCTGCAAGCTGTGAGGCCTTATGGTTGTTTCAGAGAGATGCATGCTGGGACTGTGGACGTGTCTGGTCAGGCTTGACTGCACAGATGAGGGAGAGAGTCAAGCTTCCTCTCTGTCCCCTTCATCTGGGAACTCTCACTAGGATGTCACTTTGTAAGGCTCTGTCAGTTTCTACAGCTTTCTATTTCTTGAGAGGGCTTTATAAAATTGTGATTTCTTGTCCTTCAGAAGGCCTGAGAGGGAATCCATATATGTTAGTTTTACACAAAATGCATAATATTAAAAGTAAACAAGGTGCATTGTGTAATCGCAAGTCCTTTATGGATCCGTAATGTTACGGCTTGAAGATGTCATGTGGACCTTTTCTGCCATGGTGCTGCGTCATAGCTTTTTTGAAGTCCACCTTGTTTGTTTAATTATACACTATTATGTGATAGTGATGTACATGAGCTGATAACACAGCGTTTTGTTTTCTAAATAACATGAACAGTATGTTGGTTTGGACAAAAAGTACAGTCATCCTATATCTATCCCATTACCCAAGGCTTTTTTAGAAATATCATCCCAAAAGGGTTAAAGGATGTGTGATTTTTGCACTGCTCTTGCCACAAGATGCACAAAGTTGTCTATGTAAGCATTTATAACGCCAGGTCCCATGTAATAATTTTAGCTTTAACCCCGAGGGTCTCTGAGTGCAGAACCTCTCTCATTTTCTTTCCGTCTGTCTCTCTGTCTCTTTCGCCAGTTTCGCTCACTCTCACACAAAGACGGGCTCTGAAGCTTAATATGTCCCAAGCGAAACCCATTGCCACATCAATTAATCATGTTGCTCTCTTATATTAAAGCGGAGTGAAGACACCGTACCATAATGAAATTGTTCCTCTCACCACTCACATTATGGAGCTATAAGACTGAAACCCACTAGTTTGTGTCATATAACCCAAATTATTATACATATTATGTATAAAAAGAACAATGAAAGACTAACACAGGGTGGTTGAAGGGAAATTTTCTTTATTCTTTGCCAGAAACAGCAAGAGAGCATTGCATCGCCTGCATCCCAAACCCTAGGTGGCCAAGAGCCATGGTCTGTGACGCGACTTTATTCAGTGAATCACACAATTGCGTGCGCTTTTGTGTCTGTTCTACCTACAGTGTGCAACTCAATGCCAGTATTGCCATGTTTGATTTTTTCAGGTGTCCTGGCTTGTTACCATTGATTGTTTGACAATAAGGCCTGATGGGAAAATCAATCTTTTTTTAAATCCCCACTGCTTTGGTGTAGTTTGGCCTAATTTAAATGTCAAGATATTATTTGATATTATTCTCATGCAGGATTTAAGTTTGTGTCTGTACTGTGCATATTAATTTTGTATTTATAAAAACAAATACCGAACATTTAAATATTAAAGGGCATTATAAAAATCATTAAATGTAATTACATATGTTTCACATTCAAGTTTTTATATGAACTATAAAAATGTCAGTAATTCTAAATATAAAAATACTGTGTGTGTCTGTGAATGTTTATAAATACAAAATAAATACTTTCTGTTTGATTTTAACAGTGTTCTCGTCTGTTGTTGGTTTTCTTCTTGTCATAGATTATGTTCTTTGTTTATTTGGTTTGTTATCTCATTAGAACCTTAACCTTGCATTTGGATCCTCCCTCTTATATTCTTTGGACTCACTTGTTCATAATTACAAAAACAAAAATGTGCATTACACAGACATATATAAAGTAAACATCAACCTTAACTTTTTATGAGATTACATCCCTATTTTTATTGATGTTGGTTTGACGTTGTAAATTATAATGTATACAGCTTTTCATAGGGTTTCATAACAAAATTAGAGATAGAGTTGAGGAAAGAAGATTAAACCGTTGGCATATGATAAGCTTATAGCTCTTAATTTCAGGATCAGTTGTGGTCTTGTGGTTGAAGAGTTTGTGACGATCCTTGTGACGAACTTGTGTGCAGAAGGTTGCGGGTTAGAATCCCAGTGCCAGCAGACAATGACTGAAGTGCCCTTAAACAAGATACCTTACCCCGTTTTCTCTGCAGTGATACTTGGCAACTGCATAATACTTGTAAGTAAAGTGTCTGCCAAATAAATGTAAATGTAAATGTTAATTTTTATGGAGAATGCAGATAGATTTTCTAAAAAGACATGGTTTTATATTTGGGTCAGAAATGTTTGCTTGTCATATCGTTCTGTCCCGAAGCAATTGATATAATAAATACTGTACTTTAGTATAACCCATGTGTGGGAACACAGTGAATAGTTACACAAGTTCAAGTTGGTTTTTGTCAGAGAGCACTGGGTACTGGCGATGGAACTATAGCAGATGGTGACAAAGCAGATGCTGTATCAGAATCTCCCTGCGCCAATTAAAACCTAGGGTCTCGTGTAAGGGTCCTGACGGACATGCTATTGAGTAAGTGGATTAGTTACCTCCCCACTTGGACGAGTTAAAGGAGGGAAATAGGAATCAGGCCATTAATCCTATTGTACGAAAAGAGGAGTGAAAGAAAGAGAGGAAGAAAAGAGGTAGAGCGCCATTGTGTCTCCATCAGATAGAGAAGGTCAGCTTTTCAGGGAAAAAGTGCTGCACTTGTCTGTGCCCTCCCATTCTGAGTTACAGAAGAGTGGGAACGCTTTTGATAACCTGGCAAAGAGCGAGGAAAAGATTTCCATTATTATGCCTTCATGGGTGGTTCCATTATTTCGTCTCCACGGCTAAATGTTTTTTTTAGATTCCTGCTTTCTTTCTGCCGTAATTGAACCACAGATGTCTTTCCATTCATCAAGTTTTATTAAAGTAAAGATATGTTCTCATCAATGAAATGAAGGGAGGAATTACATCAATATCTTTTAGATATAAAACCCAGTGGAATTTCCGATTTACCCAAATGTTGTTTTCATTACAAGGCCTGTGACCTTGTCAGGCATGAAAATAAGGAATCAAATTTGTCATGATGATCAAAAGTTTCATACAGAGTCCCTTTTTTATAATCTTTCATTTAACGCTCTCTGCTGGAATCTGTTTCAGGCTCATTAAATTCATTGTGATGAACAAGATACCAAACCATGATGTGCCTTTATACAGATCTAAAACATATCAAAGTAATAGTTTTCAATCCTATATTTTGATTGGATGAAGAACATTGTTTTCAGTTTAGCCCCTCCAATGTAGGCAAAATCTAACTTACTCACATCGTCATAAACAGCATTGCCTGGCAAAACCCTCATTGATTGTTAATGGATTTTAAATGCCATGTCATTTTTGTGTTGTCCAACAAATTTTAATGGATTTTATTTTAAGGGTGTTAAGATGCAAATATGTGTTTATAATCTTATAATGTTGGTACACATCCTGTACTTTGGCATCAGTTCCTGTTCCCTGCTTGTTTGAAGACAACAAATCACTTAACTTAATGATGATCTCACCTCAAATCGCATTGTCTTGTTCCGTTTAAAGCAAATCCCATCCCTGGGACTATGGCACAGCATGTAGATTTGAAAAAATCACTTAAAGGGTTACTTCACCCAGGAAGCATATCACAAATTGCTGTTCTCGTCATTTAAACTATGACTTTCTTTAGCAGAATATTAAAGAAGATATTTTAAATAGGCGTCGACTGATAGCAAGGCTGGACCGCACTTGCCGATAACTGATTAACTAACCTATACTTTTAAATGGATTCTGGATAAAAAAATAAATTTTTTCAAAATCAATGTAAAACAGTATTGAAATCTGTTGAAAATAAAAAACAAATAAACTGTACTATTTGTTTTAAACATGTATCTTAAGTGTCCGAGCTGTCTCTAGGCAGCCAGTGCACTCCTTTCAACAATCAGTTTTGCATGTCAAAACAAAATCAGATGATTTGCATTTATATATTGGGTCATGCTCTGTATAAGGATAACAGAATGGCCGCTTCAGCCACTTCAGCCTCAATGCAACCCAGAAAAACTATTGGCAGGGATTTTGCTCATAACCGATTGTTCCCGTCTACTTCTAGTTTTAAAGAATATGGGTCACAGAACAATATGGGCCTCTTTTGACCTATTGAAACCAAAGTGACATCAAAGAAGGTATTTTGAAAAATTTGGGTAACCAAACAACATTGATTCCTATTGACCTACTCAAACTATAAAGACATTTCTCAAAATATCTTCTTTTGTTTTTAAACCAAAAGGAATAAACAATAATGATATTTTTTGCTGAATTCTCCTTTTAATGGCAACGCAACTGCAGCTCTTATGCACAGCTTCACCAAAAATGGTCATTCTTGAGGATTTTGCAATGGATTAGAATGTCTCAGGTTTTTTTTGTCTCTTCATGTAATCTCAGACTGACTTTATGGTGAGATCAGATATCTGTGTGCCATCTGTTGTACGACTCATTGTATACATAAAAATAACATTCGATCATTAGAGTAGCAAAGAATCTTAACCCAGTACTGTATATAATTGGATATTATCTATTTTTTTGAAATATACATTTTTAAATACCAATAATTGAATGGATCTGACCACCGTAATTGGTCACTGAATATTCTGAGTATTGCCCTACCTCATCTTGTGTTGCCCATCTCGACACATTTCAGTATGCTTGAATCTAAATATACTATCAGGCTTTTTATTTTATGATGACAGCCAGTAATACTTCTTCAGGTTTCATTAATGGAAGGAATTGTAACAAAATAAACATTGAGGCTTTTATATATAAATATTTATTTGAAATGTGATTATTATGTTTTGTTTTGTTGCAAACAGAATTTTACATGTGAATGCAATGCCGTTTTCTCCAGACACTGTATGAACAGAATTTGAGTGTGTGCGACCCGTGCTTAACTTCTTAGTGTAGTTTTAAATTCTAATCCTGGATTTACCATCTTTAATCCAACATAGACTGATCACTCTTGTCTGGATATTAGATAACAAAGACTGTTTTGTGTCTTTTCTTTTCTGTTGTCTTGTATTAGGTTTGACATCTGAGTGTCCTGGTACAAAAGAACAAGTATTTGTTTATTATAAGAGAGCAAAATGTGTAATTGTGTAATTTAACATTTTTAATATTTAAGTGATCATTTTATCTAAAAATGATAATTCTGGCATGAGTTGTTCAAACGTGTATGAATTATTGATTGATTTGTATGCTGAGAAATATATTTGTTACATTTCTTGTAACCAAACAAAAAATGAATAGTGGCAAAAATGACAGTGGTAGTAAAAGTGTTCATCAGAATAAAGAAATGTACACAGATATGGAAAACCCTAAAAGTGGGTAAAGGTGGGTAAAGGTTTTAAAAGAAGCATGCAACCTCATTTAGCGGATTCCATTTTGACATGGATCTGAATATAAAATGTCAAAGAATAGGTATCTTTTATTTTTCTGTGATGTGGCAGCAGAAGGATGTCATGTTCTCATCTTAGCCCTCGCTGTTGTACTCTCCCACGGTGCTTTGCTTTGATCTGAACAGAAGAACAAAGACAAAAACGAGGTCAAGTTGATGCGAGAGGAGAGTTGTCAGATCCTTATTTGTGTGAAAACATATGTTGTGGGAAATTACTTTAGATCTTGAAGGTGTATTTGGCCACACACGTCTAAGCCTGCATGGTGTCATTTGCTTTTCTGTAAATCACTTTGAATGCTGCACATTTTGAAGTAAGAACGGCTGTCACTTTTAATGGTACATGCTGCAAATCATAAAACCGTTGAGGAATTGAGGATTGGTTGTTTCTATAACTGCTATGTGTAAACATAGTTACTGTCTTTTCTTTATTTCTTTCACATCTTGTGACATCAACAGCTCTAAAAGTTCTTAAAGTTCAGACCTTCGCAATTACAACTTGGCACCTTTGAAACGTTCTTAACTACCGATCCCACAATCTTTGTGTTGCAAGCACAATGGCCTATACAAACTGAGCTCCAGGAACACTTTCATATTTCTTTTGAATTCCTGCATGTGATTCCTGACAGCCAAGAACATATGTCTTAAGGATACCGTTGACCGAAAAAGATATTCCCTTTAGAATTAATACATCAAAAGGTACCACATGTGCTCTAGCTAATGCACTACTCCAATCATACTGAGTGGCAGCTTGCTTTCCCAGCCGGCTCACAGCCAGACAGTCTCCATATGATGCCACGTTTACGCAACGGCTGATGCCCCACCTGAGTATTTGCATTGGCTTTTGTGTAATTCCGCCATCTTGGATCTGCAGGGGGTGGATTGTGATATTGGCTTTGAGCCTACATGGTGACAGATGGATAAGCTGCTGTTGGCCTCAAGGTCCTAAAGCTCTCTTTAAACGTGGCCAAGGCCAAACCACCACAGGTTAGGCTCAAGGTTTACCAAAGTGTACACACAGTTGTCATGGCAACCTAGAGACCAGACATTGTGAGAAAGGAAATGGTTTTCTACAATAAAAAAATGATGGTTGTTTTTGGGAAATGCTGGAGGGATTGTGGATTTCATGTAATAAATGATTTATTAATTCCAAAGCTTTGTTTTATTTTAAAGGGAGAGTTAACATAACAAAGTAATTCTGTCCTCAATTGCTCATCTTCAAGTGGTTTCAAACCTGTATAAATTTCTTTATTCGGTGAACAATAAGGAAAGATATTTAGTAAAAAAGGTTGACAATTGAGATTTGGGGGCACCATTGACTAGCATAATAAAAAGAAAAGAAAGATGTAAGAGAAAATTTTATACATGGTGCCATTGAATTTTCAGTTGATAACATTATTCTAAATATCTACATGCATTCAACAACTTTTGATTGAGAAATTCCTGACTGAATCCTTATTTAAGGTGGACTATCCCAAAGAGAGTTGGCAAAATGTTAGTAACTGAAATGAGATACTATTGATCACCATATTAGAAATTAGAAATGAATTATGGTAATCAAGTGTTGCCGCAATAACCTTACTTACTCAAAATTAATATTAATATCTTTCTTTGTGTTCAACTGTACAACTGAAGAATTTTAACAGCGTCCTTCTCTCTTTTAGACTCTACAGTCATTTTTAGAAATGGCTTAGATATTGTTAATAAGAGGCTGTTGGCCAGTTTGTGTCTCTGTGATTTCAGTGCCTCTGTGTGATGTGTTTTGGCATCAGCCCCTTTGCACCATGCTGACTACAGTTTGTTATATGTGTCTTTTTTTTATTTATGATATGCTAAAGAGGGTGATTGAGAGTAATTATCCATCTATACATTCTTTATTCTATAATTATCCATAATACAACATTACCATCGTGTATAAAATCGTGCATATAGTTGGTAGTTGATTACAATTGCAGAACTTTTCTGCGATTGTCCTGGTATTTTTTGTTCTATTTGACAAACATTACCGAAAGCATTCCAAAATGTTTTTCTCCGGGTGGTTTCTCTTGTGTGCAGCTTTGGGGAGGGTGTATTTGTGGAAACGTGATCCCAAAAGCAGCCATCTGCCCAAATCCTTTTAGATGCAAAAACATTTCATTATTTCATTTCACGTGAGACACATGACCATGTATTTAAAACCTGTATTTATTTCATGCTTGCTCTTCGAAAATATTCATGCAGTCAAGGCCTTTAACAGACTCATGACCTTGATTCTCTTCATAGAGGCCTTAAAAACTAACCATTTTTCTAAAAGATATCCAACATTTTCTTTGGCCTCTCTTTATGTTTTACTCATGCATATTCATTTCTTAATTAGTGGGGGTGTAAACTGAATGAATAATATCTGCCCTCTGTTGGATTTCACGTTCAGGCCTTTCATGGTGGATTAGTAATTATGAATCAATGTAGGGACTATATGTGGTAGACCCAATGATTGACATCTAAATGTGCTATTTAATTTATGCATACAGCCTGCTCAAATATATTCTTCAGCATAATGACTTGTAAGACCTAGTTTAGAAACCACTTTATTTAAGTGTATATCATGCCTTATCAGACGGGTTCACATTTATATTAAGTGGGTTCAGTTTTCCTCAGGACTTTTAATCCTGCAAACTTTAACAGAAAGTTATGATTTACCTTAAAATTAAAATTCTGTCATCATTTACTCATCCTATTGTCATTTTTTCTTCCACTGTACATAAAATAGTGTATTAAGAAGAATGTCGGTAACTGCCACCCATTAACTTGAACTGATTTTGTGTCCATACAATAGATGCAAATATGTTCCAATGCTGTTGGGTTATTAAATCCTTCATGATATCTTTTTACGTTCTGCAGAAGAATGAAGGTCATGAGGTATGTTTGTAAATATGACATAATTCTCATTTTGGGATGAACGTTCACGCCTAAGTACATGCGAAAATATTTAAAGCTCTTGATTGTGATATGACCAAGATCTGACTTAAAAGAATTGAATTTCTATGTTCCTTGCAATTGTTGTAGGTCAGTATACGATCTTTAAGGTATGCAGATTAGTGATGAATATTCATCCTTGTTTACTAAAGGGCATGTTTATTAGCTCCCTAGAGATCTGTAAAACCCTGATGTTTGCTCAGTAATAATCAAGACAGTGATTTGTTGGTGGATGATTTGAAATTTTGTGAAGCAGTTGATGCATGACATTACAACAATCCCCTTATCTAACCCCCTACTGTGAGTGTCTCGATAAAGAAAAAACATCTTGATGAATTAAACGGGGGTTAAAGGATACAGCACTATTTTTTCTTTTATGTTCAGTAAATCTATAATTATAATTAATGCTGGTATAAGAATCCTTGACCTATTTCATTTAATCAACACATTTGTACATTTCGCAAACTCTGTATTCTCTGTTTTTGCTCTTTTACTCCATCACCACCTTACTTTCATTGTCTCGTATTTCTCATCTACCCTTTCATCCATTTTCTCTGCTCCATTCTAATCTAATTGAATTAGTAAATGGGGTTGAAATGCAGAAATGTGTGAGTGCACACATAGCATGCATGGGGAGAGAAAGAGTAGAGCATGTACATTATATCATGGGTAAAAGCTAATGGAAATGAGTACATGCGTGTTCTTTTTAAGGGGGTGTGCACGTCTACCTGTCCCGAGCAATAGGCTAATTAATGTTAATGGCAAGTTTGTCTATGTAATTGAACAAATGGCTCTTTCATAAGGTGCTTATTAAGTCAAACAGAGCCTCTATAGTCCTAGCGCACACTACAGTAGACTAATTATATTAAAACAGTATTAGAGGTTATAAAGCACTGCTGGCACAGAATGGTTTGACATTTTCATTGTTTTCATGTGTGAGTGGGTGTAGTTAGCCCAAGGTACTCTTTATCAGAAACCCAGAGTCGCTCAACTACTGGTAAAAAGCCCACAGTATCTTATTGAGTTTCAGCTGATTTCTGCATTCCGATTTCTAAAATTAAATATATGAATATGTATTGGGCGAAAACTTAAATTTGTTTTGTTATATCCTCAAAGGGACAGGGAGAAAAATAAATATTTCTTAAGTACAGCATCACAAAAATACATATTTTTTCAGGTTTTGAATCCATACAAAATGTGTCAACATGGTCCAAAGTTGGTTAGCAGCATTCTTCAAAATATATTCTGACATATTTTTATTTCTGGGCGTACTATAACTGGAAATTATACACACACTGCAAATTAATATATAACCACAATCGGAAAATAAAAATTTATTTATTGATTACTTAATTAATTTATTTGATTAAATATCGGTTGCCAATAGAGCGTTTTCCATTAAGGAATGAGTTTCACTGACGAGAATTCTTCGTAAGCTATAAATTCATCAAAAGACTTGGGTGCGATTGCAAACCTTGAAGCTATGAAGATGACCTACTCGGATGACTGTTGAGGTCATTTCTGTAAACTTAACTTCTCAAATACCATCAAATGTTTCATCCAAACATTTGCCAAATCATTGACAAAGGGTTACATTGAAAATATTACCACGATATGCATTTGTCTACAATATTTTAAATGACTATATTTTATAGTGGATCATCTTCAGAAAAGAAATTTACAGATGGATCTAATTAATAACATAAATCAGTTACATGCTATCAAATATTGTCAACATACACTCTCTCCTGTCTTGACATTTTAGTGATTCCATTCCTTTCTAAAGATGGGGGATGGAAAACATCTTGTATCACCCTCACCATCCCCCTCAATGGAGCACCAGCACAGACCTCAAAGTCACCTGACCTGTCAGTCTACCAAGGACCACTGACCAAGAGTTGACCATAGATGGTGAACAGATCTAGAGATGTTATCACTTCACGTGTGTCCTGTTGGTCCAGTTGCCTGAGGTTAATGTGCGAGTTATACTGCTGTTATTCGGGTGGAGAAGACCAGGGGATGAATGGCAGAATTGCTTAACGATCTGTAGTTTCGCGTCTGATGACTCAACATTCTCCTCCAGCCAGTCAATGAACGGTGCTGGAGATATGAGGTGAAGGAAGGGAATGATGTTTTACTTGAGGTGAGCGGAAAAGGTTTGGGGGAGGGCTGGTCTCAATAAACTAGAATACACACTGATGGAATGGAAAATTATTCAGCTGGGAAATGTCCGCCCGTTATTGTATGTGTATCAAAAATCTGGTGGGGGACACATTTATGATCTCCTGTTGTGCTCTTGTTTCCATAGCTGTTGATTTTGCTATATTTTAAATAGAATTGAATTGTCTGAAAATTGAGGGCATATACCTCTGCACATCTTTGCACATAAAATAGTCAGATTGAGCAAAGGTGTATGTTGGATTGGCGTAAACCTGCCAATGCATCTTAAACATTTTTGGTAACAGCCTGTCTTCTGTATAATACCATCTACCCCTATGAAAAATGCTCTACATTAAATGTGATATTATCTCTTCTTTCAATCCAATTCCTAAAGAACACCATTGACCTAAACATAGCTTCCTTAGATCAGAAGTGTTTCTGTTACAAAATTGTTGGAGCATTACATTAGTAGCACAAAGGTCAGCACAAGGCTCTTAAATATAAACCGTCCTAAATGAATAAACAGAAGCTGAAGAAATAAGTGATAATTCCAAATTTTTATTTTATCAGCATTTCTAGGTGTATTGTGGTCATTTTAGTCCAGTGTCAGTTGAATTACAACAAAATTAAAGCACTGTGAAAGATTGCCAGCATGACCAGGCACACCGAAACTAAAAATTTAGGTTATTTTAAGACTTTTTTTAAATGCACTTAAAAATGTTGCTGTTTTATAAATATAAACTTGTTTTCTTCTCAGTATTTGAGGTCTGACAAAAATACAGAGCATATTTTGTGTTATTTTAATTAGTATGATTTTAATCTTCATATTCTGCAAATAAACGCAAATAGAAACAACTGTTTTTTTATTTGGGACAAACATTGTTACAAGTCTATGGAATGAAACAAAAATGTTTTTTTAGTAAATGTTAAAAACAGACAAACATCATTCTCAAGGCTGTATAAAATGCAAAATATTAATTCCTTTCTTTTTAATTTATTTATTTTCCTCTTTTCTTGTTTACATCACTTGTTTACATCACATTAATGGCCAGTATCCCTGTATAATAACTGACGGTGTTCCTATACAGACAAGAATATATACCAATCATACTGTGATTTTCCTGCCTGTTGCTGTTCTCCTGCAAGGTCACCTCTTGGACAGAAGATTGATGTGGACTGACTGATACTCACACTTACACACAAATGAAAAGCTGTAAATTAGTTTTAATCTAAATGATGACCAAGTAATTAATTTGATCGATACAGCAAGATTATTGCTAATGGATATCTATCTTTCTATTAATGAACTTTAATGCGTTTAGGACACATTTCGTTTATTTGATAATTAATATCAATATTTTTAAGACGCGCACACACATGCACAAACATTTTTCCACTTCCTCCATTAAGATATAACATTTTGGATGTGAGCCTTTAGAAATACTCCGAAAAGACGTCTCTATAGGGGTCTCTATGTACACAGCACCGGTTCTTTCTCCATGCTCAGGGGACATCGAGACCTCACCTCAAGGGTTCAAGCCTCACACTGTGTAAGTCTCTTAGATCAGGCGAAGAATAACAATGTCCTCCACCAGATAAGTTCCATGACAATCCCTTTACGGCTTTCTCAGCATGCCGAAGCAGATTGGTCTTTCTATAAATGATCCCCTTTGGAGAAGACAGCCCTTAAGAGCAGATCGGAGATCAGTTTTTCGACAGAGTATGAAATGATGTGAACATATTTTGGCATGGGAAGCTGACAACGGGACAGTTCTAAAAAGCACAAAGTGTCATTGGGCCTCTAGGAATTCACCTATGCTTTCTTCTGTCCTTTTATCCTCATAAAAGAAGTGCTCGTTCCTGGGGTTCAGTAAGGTTGAGTGGAACTCATGTCAAGTTAGTTGAGAGGTTAAGAAGGACGGCCAGAATCTAAGCAGATGACACTCGATTGTTGGTTGTACATTGAATGCGGATTGAATGTACCTCATCTAAAAGAGAAAATTTTGTCTTTAATTACTTAACTACTTGTCATTTAAAACCTGCCTTATTTCCTTCCACAGAACACGGAAGAAGGTATTTAGAAGAATATTGGCACCCGTTGACTCACATTGGTTTTGTTTCCATACAATAGTATGGGAATTTGGGAATAAACTTTCTTCAAAATATCTTCCTTTCATTTGATCTATCGTTTGTTTTCCACCTGTCCTGAGGGGGGCGTCATCTTTCAACATTATTTAACCTGAAATTGCATAGGGTTGAATGAAAACAATCCAGGTTTAACCTCAATGCTTCAAAGTATTATCCCCCATCCACAGAGCTATTGTTGCATTCCCACAACATGTTTCTAAGTCACCTTTGAACTTTGTACTTCTGCCCCATGAAATCCAGTGAGTGGTTCTTGTGGATTACATAGGGACAGATGGACAGCGGGTCATGAACTGGGCAAATCTGCTCTCCCCGGTGCTTTTGTCAGGAGTGAGAGAGGATTAATATTCCCTGTATGCCCCTCTCATTCATCATACATGGTCGTCCCAAAAATAACATTAATCATACACAATAAAAAATAAATGACAGCTATCCTTTGTCAAAAAATCCTAGTGGATGTTTATTAGAAATTTGTTTTGGATTTTAATAAAAAATTGATTTTGGAACCACTCCTACAGGATTCTAATAAAAATTTAAGTCTTTTTTTATAATTTTAAGAGTATTCCTATAAGAAATATGATTAATTCTAATAATAATCCAGCACTACTTTTGAAACTTGGAAACACACACACACACACACACACACACACACACACACACACACACACACACACACACACACACACACACACACACACACACACACACACACACACACACACACACACACACACACACACACACACACACACACACACACACACACACACACTTCCCACAACCAATAGGATTTTAAGAATCAAAGAGGCTTATACAGAATAAACTGATTTTTTCCACAAAGGAAAAGTGTCAGATTTTAATTTTTAATTAAATTATTTGCAATCGCACCACAATAATTCGTATATAAATATCGCACAAATGTCTGTAAATGATTACATAAATAAAAATATTACCCCGCGCACTCTCGTACCTGTCGTGTGACGTCACACACGGGGCGTGGCTTCGAGATTTGACTGTAGCTTAGCGTGTGCGCGTCTGTTGGAGATTGCCGATGCGCGCTCAAGCACGCGCCCGTTCCTTTCTATTCTATTCGCAATTCTATGTGAAATTCTACATGGGACGCGTTCCGTTTATCTCCCAGGACGGTGATGTTGCTTTATGTCACGGGACCATTGAATTCGGGCTCAGCCGGTGCACGGACTGAAGGGTTCGAGAGCTCCGGGGTTCTGAATGTCTCACGCATCGGATTCAACTTCGGAAAAGTTCCACAGTTCCTCGGACGGGTTCGGTTCGTGAAGCTTTCCACACAAATAGAATAAGACATTTCATTTCTACCCCACTGCGTCCTAATAGAAAATGCGGACATTGAAGTAAAAGAACCCATCCAGAATTAAGGGTTCTGACTGGACCGGACTCCAATAGTTCTGTATTGTCGGATCATGAAGTCAGTTACTCGTCTGTATGTTTTAAATGTGATGCTGGGGTCAGTCCTCGTGTCCTGGAGCGCTTCTATCAACAGCCATGAAGGTGAGTACAGTTCACCGACGGAGGAAGTCAAAGGATACATCGAACAACTCTTCAATTAGAGTATCGTTCCATATATGACGTCACACTTCCGAATGAACATGGGAGCCAGGTGACCACCTGTGCGCGCTCTCCTATTTATGCAAATGAGTCTGCGCAGGTGAAAGTGGAATTTTGTTCTGGAAGTTCCTTGTTTAAGTTGTGTATTTGTGGAGGTTGTGTGGCTTTCATGCTTTGTGAGTTTTCCTCGTTTGGTTCGAATTGAGTTCTGTTTGGGTGACACCGATATGGCCGATAACTCTTTTATATTTGGAGGCCAATAGCCGATATATATACATATATGCCGATTAATGTTTTTTCCAAGCAAACACTTACCGTTAATTTAATTATAAAACTTCATAAAAGTTTGAGCTGATCTCTGGACTGTACTGTACATTTCTGTGGGCACTTTTTTGTTGCATAAAATCAAGAAATAAAGCAGAAATAAAGTGAGGATTGAATGCCTAGGGGTCAGTAGTACGCATGAGAAGCGGTACAGACGGAAGAAATAATACCTCATTTATCGGCCTAAAGATATAGACCTAATTTTATTATTGGACCGATAACAATATTTCTAAAAAAGGCTTTTATTGGCTGATATTGAAAAGGCTGCGGATTTATCGCCAATCCCTACTTAGTGATATCTATAGAGATAGAGAGAGGTCTGATCGTCTAGGCGAGATCGTCTATGCGAGATCGTCTCTGCGAGCTCCTCTATGCATTATCATCTATGTGAGATCGTCTATGTGAGATAATCTATGTGAGATTTTCTATACGAGATCGTCTATGTGAGATCGTCTATGTGAGATATTCTATGTGAGATTTTCTATGCGAGATCGTCTAAGCGAGATCGTCTATGTGAGATATTCTATGTGAGATTTTCTATGTGAGATATTCTATGTGAGATTTTCTATGTGAGATATTCTATGTGAGATATTCTATGTGAGATATTCTTTGTGAGATCCTCTATGTGAGATCGTCTATGTGAGATCCTCTATGTGAGATCCTCTATGTCAGATCCTCTATGTCAGATCGTCTATGTGAGATCGTCTATGTGTGATCGTCTATGTGAGATCGTCTATGTGAGATCCTCTATGTGAGATCCTCTATGTGAGATCGTTTTTGTGAGATCGTCTATGTGAGATCAGCTTTGTGTGATCATCTATGTGGGATCGTCTATGTGAGATCCTCTATGTGAGATCGTCTATGTGAGATCCTCTATGTGAGATCCTCTATGTGAGATTTTCTATGTGAGATTTTCTATGCGAGATCGTCTATGTGAGATCGTCTATGTGAGATCCTCTATGTGAGATCGTTTTTGTGAGATCGTCTTTGTGAGATCGTCTGGATCGCCCTTACGCACGATTTAACTACATCCGTCCTCTCCAGCTTGTTTTCCTGTTTTTGTAAATGGGCGATTCATGCATTATGGACGGGACATTTTGTGTTGTGTACGTGACATAATAATGTTGTTAGAATGGTTTTGTAACCGGTATATTGAACCAACTGTATATGTTATACAAAATCCTTGTGATGATGATTAAACATGAAAAAAATAGGAGTCTATAAACAAGTTTTCTATTTTACAAAAGGTAGATAAACCTGCGTTATGGACTTGACAAAAGATTGACACCAACTTTGGGAGACAACAAACTTTATTTATGTGAATTAAATGCTAACCAGAATCAAAAATATCCAACAGATAACCAAGAGATAGCTGTTTGTAGAAGATTATTTATTTACCATATTTTAATATTCATCGGTCTGTTGATGTGCAAAATGTAGCGCTATAGCCCTTACTTTACTACTACTATTTTATTACAACTTAACTAAAATCATGCACTAAAAATAAATAAATTTTCTTCAAATATAAAGAGAGACGTCACATGTGTATTTTAACAACCAAATATTGTCAACTGTACTATAAGTAAACTACAAACCTTTTGTAATAAACAGATTTTTTCATGGTAAGGTTGACAGTTTCAAGGATTGCCCATATGTAAATGATGAAGGCGTTGCATTAGAATGTGTTGACTCTCTTACTTTCAGTTGTTTAATTCGCCCCTTCAGCTACTCTCAAAATTGCATTTTTTCTGCGCATTTATATGCAGACTACCGTAAAATGAAAAATGACAGTTTGGGACAAACAGCTTTCCCTAGAGTCGATGGTGCTGAAATTACATGAAATGTTACTCCGTGGGAAGAAAGAATGTAGGTAGCTTTACTTTCTATCTTTGAAGCACTACACACCAGTCCTCCTGACACATTGGCTCTGTGCTTGACATGCAATAAGAATAAAATTATTCCATCTTTTTCTTACCAGCAGTCCACACTTGTGTTCTGGCTACTGCTGTGCTGAGACCGTTTGCAATCATCATCCATGTTTATTTTTATAAATCAAGATTTTATACTCCCAAGTAGCCCATTCTTGTTGAACAAACCTCCAAGCCGCTGTTTATAAAGAAGAAATCCTTTGGCTCATATGGGTGCCCTTGTGTTTCTAATGCCGCTCACATGAGACTGATTAGTAGCTTAATCACAGTGGTCACTATTTCACACATCAATGTGACATTGTGAAGAGTGCAACAAACCTTCCTAATGCTGTTTTTCGGGAAAAAATGACTTATGTTAAAGTTACAAATGCAAAATACAGTGCTGTGCCATTGTCTTTCATTGGTTTAAGGGTTTGAGTCAGTATTTACATAATATGTAGTAGTGTGTCATCAGAAAACATGTGTTTACATTTTTTACATTTATTTTGCAATTATTTGTAATAATCCAGTGAAAATTGTATTATGCAGAACTGTGAAAATACTTTTTTATATATAATAAAATATTAAATGATGACACCACATCTCTGTGTGGAGCAATGGCTATTTTCACACATCTTGTGCATTCAAAACTTTCATTGGATTTTTTTAAATAATGGTAAAATGTATGTTTACAAATCGTACTCATATTGTTTGAAGACGCGTTGCTCTAAATGAAAAAATACGGACTTATAATTGGGGTGAAAATGCTGACGTTTGCAACGTTCACAACGTATACAGTATAAACAAAGAATACAGTGTACAAAGTAAATTAAAAATTAAAGCTTTATATAAGATAAATAGAGGCTAAAATTGAGAACTCTTTTACTAAATAGGATTAAAAAGGTAAGTCATGTGTCCTGTTTTCAGACCTCTCACCTCCACCTACACAGGGTCATGACTTCCACATTCTTCACAAAGCATACTCCTACAGTGCATGGGATCTCACGCATCAGCAGAAAACTTTGCAAGTGCCTTGTACATCACTCCTAACAAAGGGTCAATGGAATTTTTTGTTGGTAAATGTCATAGCAAACGTAAGCAAACCAATAGTAGCTGTATAAATTTTGTTTCTCTGTGAAGCGTTTGTAATTGCGTGATTTGTTGCGGAGATTTGTGTGTTCTATGTACGTATGAGACATTAACCCAAATTCCTGACCTTTTTCCAAGCCTCTTTTAAAGAGAAACCAAATAGTTTTGACTTGTGTATGATGCTGTTTAAAATAATTTATCAGAATATAGAAATTCTTTTTTATGCTGTGACATGGTGATTTGATTATGTTTTCTTTTTTTATTAAATGTTTTCTTGGCTGAATTTAAGATGTTCATTTAATTGAATATATCAACCTAGCACGCACAAGGTCTGATGAAGGTCCTTTCAGACATTAATGGTGGCAGACAGCTGAGGTCAAATGTCTAAGGTCAATCTGCTTTTGTGAAAATGTTGTCTAGTCGGCTTTGATAACACAACCTTTATTTAAACTTTACCTTTATCTCTTCGTAAGCCCAGAATTTATTCTTAGTTTGTTTCATCCACAGTGTTAAAACAACAACAGTATTCAAGCAATCACAGATTGGTTATTTAAATGTAGTCTTTCCATGTCAATACACATTATTTTTTTATTGTATTGTCTTTGGACCTTCAGCAAAATGCACGACACGCACACCGACATCCTCAAATTTAAGTTACGTATCATTATATTCTATTATATTTTCAATCAATTAGCATTAAAGAATAACAATCAGTTACATTTAAAAAAATTATTTAATTCCTGTTGTGTAGCAGGAGAACTTGAAGGCTCCATTTTGATCTTTGTGTTGATATATCAGAATTTTAAAGACATGTTTCCACCACTCACACACCTTCTGCTCCATGTAGCACAGTTATCCCGCCAACAGAAAGATCTGAGGGCCGGTATTGCATTGGACTGATTGTCAAGTTGTCATGATGTTTTAAAGGGGTTAGTTCATGCAAAAGAAATGTATTCTTTTTTCATTTTCAAGTCAACTCAAACTTGTATGACTCACTGGAAGAATGACCTAATCGTCCAAAAAATAGACATTTCTCAAAATATCTTCTCAAAAGGAAGAATCATTTACCAGTTTTAAATCACATGATGGTGCATAAGTGATAATAGAATGTTTGTATTGGTTTGAACTATCCCTTTAACTGCTTATTATTACATTACAACTGTCAGCAGGTCGGTTAAGGATTATTATTATTTAAACCTCTTCCTTGTTCCTTCGTGATTTAATGTCCTGAAGGACAGACACTGAGTGTTTTGTGAAATTATTGACCAGTAAATTGTACAGTAACAATATTTTCATACTGTTTGAGTTGGAAACTGTTCTCAGTCTGGTCAACAAACAGCAGCTGCCGGTTGTTTATATTATGGGATCCTTGAGCTTCTGTATACCACACCTGGAGATATAACTACCTGTTTCCGCACTGAAGTGTGATAAATACAGTGTGTGTGTGTGTGTGTGTGCTCCCTCTGGGGGAGGTGTAACCATCCCTACTGTGGCAACCTTTACCAGAAGAGCTGAGTACAGACTACTTCACCCTCAATAAAACTCACACCACGGGGCGCTCTGTGTTTCATTAAATGTCTCATGTGCTCATTTTAATGAGTGTCTATCTGTTTTTTATAAGCCTGGATTTGTCTGGTACAGTATTCCCAGTTTGTGTGCACAGTTCGTGTGATGTGGGCTTTGCCTTGTTTTTCTTACATTGTCCGGTACTTGTAAACTAGAATTGATGTCACACACTGCACCAGCGGGGCAATGCAGTGGCCATATCTCACAATGGAGCATGTTTGTGTCTCTGCTCTCATTGGCCAGTCACTGACTCCGCTCATGAATGTGTAATAAGGCGTCATCATTGATAAATGAGGTCCTGTGGGAGGAGACAGAACTCTAGAGCGGTAGAGCTCTGCACTGATTGGAAAGTATTGATTAAGAAGATAGGGCCTGATGACGGAGTTGGAGGAATATGTGTATATTGAGCGGATCTTGGATATTATTGAGGCTTTTGTGAATGTAGAGAATTGGTTTAGTATGTTTGTTAGTCTTTTTTAGTAGAAGCATCACTCTTAATTTTGTTTCTGCTATTGGCATTAGTGAAAGCTTAAATCATGCAACTTGTTAAGGGGAGATAATAGAGCTATGGTTTTATTTCTTGGAAAATAAAAAAAAATCGGTTCTCGGAGCTCAGCTAGTTATTGGTTCAATTCCCATGGACCGCACATATACCTATGAATAATGTAAATGCAAATGTTACTTATGTAATAAAACTGTGATAAATTTCAGGGATAGTACACCCTAAAATGAAAAAAAATATTAACCCAATAACATTTCAAACATGGATGACTTTCTTCTACAGAGCCCGAAAGAAGATTACATTCACTTGCATTTTGAAGTGCAATCGTCACTACCGGTTTTTGGTTGCCAACATTTTTCAAAATATCTTCTTTTGTGTTCTTCAGGAATAAAAGTGAGTCATAAAAGGATAATAAAAGTTTTTATTTTGTGAAAACTATTCCTTTTAAAGGTTTAAAACTAAGCCCTATTAAGAGACCGGAATATCATTCAGGCGCAAGTGTTTTTTTAGGGGCTGATTTAAAACCAATATGCAATAATAAGTGTAGGAATGCAATAGTAAACATCTAAAACATTCTAGCAACAAACTAACAACAATACATTAGTACCCACCCCACCACTTCAGCTTTGTTGATTTTGATGTAAAATTCAAAATTCTTAAATTCTTTTTTTTGTGTCCTCACTTTTTACTTGGTATATCAGTGCCATATCAGTCTCTGTTGTACCCTTGGCCCTTACTTGTGGCTGCCAGACTCTTATTGCTCTTGGGGTCCGCTCCAAGCGTGACTTTGCCAGAGAGGAAACCTAGCAAACCCATTCAAACCTTAATGGCAGGATGCAGCCTTGAGAGAACAAAGGAAGACTGGAGTTCTTTCTACACGCATGCACACACACTTCCAGACAAACATGCGTGTGACCCTCCCTGTTTAAATGTGAAAAGGCCTGACTAATGGGAATCAGTGATTTTGCTCTGGTTTGGCGGAAGGTAAAGGATGTAAAAATCCAGCCTTGTTAGGTCCCTTCTCGCTTTCATCCCTTTCTTTATTGCTGGCTCGTAATTGGTAGGAGGTGGTAATTAAAACAGGATGGCTTGAAATACTTATGTAGGTTAAGCTGTCAAGTGGAGGTTTATCCCGAATTGTCCCGAGAGTTTGCGTTTTTGCACCGATCTCGGATCAGCTGTGCCTGATCTCATATTATGAAAATCTCATTTTAGATCAAAATTAAAGGAAAGTGAAAATTAAGATATAATCCCATCTTGTCATTTTAGATCTATATACATTTCTTTCCTCTGCAAACCACAAAAGTGGATTTTTTAAGATGGAAGGTAAGCGGCAACCATTCACTTGCATTGGTTTTGTGAATGGGTGGCACTGCTGTTAGGTTATAATAATTTTTCAAAATATAGTCTTTTGTTTTCTGTGGAAGACTACATACATGTGCATACATGTTTAAAACTACAGAAGGGTTTCATTTTTGGGTGAACTATCCATTTAAGCATGTGGCCATATGGAAAGGATGTTGGGAAGCCCAGACGTGGTCTTCGCTCTTATGTGTGCGGCTTTACTATAGATGGGTAAATGAGAAAAAGATGCAGAATGATTTTCTAAATGTGCCTAAAGAGCTTTACAACAGATGCTGCCATGTGTCTCTGTGTCCCTGTTTCTCTCATCAAACTAAAAGGTTGTACTTTGTGTATCTCCTTTGAAATAGCCAGAATATATTTCAGACAAAGGAATTATTTTGATGCACGTCTCTCTTGAGGGAGTGTTTCACAAATTGAAATGATCTGGGATATAGCCAAGCAGGGCAGTGTGTATTCTTTATCTCACTGTGCTGGAAAATCATTATTGCCTTGTTCCATTATGATGATTCAAGTGTTGTGTTATAGTAACGCAAAAAGGCTTTCGAATCATGATCATTGGAGTAGCCGTACATAGGCTGAATTTCTGAAAGCACACAAGCTTTGATCTCATACTTTACTGGGGAAAATATTAACCACGCTTAAAGCTTTGTGATAGCATAAGAGGGAGAGAGCGAAGTTAAAGTAGAAAGAGGAAAGAATATGGCAGATGAATGTACTGTCTGATCTAAGTGTGACTAGGAGTAATAGTGTACGTGTGAGCATTGTTTTTCGGTCACTAATAGGATTGCATTAGATTGCACATACATGCACAAGATCTTTTTCAAATAGCATTAAATAGTGTCATGTAAGGATATGAGTTGTATAAAACCTATTCAGAACATGTCTTGTATCTAAGGTCATGTGTCACCAATAAAAAAGTCAAAATGTGTTTGCCATAAGAAACCATTTGAAAATTCTACTTATTTTCATTGTGACGCTGTTTTAATGACAGTAAAGATAAAAAATAAATTTATTGGAATTTAATGAAAGTCAACATTGAGCTTATTGTTTGAACAAACACGTCTGGTTTCATCAAAGCTTAAATACTGTAAAATACAATTAACACACACAGTTAAATGTGTGTGACTCTTGAAATTTTAAAGCTGTACCACTTTTTTATGCAATGCACTAATTAAGTTTTTGGCTTTGTGTCCACACAATAAACTAAATGGTGACCAAGGGTTGTGGTTTCAGGGAATTTTCTAAATATCTTGTTTTGTATTCTGAAAACAAGGTAAGTTGCACATGTTTTAAAAGAGATCACTTTAATTTAATAAAAATAATTTTCTTTATTTGATCATTTTTCATTTTATGTGGTTTGTCAAAATCAGTATATGATTGGCAATGAGAGTAATTTTGAGATTATTCACTGTAACTGATCTGTTTAGGTGGATGGGGTGTCAGAAAGCAGTACATTACCACGAAATGTGAGTTTGTTTGTGTGGGGCGCTTCTTTGAATATGCATTATGTTCATGTGTAACATTCAAATGTCTCAGTCTGCATGTAGGTCACTAAATAATGCATTCTTTTCCTCCTGGGGACGGTTTGGAGATGCTCTTACTGATACATCTCAACTTGAGACTTCTATACTATAAAAAATAAGAAACAAATGCTGTGAATGATTTGCCCCACTCACCACCTGTTGCACGCTTCCTTCTACCTGTGTTCGCCTATTCTTTCATATCTTTGACTGACACAAGGCTTCATTGATGTTTGTTTCTGGCTGTGGTGCTCTATTGGTTGGAACTAGACTTTGTTTCAAAGTAAACATTAGATAAGGGCAGTTATAGGAAGTTCATGTTTTATGTTTAGGTAATGGCTCGCGTTTTAAGGATTATAATTTTCAATCAAACATTTGCAAACATTAGTTCACACTATCAGAAGTGTGGAAAACAACTGTGAAACCAAACATATAACTCATCCTGCCTTTCGAAGACAGGAAATGCTGTCTGTTTTTTTTTACAAAGGAAGTTGTCAAACCCTTTCGATCTTATTCGCTGTTTATGTGTTGTGTAGTTCTTTCAGTGTCTCTAAGAACAATTGTGGACACACCCAACACATTTCAGCTCTAAAATCACGAAAACAGTAAAGTAGAGTCAACTTTTGGACGTGTTGACTCATTAAGTACAAAACTACCATAAAACCAATTAGACAGACAATGGAGAGCTTTTAAAACAAAACCCTGTTAATCTAATGATATACAATAGGAATGTGACTGTGGCCGAAAAAAAAAAATCACTTTCAAGTTTTGTTCATGTTGTTTTCAACTGAGAAGACTTTAGTCAGTGAATAAAGAAATGAAAGTTGTGTAAAAGGAAAAGATGACAAGTTAACATCTTCATTTCCGTTGATCATATGTATCCATTAGTTTCATTATCGAGCTAAAAGTTAGACTCTGAAAGCATGAAAGCATTCGAAGAGATTTACAGTACTTAAAATGCATCTCCATCACTGCACTGCCACTAATGTCCTTGAATATTCATGGGTCTCTTAAATGAGAGGAAACTTCTCGTGTTGCCATATAGTGAAGTGACTGACCTTCTGTAAAAACACAGTGCTGACTTTAGCTGACACAAAGTAACATTTAGCCAATAAACTTTAAACCACATTCTAATGGACTGTTAGCTTAACATGGCATATGCACACAGAGGTCGATCACATCAATTTATAAATATGTGGCAGATCAATATACAAATACAAAGTGGGGATAATACAGTACCGGTCAAAATGTTAGACACATTTAATTCATGTATTGGATTTCTGGTGTGTGACCCGGTATAGCTAAACAGTTTTTATTCTAAGCTAAAGCACTGATTGTCCTCCAAAGATGAACAACAATGTCAGATGTGAAAGAAGCCATTCTTCTAGTGTATCTTCTGTTATGACATTAGGTTATGCAGTGCAGCTTTTCAGCTGAACTATGTATTTATCTATGTAGTATTTATAGTATTAAGTTATCTATAATGTTAAGACCATATATAGTATTAAGAGATTAAACTGCTATGGATGATTGAATCCAGACAAAAGTGTTGGTTTTATATGTACAATGTTATAGATCTCAGACATTGGACACATGCAGCTGTTGAACGTCATTGTCGTTCTCGCTTTCTTTCTTTCTCTCTCTCTCTTATATTTATATCTCTCTTATATAGTTTTTAAGGTTTCTCAGTGCAAGAGCACAATGTCCATAGCTACCAGGCAACCATGCATAGTCTGTTTGTTTGTGTTTTAAATATAGAATCTAACAAGTGGTACATTATGTTTACATAAAAGGACAACAGCAACAAGAATTTAAATTTGTCGAGTTAAAAGAATACTCAATAATGATTGGAAGGTTTGGAAAAACTAATGTTACATTTAATCCACATTTTTTCTTTGCGTTTGTTAACTAGTTTTAAGTTTTTCTTGCATGTTAGCGTACATAGAAGTTCAACTCAAGTTTTGGAATCTTTGTTTAATTTTTTACAAATATGAAATTGTGTCATTTATTTTGTCACATTATTTCAAGACACAGAGCTTTTGCATCTTTACAGAATTGACTTTTAGACTAAGTCTATACTAAGACATTTACTAAATGTTAAATTAAACCAATTCTTAATGAAGTGCATTCAAAACGTGTTTTCAGTTTTACAGTAAATGATGACACATATAGGCGTCTGGAATGCATGCGTGTTATCAATCTAGATTTTCTGGTGTATAAATGGTGTGTGTTAAGCATTTGTTTATCACATTCTATATGAAACACACACAATGGCATTTGAAGAGACAATGCAGGAGAAGTCATACTGTTCACTGAGATAGAAACAGGCGTGATAAATGGATCGAGAGATCAAAAGAAGAGAGAGAGGTCTGATGTGGATCTGTGGTTAATGGGTTTATCTTAAATATATTTGCGCTGTCAAATGTGTGCCATTGTTTTTGTCAAGGACACTCACTGGGAAAGTCAGTGCGCTGCTGATAAATGTTCCTCTACTCTTTTGGTTTTGAATGAGCTGTGTGTCTGTCTTTAACTCTGAAAGCGTTCCGAATCCATTCATTCTCCACGGCTACAGAGAGACACATACTGATGCAAAGGGATCTACTCTCGAGGGGTCTTGGATAGAGAAAAGCGTAGAGGGAACGCAGGATCTAAACCGAATTCCAGGCACTCCTTCATTTAGATAATCATTAATAATGAATGTGTGACTAAACAAACACTGTGCTGCACAGAGCCTCATGAGCAAATATTTTTAAGCAGTTTCTTTTAAACACCATCACTGTAATTGAAAAAGAGCTTTTGTTGCTGGGATTTGAGTGTGCGATATGGATTAATGCGACCTGTAAACAATCCCAGTTAGTGTTTGTGTGCCATTGTTAATAGGGAGTTAGTCTTTGTTTTGGCCATATAAGTGTGTGATAAGGACAAAAAAGAAACACAGTTAATGTGTAAAAATTTGTAAATCAACACAGTGTAAGAGGGATAGCACATAATTTCTCAGTCATGGTACAGTTTACCCTTTGACGGACGGACAGATTTTTGTCCAGTTTAAGATAAATTTACTAAATGTTAAATTTAAATTTTGTAGTCAGTATTTCTTTAAAAAATGTTTTGTGTGATTTTGTCTTCATAACCGTTGCATTATGGATTTGGATTCATAACCGTTTTCATTAAATGAATTATATTTGTCATATATTTGCATCAAACACTAAACAAATTGGTTGAGCACTAGTATTTGTGTGTAACACACAAATACATGAAGTCATACCCTTATATGTGCAGAAGAAACTCAATAAATGTGAAACTCAATCCATGCACACCATTTTGTAGACAACACACATACACACACACACATTAAACAAGCTATGACCTCATTGTCATTAATACTGTCATAAAAAAGATGCAGGCTGCACTGGGTGTGAACTATTCTACACACACTCTTCTTAAATTATGCTCACTTTACTTTGATTTTAAAGAAGTAGTTCTCCCCAAAACAATTTTTATCATTTATTCACCCTTATATTTCTTTTAAAAGCTATTTGAGTTTTTCTTTGGCAAAACACACAAAAGATATTTTGAAGAATGTCTGTAAACACAAACAGCACGTGCAAGTCAAAAGGGGCCAACGTTTTTTTTACCAACATTTCTCAAGATATCTTGTTTGTGTCTTTGTACAAGAAAGAAACAGGCATGAAGGTGAGTAAATATTGACAGAAATTTTTGGAGATCTATCCTTTTGATGCATGTCTGTGTTTTTCATCTGAACGAAACCTGATTACACCGTCAAATTAAATGACTGTTCTGCGGAAAGAAACGTAATTCTTTGGTGACATATAATAGAAGCTTGTGGAGTTCCCTTTACATTACATTTAATACAGTTACAGATCTTCTGTTTCTGACAGAATTTTTATCTTTTATAGCTTTTGTATAATCCTGCTTCTCGTCTCACACAGAATCCCTGACCATTAGCACGTGTCTAAGAACGTGATGTGTTTGAGACCATCAACATCCCACCACATGTACACTGTTTACAGTAGAGGAGTCAAGTAATTAAGGTTTGGAGGATTAATGTAAGAATGGGGCATTAAGTGGTTTGGCTGGGCAAAGAAGATTAAGGGCCAGCTTCAGGATTATTGTACATCAAAAATTAAAAGGGGTCCAACACACCCTTAGATGGTGTAAGCATAGGGGTCAGATAAAAGAAAGAGAGTAACTTGGGGACAGGTGAGCTATTACATCACACCTTGGACACAGGCTGTTTTTCTCTGACCACCTGCTCTAGTAACACTCCAGCAGTGTCTTTAGAGCAAAAATATACTGTATGAGTAAGACTGATACTGCAATGCTTTAATGGAAAGAAAATTGAATTACAAAATGAAATGGAATGAAAGAGGATCATATGTGAATGATTAGTTCTTTTATTCATACACACAAGCACAGGAACATTATGTGGGCTGGCAGTAATGCCCGCCTGGGGCATTACGACCAGTTCAATAGAAATACAGAGTAAGGGAAGATTCAGTCTCTTTATAACTAGACCATATAAGTCATTCAAATCCAGACTCCCCTTTCACTTTTTACTAAGTGGGCCGATCTGATCTCGCAGTGAATTGGCCAAAGGGAGTCGATGTGAGTGAGTTGTTGATTACTATCACATGTCTTGATATAATTGTGTATGCTGTATTCTAAAAGCACAAATGACTGCTATCTGATGAGACACAGGTGTGTTTTTACATGAGAATGACACATGTTCTTTTACAGGGTCATTTTTGTTGGGTGTGCTGGCAACATTACACATGTGTTGCGTAGACAAAAACCGAGGAATTGTAGATCATACCAAGATATATTTTAACATCTCTTTGATGTCTTCTTTCTATCTCAACATGTTGCGCAGTTCTTGCTTTCGTTTCTCTTCACGTCCTATTCATAGTCATTCTGTATTCCATTGTTATGTAATGCACACTCATGGGTGGATGGTTTTGTTTATGCACCTGCCCCTTTAACACACAATGTCATGATCACCCCATCAAAATACAAAATGCACAGAGATCAAACGTACACACTGTCTCAATCCACCCACACAGACTCGCTGGTCATCTCTCTGTGTGTGTATTTGAATATTGAGGGGAATACATGTAAAGAGGAAGGGAACTGGTCTGTCAGGTTTGATGTGTAATGCTTAGGGAATGGAGGTCAGCTGTGGCTTGCGGGGGTGATTCTTTTCTTTCAATAATAAAGCATGGCAAACCTGCACATGAGTAAGACTCAACCTGTTTGACCGGTAATATGGTTCAACTTGACACCAGGAAGCTCTGATCACGTTGCTGTGTGTTTGTGTTTGTATAGTGTGGCGTTGGTGCATGTGATTATGTTTGACAAATCTATTAGACTGACCTTCATTTTTTTTATTTATTTTGATATTTGTATCTACTGTAGTGATGATTATATATTTTTTTGTATTTTTTAAAGTTTACCCCCCCAAAAAAAATTGTGTCATCCTTTTCTCACTCTGTTGTCATTTGAAACCTGTGTGACTTTTTTTCTACTGTATAACATAAAGAAGATATTTTAAAGAAAGTAGGTATTTGAACAGCACTTATTCATGTCTATCTTATGGATACAAAACTAATGCGAGTGATTAGGTGCCACTTTCCGACATTCTTTAAATTATTTTACTTTCGTGTTATGCACATATAAGTAAGCCATACAGGTTTGAAATGAGGGGGAGTAAATGATGACACATTTTTCTTATTTAGGTAAATTATCAATTTAAGGGGCTCATTTCAAACCATTCATGCATCTATAAAATGTTAAAATAATGTTTGATGTTGTATAGAATTAATTTGGCCTGAAGAGAAAATATGTGTGACAGATTTTATTTGGAGCTAGTAGCGCGCTTACGCACACATTCATAAAACCGGCAGCTCAACATCTCACCCAAACCTTCCTGTTAATCCTTCATCCCCATTTGTGTACGGCAGTTTCCCAGCGGTGCTCCAGCAGTGTTGTTGTATTTGGGAAACCCTGCCATTGTGCTAGACAGCCAGCCAGGAAGGAAGAAGCCCCGCCCCCTGGCTTCCCATCCCATAACCAAGTGAGCCGATGCCATTGGAGACGGCAAAGAGGGAAATGTTTTTTAACCTTTTGCATGCTTGTGCACAGAGGAAGTGGAAAAGGTTTTACATTTAGCCACTCCTTCTGATAATGGAAAAGGGAATGTGATGCGATAATGTGCTATAGACATGTATGTCTAAAAAGGCAAAATCATAAATATAAATCCATAGGTAAAATTATGGTGCTATAAAACATTGTATGTTTCTGTTTGAGTATACCTTTCAACAATTGGCCTCAACCAGTGGCATGAGTCTGGGGTGGTACTTACTTTTTCCAGTCAATTTAGAGAGTGGTGTTTGTTTGGAAAACCGTAAAAAACAATATTTTAGTTACAGTTCTGGTCCAGACCATGCTACACTCTTCTATCTTCGATGAGTAGAACATTTCCCAGGGACGTTTCACACCTGGTTTGATTACCTTGTGTGTGAGCTCCCAACCACGCTTGAGCGGTTTGGCATGCTCTGGCCTGCTGGAGAGCAGTCTGGTTTGGAAAGGTGGCAGTGTGGGCGCAACCAATGCCAGAGTTAGGTTAGATTGAGATTGAGACATCCTTAGTTGTGTGTTTTTTAGCCATTGAACATTTTCAATTAACATTTATTCAACTTTTGCTATAACGGTCATCTTAAATGGATAGTTCCCCAAAAATGATAAATCATAGTTTACATACCCTGTTGTGATTGAAAACCTTCAGGACTTTTTCTTCCGCGGAACACAGAAGATATTTTTAAAAGCGATTTTACTTAGATCTGAAGCTAATGGAATAAATGTACATAATATCCAATAAAGATTCAATCTTGACATTCTTTTCAGGAAATGTTAACCACAAGCCTTTTGATCACTTATAAATCATATCGCTTTATTCCAGAAACTAATTTGAAATTCCTGAGGGTACCCGCGACTAAAAAAAAGCTATCTCTCCTCTGGAGGTTTAGGACTGCAATCTGAACAGCACGATTGCTGACATGCTGCTAATGTTTTCTAGACGATATCGGCCTGTATGGCCATTTAGGGCTTTTAGCTGATGCAATGTGAAGTGCCACCATTAGTAAATGCGGTCAGAAAGCACTTCTTTTCTTTTCTCATTTTGCTGTGGGCAAATGGCTCATTGGCTTCAGTCAGAAGGTCTAATGACTGGACCAACATGGTAGCCGGGATGCATTTGGCCTAGGATGGGCCAGAGGGTGTAAGTGAGAGTACGTTTCTAAAGGATTTGTGTTCAATCGTTGCACATCTGTTGGAAGTGCTTTAGGTTGAGCTTTGTCAGCATTTTGCATATATGCCTGTGCATGAGTGGATAATGGCTCATGTCCCATAGGTATGATTGATAACAGGATGGGCTGGAACCACCGCATGCATGTTCGTGGACATCCATGTATTGTGTGGGTGTGTCTGTGTGTCTTTATTTAGTTTAATGGATTGTGAGAGTAATGACTTGAGTTTGAGGGGGAGGGTTATTGCAGTCATACAGTCATGTCATTGCCCATAGGCCTGTTCAGATCTCTCTCTCTTTAAGGCTGGAAATGTTGGATGTATTGGCGGGTTGCCCGCTGACACTTGCAATGTTCACTTTTGGCTATGGGCGATGCAATGATGTACTTTGAAGAGATTCACAACAATACTGTAGAGGTCTGCTAAAAACACACACGTAAGCATTCACACACACATGCGCACACACACACAAATCTGAAATTTTATTGTTTTAATATTTTGATGCTGATCATACGGATCATGGTTGAACCCTTAATCCCTTTAAACAATTTGCTTATAATGCGTCTCAAGTTTTGGAATCCTTTATGCATGTAACCATCATATTTTTTATAACACAAAATCCTTCCGTTTATCTGTCTTTCTCTCCACGTCCTGCTTTTCCTCTAGGGTTGTGTAAAAAAACGCTAACTGTCTATATAGACAGCACACCTTTATAAATACGATTTTTTTATGTATAATAATTTTTAACAACGTTAACAAGTTAATATTTGTTAACTTTCTTCACAACCTGTTTGCGTGTGCATCCTAGGTAAATATAATAGTGGATGTCTTTTTAAAATCTACATTTGTTATACATTTGTTAAATAAATTCAGAACTCATTCTCTACAGGTCATGATAAAGGATTTTAAAATATGATATCAAATAATATAAAACATTATAGCAATGGTAGATTTTTAGCTGTAATACCAGCCCTATTTTCCTCTCTTTTGCTCTGTTTTTTAGTTTGTCTGCTTCTCTCCATTCCTGTGTTTTTTCGGATAGATGCTCTATAGTTGTGAGTCATGTGATCCCAGGTCTTAAGTGGACGGAAAGCTTTATTGATCGATGGGATGGATTCCAGAAAAAAACCCATCCCCTCTCTTTCTGTCTCAGCTGTAAAACCTCTAAAGTTTCTGTGTTTACAATGTGTGTTGCAATAAAGAACATTTAGGGTTTATGCAGTTAATGCAACTAAATATCACATTTGTAGGACACTTTCCTTTGCATTGTTTTCAGCCATTAAGTCTTTTTTCACCATTCCATAACTGCTCTTACATGCTTAATACAATTTACTATTGTTTGCTTAAATAATTTCACTGTCGCTTTGCTTCCTCCAGCCTTGATGGTTTAATGCTCGTATCATCAGAGTTTTCAAGGACGGGCTGTTTTTAACTGTAGCTCTTGTTTAAGTGGAGCATGTAATTTCCCTTTAACTGATAACGTATCTGCTTAGGCAGCGCGATGAAGCTAAGCCATTAGATTTGGAATCGTTATCAGTCCAGACCCTTGCCTGCTTCATGTTTGGAAGTTTGTGCCTGAAAACACTTGGGCTCACGCCGCCTGTGTGTTCTTTTCTCTTAAAGGTATAGTTCACCCTACAATGAAAATGTATATTTTACCCACCACTTGTCATCCTAATCCTGTATTGTGGAACATTAATAACGGCTCCCATTCACTGTTATTGTATGGATACAAAACTTTTGCAATGTGTACTGCTATGTTTCAGTGATCAACATTCTTCAAACTATATTTTGTGTTTATACAGTTTTAAGTCATACACTTTTCTGGGTGAACTATCACTCTTCTGTTCACAGACTGCTCATGTGTTAAATGTTTAAGTGTTCTTAATAATAACTCATGTGCTCATTCTGAACCATGATAAGGTCAGTTTGTCCTTTTCATTTAGATAATCATCACCATCACCTACATCATCTGCTCTTTGTGAACCAGAGATGATTCATCTATTTTGTTCATTATTTATCTTTCTCTCACCCTCTTGCTTTCTCCCATACTCTTTGTGTACTAAAGGCTGAAGTTCTTGCATCTTCATTTAGAAAAGCATTTTAATGTGTTGCACAATGTTATGCACACAAAGTCTTTAACTTTGCAATGATGTAACTCTTTGTGGTTGGTTGGCTTTTGTTTATTTTAGAAACAACCTAAACTAACAATGATGTTGATCTGCCATTTTCAATAGTGCCTAACGCGTCTCACATAGATAAACTCTGAGGTCCGGGGGGGGGGTTATTTTATTAACTTGTTAAACAGCAAGTTAATACAAACTTTCATTAAAGGGAGAGAAAACTATAATCCCGTCATCAAATTTTCCATTTGGTTTGGAGCGAAGTTTCACATGTCGTCTTGGCTAAACTCACATCCTATAAAAACTCTTGTCCTGGGTTGTTTTGACCAATGAAAGGCAAATGAATTAGAATCACAGCAGCTTTTATTTTATTAAGGCACACTATAAAATGATATTAAAGCAGACACTGTAAAATATCCTAGTAGGTTGATGAAGCATACTTTGCCCTTTTTAAAAGCTCCATCAAAGGCTGGAAATTAATCAAATTTGGAGCTACGGCTGAATATTTTTTATTTATATTTTATAACCTTTTCTCACTATAAAGTGTTTTAGATTGCTTTTCTCATCTCTCTTTTCTGAGGTTTGTAGGTGTGCTGGTCACTTAGATCCCTCTCTCATGTAGGGATGGAAGGTTTTACCCCTGCACCCACCACATCTCTGTATTCTTTCTCTATCACAGTGCCGTAGATGATTTGTGAGCAGCGACATCTGACATATGCATCTTCACGTTTATGAATATTGTGTGGAAAGAGCAGGAGACTATTGTAGGACTAGCTGGAGAAGAAAACAAACTGATTTGAGTGTTAGCGTCTGACTAAAACCTGTATTTGTTTGTGTGTGTGAATGTGTGCATATATGTATTTACTTTCAGTAACCAAGTGTGCTTGATGTTGACAGTCAGAATAACAGGAAGGAGAAACGCTTCCAATCTAACAGGCTATGGTAAAAAACACTTGAAGCATGTATTTTCAAAGCACACACCCGTCCCTATACCTTCTTAATCATTTTCAGTTAGTTCAATCAGTTCAGTGACACACACACACACACACACACACACACACACACACACACACACACACACACACACACACACACACACACACACACACACACACACACACACACACACACACACACACACACACACACACCTGCCTTTATACTTTCCGACAAAAGAAGGGAGGTTCACTCAATGGGATTTATGTTATAATGCATAACAAAACATTAAGTTAAGAGAGAGCAACAAAGGTATGTTCCATAAAGCACTGAAATCACCCTTTTTAAGAAATTAAAGGAACACATACTTTTTTTGGTTTCTCTATCTTTTATTTGTGGTGTGACTTTAAGAGTGACAACCAATCTCTCTAATTCATCTATACAAAACAGGCTTCAAACATCTCTGAAGATATAGTTTTGTATATTATACAGCATTTCTGACCGCATCTGATTCTCCTTAAAATGACATTCAGTTCCTTTTAATTGACTTGTTTTTAATCGACTACTTTTAATTGTTTCATACATGCATCATATGTGATGGAGTCACTTTTGGGTTTGTGATGCAGTTTTTGTTTTCTTTTTCTTTTTTGTTAAAATGGCATTCTTGGTTTTGTTATTGGATTTTCTGCATGGGTAATCACAAATAGAAGTTTGCCGTGTCAAAGATCATAAAGTTGATATGGGCACCAGGCACGGCTTTGATAAACGATCTCCCTGTAGAGGAACTGCAGGATAGAAAAAGCATTTCTTCTTTTATATATTAGAAGGATCTGTTACTGTAAAAATTACATTTCGCACATATTAACTGTGGGAATTAATCTGTTCAGTAACAGTGAGATGAGTCAGCTATACTATCTGTGGTTTCAAGAGAAGTTTTTAAATCTGTCTAGCTCTCTTTTCTCTATCTCTTTTTCGACACCCCCATGTTCCCTGCTCTGATTCTCTTTGATGAGACAGGAAAAGCAGGAATTATTCATTGAAGATGCTTTTATGGCACAGAGCCCTCTGATGTTATCCGCCTTAACTTCTGTGACTTGGTCTGATTGTAATGTGCAGTGCAATGTGAAAGAGGGTTTTGTTGACTGTCAGTGAATGTTTCCTAAAAGCATTTGATCTAAGAATACAAAAAAATGAATGTGTTTTTAGTTTGGGTTGGTGTATGTACGGATCCGGACCAATAAGCACACTCATACACTATATTACAAAAAGTATTCCCTCACCTAAATTGACTCGCATATGAATTTAAGTGACATCCTATTCCTAATCCGTAGGGTTCAATAGTATGTCAGTCCACCCCTGGTAAAAGCTCCACTAGGTTTAGGTTTGTGTTTATCTAAATTTTTGACCATTTTACATGAAGCACATTTGTGAGGTCACACACTTATATTGGATGAGAAGGCCTACCTCTCAGTCTCCGCTCTAATTCATACCAAAGGTGTTCTATTGGGGACCACTGTCATCTGTCATCCATGTCTTTATGGACCTTGCTTTGTGCACTGGTGCACAGTAATGTTGGAAGAGGTCCAACCCCAAACTGTTCCCTATAAGTCTGAAGCATGGAATTGTCCAAAATGTCTTGGTATGCTGAAGCATTCAAAGTGAGAGGGATAGAAACGCCTGATTTTGATTACTGGATGGATGAGCGAATACTTTTGCCAAATCAAGTGTGCTTACTGGGCTGCATTTCCCACAAGCATCTTAAGCCTGAGTTGAATGTACTTAAGCTTACGATGCTTTTGGGAAACGCAGCCCTGTATAGTTATGTGTTACTTATTTTAGGTTTTAATGGAAATATCCTTTTAATTATAGATACAATAAGGGACATGAGCTGAGTGTTAATTACACACCTACTTGTTATCAGATGTATTTTCACCATAAAAAATACTTCAGTGTGTTTACTGTGGCCTTAGCTGTGAAAACATCATGGTCAAGTGGTGTGACAGGTTTTGTTACAATTAGGTTAACCAGTATTTCTTTTTACAAAAATACGAGAAGATGTATGTGTTTATATAATCCTGGTTGGTGTATTGATGTGTTTTTATACTTCTTTTAAATAGTTTGTCAAAGATTATCAACTGGTTTTTATTAACTGTTATTTTTTATTTTAAACCGGTTTTTAGCATACATACTAATTTATTTTTTGAGATACCTTTAAAAAATTAAAAATAGATTTCATTCAATTTATGATTTGTCGTATGGTATGTTTACATTCCATGTTTATATATGTGTATAAGATATTTAATATTCATCATTCTTTGTAGTTACACCACTACACCACTATTACACTAGTACACTAGTTTAACATAAAAAACTTTAAATACATTTCAAAATAACCTGAGGCACACTTTTAAAAACATACCCATAGTTTTTTTACCCATAGTGAGAATCCTGAGGTTTTAAATACTTCTGCTTTTATTTGTTTCTTGTAACTGAAGGATGAAAAAGATGTAAGGGTGTTGAAAAACGGTATTGGTATGGGGTTGCGGATGTCTTTGTGTGAGTGTTGAGATAGATTATAAGACTATGTGAAAGTTAGAGCAACATCTTATGACAAGGCTGTGGTGTGTGTGTGTGTGTGTGTGTGTGTGTGTGTGTGTGTGTGTGTGTGTGTGTGTGTGTGTGTGTGTGTGTGTGTGTGTGTGTGTGTGTGTGTGTGTGTGTGTGTGTGTGTGTGTGTGTGTGTGTGTGTGTGTGTATGCATGCTCCGCACCTGTGATCTATCTCGCACAAAGACGTATGTGTTTCAACCTCTCAACCCTGCTCTCATGTGGCTCTTGATAGTCAGGCATCAGCTGATCACTGTTAATAGTTCAGTGTGATATTATTGTGAAAACAAACATGTTGATATGGTAATGTTAGATGAGTAAAGAGAGCTCTTTGCCCTCTTTCTTAGGATAACAGATAGTACGCTTTTTAAAACTTACTTGTATAACCAGCATACTTTAAAAACATCCTGGTTTCAGTTTTGTTCTGTCATCATCTTAAGATTTCATGAGATTCTTTTGTTGGACTGCATGCTGGCCTTCGTTTGTTAGTTTATTTCTTTATTTTTGGCAGAGTCATATTTTTTGTGTCCACTGGACTGAATCTGCTCAGCTGGAGGGAAAGATGTTCTACACCTGCAGATGGCTTATTTGCATTCCATCACAAAGTGCCTCATGTGGCTTTAAAGGGTTCACTCTCCATTGCCTTCGTTGTTCCACAACCTTTTCCAGTTGTGTTTTGATTGTCCTCCGCTGGCAACTTCACTAACAGTACTGATATGCACAATATCTGTCTTCCCACTATTTGCGCTGTGAACATACAGATAATGGAAAATAGAGATTGTATATGGAGAGCATGTTTTCGTGTTTATGTTTATATTTTTTTAATTGGCCTTTCAATGGTTTCAGAGTTTTTCAATGGCAAACTTATTCATATTTAAGGAAAAGGGGCCCGAAAAGAAAAGTTGTATTATTATTTCACCATCTTGTCATTTCAAACCTGTATGACTGTATGACAAAGAAGAAGCGATTTTGAAGAATGTTGGTAACAGAAAAACGGTGGCATTCGTTCACTTTAATGCAACGAAAAACAAAAAAGCCTACCACCATTGTTTGGTTATCGACATTCAAAATATCTTATTTGGCGTTAAAGAAAGTCATATGTTCAAAATAAGGAGAGTGTGTAAATGAAGACAGAATTATCGAATTATCATTAAACATATGTAAGTAAGTAAGTAGACTGTAAATAATTTTTATCTTTAGTATTTTAGATGTTTAATGAAATTAAACGGATATTCTCTTGAGTCTTCCTTATCTCTCCTATTAAAAAAGCATGAATCTCATATTTGACATAGGGTTTCATATAAGATTTCTACACCGCAGAGTTTCATAAGAACTCAGACAGTAGAACTCATTAAAAGGTAATTATGTTGTTTCAGAAGCATATTATATGATAAAAGTCCTTTACTTTCAGTTGGGCGGTTTTTGGATGTCCAAAGTGACAAATTTGTCATATTCAACATAATTGCACTCCATTTAGTCAACAGTTCAGGCGAAAACATTTTTGGCAACCATTGTTCAATAAGGAAGCATCACTTTCCTTTTGTTACTTGCTCCTGTGTGTTTCTTACAAAAGTCTCTTTTTCTCTTTCCCGTATCAAAACTGACTTTTCTACCAAGCTGTTCTCCCAGAGGCCTGGCTCGAATTCGGCCTCCTGCAGAGCTAGAAGACAAAAGTTTTTCCTCACAATTTCTGCATCTTGTTTGTGGCCAGCAGAAAAGTCCAAAGCTCGCTAATGTCCTCCAGGTTTTTGTCCCAGAGTGTGAAACCGTAATGAGGGACAGGGATGAAATTCCCAGAAGAGGCTTCCCGCTGGCATGGAATAGGACAGGGATAATAAAGGCACTCAGATTTGTGTGAACCCAGAAGAGGGAGAAGTGGTGGAAAAGAAGAATATGGCGGAAAGGATAGCCAATGGTAAACAACCCCAAAAAGACGAGGTTGTGTTCTAAATAGCAGATAAGTTCACAAATCCAAAGAGGAACACTGACATAAAAAGTTAACACATATTATCTTAGTTGTGAATAGTTGAAGCAGCAGTTTGGTTGCGTTTATGTTTAGTCATTTGAATATAAAGACATCACATTGTCATACAAAGTGAAAATGTCTCAAACCTGTGGGACTGAACTACAGAAATCAAAAAAAGACTTCTATTTCATAGACACAAAACCACAGAGACATCTCTCAAAATATCTTCTTCTCTATTCCACAGAATAAAGAGTCATATACGAGTTTTGAATGAAATAAGGGTGCACATTTTTCTTTTTTAGTGGAGACTATCCCTTTAACTGTGATGTGTACAATGTAAATATGGGTTAAACCCGACTTCCTAAAAAGTAAACAGTGTTGGAGTGTGATGATCATTTGAGCAGTTCCTCATGCCATCTTTTGTCTACCAATGGGGTGACTTTGCGGAGTAACTGTTTGACACGTAACAATGGGAAATTTAGCTTTATGCACCAACTTTGATGCGCTAGCTCTTAATGGTCATCTTCTGTCTGAACTCACCCTCGCCTCTTTCGTTTTAATGCAAAGATAAATATAGCCCACGCAGTACATTAAGCATTTGACCTGAGGCTCCGGTGCTCAGCAGACGGGAAACAAGTCTTCTGTCTTCTGTGTTGAAATGAATGTGTGTGGATGTCGGGGTGAACGGGGACACAGTATTGCTTGTATGAGATTCATATAGTTCTAGAATTTTATGATGTGGGATGCAATGAAACATGCTTTGTTAAACACACACATTAACCAACATGCACTTCCACATCTGTCAGTTTGCTCTGGTTGATAGGTAGCTCTATACGGTCGACACAAACAGAAGATCCGTGAAATCCCTGGAAAATTTTACTTAATGGCCAGTCTGTCCCTCTTCCAATGGGTCACACACACATTAGAGATGGACAGAGGGACTCTGTTACTATCTCCTCCATTCTTTCAAATAAAGAACAATGAGCAACTTTGCTGGCTTTTTGGAAATGGTGTGTGCGCTCGCTTGTGTGTATTGATAAATCTGCATCCTAAAGAAATGTCTTTCTGTCCTGAGTGTGTTTAAGTGCTCCTAAAGACTCTCTCATCAAGCACACACTCAGCAGCACTTTTAAAATAGCTCTCACAAATAGAGTCAGACATGTGCTGTTTCGTCCATCGAGCCTGTTGTTGTCTTCCCGATATTCTCTGACTGGCTGCTTTGTGGCCGTATAGAATCCGGATCTTCTGAAGAACAGGGCATGTGCTTCAAAGATGTTTTGTACCACACACACAGAAGCAGACCAGAAGAAATGAATCGCAGATGTTACTTAAAGATTTTTATTTGAATCATAAGGCTTCTCATGTGTCTGCCTGTATGGTGGGTGTGTTTATAGCCTGAACAGTGGCTCATTTGATAGTTTGATGTTTATGCGTCTGTTAAAGGTAGTTTTATGTCTATTAGAGTAAAACAGAAGCAGAGAAGCTTGGTTTGTGTGTGTTATGTCTGATTTTTGTAGTTATCAGTCTAGTGTGACATTGTTATGTCCCTGCTCAAGGTCTTCAGACTCCAGGCTTCTATTAACATGCCACAGGTGGAACATTTGGATCTCACTGGGTTTCCTGAACAAATTCTATATAGTACAGGCCAAAAATCTGCATAATATTATTGCAAACCCAGTCATCCAAGAGTTTTTATTGGTGCATGAATGACTGGCCTAACTCTTCCAATGTGTTCCGATGTCTTTCTTACATTATTTTAAGGGATAGTGTTTCCAAATCTGTAAAAGTTTATTTTTTCTGATGAACACAGAGAAATATATTTAGAAGAAGGCTTGTAACCAACCAGTTCTTTGAACCCATGACTACCATATCAAAATCATTCTGATTTTTTTTTTGAATGCCAATTTAGATATGTTGAAAAATGTACGGGTAGGGGATACTTTTGACAACAGTTGTACATTTTCAGACTATGGTAGTCAGTGAGGTCCAAGAACTTTCAGATTTCAAAAATTTATCCATTCGTCCAATATATGTTTATGTGTTCAACCACAAGAATCCTTTGTTACAGAATTTTCATTTTTGGATTACACAAATAACACAAAAGAGTCATTCAATTTATTAACAGTGTGGTGCATTGGAAAGATCTAAATTATACTTTTTGAGATTACTGTAGTTTCTTCAGGAAACTTAAAGATTTGCTGAGCTCTCACTATACATCTATGGCTGTTTGTTTTAAACCAACTTAAAATTTCCGACTGAACTTGTAATTACTGTGCATAATGTAGTGCAAAACCACCAAATGATGCCTCTCTTATCTGTCCTAATGGCATCTCCGCCCCCAGTGGTCCTCTGGGTACATACTTTGCCACATGAGCTGTTAAGTAATAGTCTGTTGTGAAGTCTGCACCAATGTTGGACTGTGTCACTGCTGCTAACATGCACAGCCTGTCCCTTTCTCCGTCTCTCTTTCTCTCTTAGCAATGCAGTTCAATCACTTCAAAGCCCGATCATGACAGCCTGCCATATCCTATATAAGCTACTGTAGCACTCAGACCCAATCTGCAAGGTTTTGCTGTGTAGATTCAGTCTTTGGTGTCTTAAAGAAATTTGGTAGATATGCCGTTGCCCTATGAGCCCCCCACATGTCAATTTAGTGAAGTTGGCACACCCACTCATCATCTGCTTAATTAAATAAAGAAAGTTCAGGGGTTATCTGGTAAGTGATTAATGGATGAATGATCGGACAGAGCATGAGAGAGGAGAAGGTTTGAGCTAATATCGTATATATTAGGAAGCGAGAAGCCAATTTTAGCCATGTGACTTTCAGTGTGTCATCCAAAGGGTGAACGTGAACGCTGAGGGAGGCAAGACGACAACTGAGTCATCTCTGAACCATCTGCTATCTTTGCATTTGTACACGTTTGAGAACACATTGAGAATACTTTCAAAATTGATTTCAAGATGGCGGACAGGAAACAAAGTACTGATTAATATTTAACGCTGATGGCGGATATGATACTGAAATTCCCTGATAATGTGTGTTTTTCTCATGGTTTCAACAATGATGACTCAACGTTGAGACGATCATGTGTGTATCGCGGCCCATTTTACACTTATCTATGTGCACTGTGTGAAAAACCCTTTAGTTTATGGTGGAAGCTTAAAGTTTGGTTGGTTGTCACCAATATTTTCTTTCCTAAATCTGTCAGAAAATATAAGCAAATGTTGCTAGCATGAAAACCCAAATTCCACAAAAGGTAAGATTTGCATGCTTCTTTTAAAGTGATAGTTCACCCAAAAATGTCATAAATTACTTAGTCTTGTTGTTATTACAAATCTGTTTATACAAACATGTGCAAATTTCTTGGTTCAGTTGAACACCTAGAAAGATATTTGGATGAATGTTTTTTACCATAGAGTGAGGACTTCACTGACTATGTTAAATACCAAAAGAGAACAAAAAAATGTGAGTCAAAAGTACCTCATTGAGTGTCAACAGAACACAACAATTGTAAAGTAATTGGATCTTCCGTGATAGTCGTTTGGACCTATAACTATGACCATTACAAGCATTCTTCCAAATATCTTGCTGTGTGTTCATCAGAAGAAAGAAATGAACACATAAACAACTTAAAAGTGACTAAATGATGGCAGAATTTTTGTTTTGGTGAACTATCCCCTTAATACCGACAAAATCACTTACAGGATAAGTTTGAATCACTAATAAATCATTCTGAGTTGTTACCAAGTCATGAGATATTTCAGACTATGTAGTGTATGCCAGCTCATATTTAATCTCACATTTTCTATTCAAATTTTCCCTCGAGTAGTCATGCTGATAATATAACATGCCATTAAAATATTCTTTATTAAATCCAAATTAATTACCAAGTCATTTAATTTGTAGCTATTTAGAAGGGATCATTTACTGCACAACGTTTATACTCTATAGAATTGACCCGGCACTCTCAACACTTGTGTGAGATCTTGACATATTAGAGCTGAGGGATGAAAGCCTGTTTTTGAGACTTTCATAAGAGATTATGCATCGCAAATGGCCCATAGTGATTCTAAACAATGAGGCTCAGAAAGCTATTTTTTAGATGTTCACTTCTCTGTGGGTGACGTGCATATGATATTATGACTGTCCCATGGCAGCCTTGTGGCAGAAATATGAAGAATGTGCCAAAGGGATTGAAAACTAAAGCCCTTATTGATATGCGGCTCTCTCACTCCGTCTCTCTCTACTGCATTACAATTCGCATAATATCCATAATATATACAATAGTATGTCAGATTGCCATTGGTGTTTCTACTGTACGATTTTAAACAGTTTTTTAAATTTAATATATTGAAACCTATTTACAGTGCATATTAGGGTTTTAACATTATATTGATGTATATATGATTCATTTCATGCTTTTTATTGTTTTAAGATGCTCTTTTTTAAAATGTACATTAATAATATTTTATATTTTATGAATTTTGATACAGCCCTAAACTTGGACATTTGAAAATAAAGATGCTTCACGATGCCATAAAAGAACCTTTTTTTGAGTCTCCCAAAAGGTTTTTTTATTGCAAGAAAGGTTCTTGAGATTATAAAAGGCAAGAAATAGATCCTTAAAGGAACGGCTCAACCAAAAATGAAAATTCTGTCATAAATTGCTCACTCTATAGTTGTTTTAAACCCGTAAAATGTTCTTTGCTTGGTTGAAAACAGAGAAAGACATTTGGACAAATGTATGAGACCAAACATTTTGTGGACCCAATTGACTACAATTTTAGGAAAATAAAATCTAAAGAAAAGTTTCCTTTATTGGTTGTCAATGGGGTCGAAGAAGATATTCCAAATCTCTTTCTCTGTGTTCATCATAACAAAGAAATGTAGATAGATTTGAAAAAACTTAAAGGTTATTTTTATTTTGCGGGTAAGCTATCCCTTCAAAAGAACTAAAGGTTGATGCTTATATGCTCAAATATAAATTATAAGACAAGTTTTACTTATTTAACCCATCAATTTTTCATGCTGTAAAAAATAAGAATGGGTTCCCCAAACTTTAAACTGGTGGTCCTTTTAATACAAGCATTACCAGCAAGTGTATGAATTGAATTCAGTGTTTAAAAACTGACAGTGAGCATGAAGCTAAATGTTTAGTCATTTCCATCAAACTGATGCTGTAAGTGTTTACACTGATCATTAGAAACAGGAAATTTTATCCCATGGCAACAGCCCTTTGAACTCTAAACTCAACTCAATAGGAAGACGAGACTTAAATTGACATGCTTGGACCACCCCATCTGGTGTGTGATTATATTATGTTTTTCCCCACCATCATTTCTCTCCGCCATCTGTATTTAACAGAAAATAGATCAGCAGATAAATGGATACGCAGACAGACGGGCAGACACACATGTCCAAGACTAGCTGAAGACTGAGGATTGGATGCTCAAAGTATTAAGTTAGATTAGAAAAGCCTTAAAGAGCCGCGTTGATGACCTTCAGGCACAAAGTGCATCTTATTGGTCCTAAACAGCAGAACTTGGCCTATTTTTTTGGGATATGTGTCAAGAATTAAGCTTGTAGATTATAACAGGCTTACATCTAATCATTTGGTTCAGGTTTGTTAAAGTGATAGTTTACCCAGGAATGAAAAGGTCGTCATCATTTACTCAACCTCTTGTCATTTTGTGTTCTGCAGAAAAAAGAAATCATACGGGTTTATTATTCAAGTCAACCCAGTAATAGAGAGCTGAATAAAAGTAAAATAGATCACATTGTTTTCACATTATTCAGCAAATAATAATTAATAATATTTCATACAAAATGTCAGGCACTATTGTTTATTTTACGTCTACCATTATAAATACCCCAATTACACTGTCAGGAAAAAATGGTCCAAAAAATGTACCCTATTGCCACTGGGGCAGCACGCTTTTAGAAAGGACCTAATGTGTACATCAAGGTGTAGATACGTATAAATAAGATACAAATATTTTCTTTGAAGTATACTAATGTTTACCTGAGTACTTATTGTACATGTACTTTTAAGATGCTAATGTCTTTTTAAAAGGGTACTCCCCTAGTGATAAAAAGTTTTTTTCTGACAGTGTATCATATTCGAGTCATAATGGCTGAGGTTCTTTTTTCATTTTTACCAGGCATACAGTCAAAAGGGCCGTGTTTATCAGCCAATTTTAGTGTCTGGCCTGCAGTGCTGGTGTGTAACTGCTTATCCCAGAAATATATGCCAGAATATATAGTCAGGGACAGTTTTGTTCTGTCCTGAAAATTGGGTGATAAAACCACGCTCTCACAGGGTGCAGTTCAATGAATTTCTCCACTGAGACCTCAGTCTATGAAAAAAATCTGATGTTCTATAAAGTCAAATCAGTTCTAAGAGCCTCCCACACATTTACACGGTTTTTCTGGTTTTCCTGCTGAGTTGTGCTGTTCGAAAGCTTTAGGCTGAGCTTTGGTCCCACTCTTCTTGGTAATCCTCTTGAGCAGCAGTGTTTATTTGGGGCAAGTGCGATTAGTGATGGCACCACACTCTCATCATATCTTCTAGAGCAGACCAGTGAAGAGGAAAATAAATCCAAGCCTCCCTGATCAGGATCCCCTGTGTTTCTTATGTTGTCTGTTTCCGAGCCTTTCTTTTTTCATCCTGTTTTTCACCTTGTATGAAGCCTGGTAATCTCAAGTCTGCGGAGAAGCTGCTAAGTGTCATGCAAAAAGAGGGTTTACTTATAGTCAAAGCTCTGACTGAAGGCTTTAAGTGATCTGTCGATTTATTTTTGTAAGTTTATTGGATGTTTAAAGGGTTTTGGTTCACCTTAAAGGAAGGGTCTACGATTTCCGGTACTCAATGTTAACAGTCATAATTACTAAAACAAGCACGCCCCTAAACCAAAAGGGTTTCGCCCCTGTTTTGATAGCTCCACCACTCACATCGGTCATCTGTCGCTCTCTGCTAATGTTCCTCTTTACATTAAGAAAAGTTACGCCCCTTACTGATGATTGACTGCATAATTGTTTTTTCAACTCAGACCGACCCGGTTTTCTAAAGAATTAAAAAAAAGTCATAGATCCTGCCTTTAAGGGGCCGTTCTGTGCATCTTTTGCGCGCTCAAGTTCATTATTTCAAATATAGATGCAGAGTATACAGTGGAACATGATGCTTTTTTCAGGCATGTCTTGCCACATGGAGATAAAAACATCTGAACTTTTGCCGCAAGTGCACTGCAGATCATGTGATATGAACCAACCAATCAGCTTCTTAACATTTTTACAATGCATAGACACCTCAGCAGAAACATGGAGGAGCAGCTCATCATTGCGGGACAGGGATTTCAAAAGCTTACAGCAAGGGTTTTTTAGCCAGTGGTAATCCATTGCTGAAATGTCCTTATGGACAGCTCCGCTGATGGTTGCTTAGCAATGGCAGATGCTTCAGGAGCATGTTTTGGAATGGAGAAAACGGAGCGTCTAGTGTTTTTCACACATTTTAAGGTGCAAAGTGAACAAGTTATATAAAATTATAAATTTGAAGTTGCATTGGTGTTTCCTTTCTTTAATCTTAGTGAACAACTTCTGGAAGGAGGAAAATACTATATTCTGTTCAGAAGATTTGGTCATCTGAAGTTGAAAAAAAATTATTAGGGCCCATAAAGAAGAAACAATTAAAAAAATTATAATACACATTCCATCTATAAACTATTATTAAAGTGACAGTTCCCCTCAAAAATGTTTTACTCACTCTCTTGTCATTTCAAATCTGTCTGACTTTCTCCTACATTAGAACATATTTTAATGAATTTTTTTATGAAAAATCCTTCACTTCTCATGCATGGAGCAATGCAAGAAGCATTTCAAGGCAATGGGTACCATCACTATTAGGTAACCAACATTTTTCAATATATCTCCTCTTGTATTCTGGAGAAATAATTAAGTTATTTAGTTTAGTTTAATCTACAATACAAAACTACAAAACGGCGGGTATATGATGACATAATTTCATTTTTGGGTTAGTATTACCCTTTAATACTAAGGAATCTATTATTTTTGCATATTTGTGGTGGAGAGCTTAAAGTCTTTGACAAGACCAGACAGTTATTAGACATAACTTTAAAAAAGTGTATGGAAGTTGACAAAAACTACACAGTGATGAATGAACTCTTAAAAATAACAAGTCCAACGGAAGCATTTAAAGAATAGAAGGATCACTAGGAGACAATATAACCTTTTGAGGACTTGTTTGACATGGATACATGGGTTGCTATTCTCTGACGCTGTCACACGCATCCACTCTGTTGTGAACAGGATGTTGTTCAGTGACTGACCTCTATCATCAATCACCAAATGCACAATACTTTTAAGTTTAACAATGTGGCCAGTAAGCTGATTGCAAACTGCCACAAAAACACACAAACCAAACAGAAATGCAGCATATGCACATCAGAAGTTTACAGTCTTTTATATATGAAACATCTATTTCAAATACATAATTCTGTTGGAATGGGTTTGCATGAATGTTTGATATGAGCCTGGCTGACTTTGTACATGTATGTGTGGTATGACTGTGGAAAAAGATTTGCTATCTGCGTATGAGTCTGCCATTGAGTTCCCAGAAATAGGTTAAATGGTAGGTCACAGAAAAATAAAAGGGCATTGTTTATTCACCCATACGTTTTTCAAAGCCTATGTGGTTTGCGTTCTTTGTGAAAAACAAGAAAATGTTATGATTTTTTTCTGTGGTTTTGTTTACATAAGGTGGAAGTCAGTGAGTTAAGTCTTATTTGGTTACCAACATTCACTGCTAAATTAAAACAGCAATGGTTGCCACTGTTATTCGATTAGCAGCTTTCTTCCAAATATCTTCTTTTGCGTTCTGCAGATAAAAGAAAGTCCCACAGGTTTGAAAAGATGGAAGGGTGAGAAAATGATAACCATAGTTTTTCATTTTCGGCAGAACTATCCCCTATAAATCCTTAAAGGAAATTATTCGATCAGACGATTAGATGTCTGGGAGATGTTTTGCTTTGTTTAAAACTCAGCACATTCAATAGAAACAATAATTAAAACTAGACTAGAATAACCAACACTTATCAAGTCTGATCTAGACACTCACGCAGGCATGGGCACACTCAAACACACACATGCACACACACATACAGTCATGCACCAGCTGTGGTCTGTTCAGAGTATATGTGTTAAGGGGGGACAGGCCAGCTTTTTCAGATAAAGTATAATAGTAAAGTATAAAGTAAACCTTTTAATGTTTGAAAAAGGACAAAGTGCACATGTAAGCTAGAGGAAGGAAGTAAATGAAAGAAGATACTTTCAGTATGAACACATGAGACTACAGCTGTGTTCTCTATAGACACCATCAGATCAGTGTTACACAGATCACTCCGAGTGCGAACCAATTACACCCATTGTGACTTTAAACTACAGTTTTTCAAGATCGCAGCTGTTCAGTTCAAGGTGTTTCTGCTCTGAACAGATGTTGAGTATGTCTATTTATCACAGACTCATAGGGGTAAATGTACTGTTTACATTTGACGTCCTGTTTTTGTTAACTCAGGGCCAGAGAAATTCATTGGTGTTATAAGCAAGCTCTCCCCACGCTTCCGACACTCTGCAGTCACTTTAAGTTATTCCTGATGTTGTTTACAGTCAAGCCTCCAGACTGGCTGTCATTATGCATTATGTCAAACAGATGCTTGAATGTGTGGACAAGTATGGAGGAATGTGGGGGTCAATGTCATGACTGCCTTACACTTGACACAGAGAAAGAATAGAGACTAGTCGATTTAAAAGGATGGAACTTACAATTTTTAAACATAGGGATGAAAAAGTGCCAGTGGTTGCAGTTAACAAACTTGTTGATTTACAATGTTGGCTGACAGGTTGAAGAAGGAAATTTATTGTGAGTCATCATGAAGTAATGGCACAGACGCGTATTAAAAAATAGTGGATGACATTCAGGTATACACTAAAGCCACAACCAGACCACTGACACAAAACCTGTCAATCACATTTAGTGTCATAACGCAAACACACACTGACCAACACACAGCTTTAGGACATTCCACCAAGCTACTGAGAGCTGTGGGAATCAGCCTTAGACTCAAAAATATTATGATCTTTGTTTGTTAGTTATCTCAGTAAATGAATTTCAAGTATTTCATGTAACAACAGGGTTGTTGTTGGGTTTTCTCCATGAAACGGTTAGAGTAACACATAGACTATGATATGTGATGTAACCAAATACAGCGTCCATTTTCTTCCAGTGACGTTACATGATATCTTCAGGGCCATATGCAAAGCAGCAGAGCTTTTACCTGGATTTTTTTGAGAATTTGATATGTTTACGCTTTTCTGTGAGAAACCCGTTTAGCATGTTCACTTGGTTATGATGTGCATGTGATATGAATCAAACAAACAGCCATGGATAATATTAAAATATCAATCAAAATCCAATTTTTTGGTCAGCATTTCTAGATGTATTGTGGTAAAAATGGGTTAAGTGTCTGATAAATTGCAACAAAATCAAAAATAAGGTATGATGTAAATTCATTTAACGGCAATGTAGAAGACTGACAGCATAAGACACTGTGGTTAAAAATATACAGTCAATATACACTTTTTTGTAGCATTTGAGGTCTGAAAAAATACAGAGCTTGTCTTTTGAGAGATACATGCAAGGATAAACACAAACATTTTTGAGAAATATTGTTAAAAGTTTAAAGAATTAAACAAAAAGAATAATTTTACCAAAACAAACTTGAGAATCTGAAAATCTGAAACGGTTCTTTGAAATAGTTTGGGTTTTGAAGGACGTAGCGTCTCTTTTCACCTTCTGAATATTTTAAAGGGTGAGCTAATCTCTGTTGTTCAGGTTTTATTTATGTATAGTGAAGAATTGATGCTCTATGACATCATTTAGAGTCACTTCTGGTTGTCTTCCTCAAGATGAATCACACTGCATCTTTATAGTGTAATAAATTCGTAAGGTTACAATTATTGAATTTATTTCGTTTTCCACTGACAACCCTACTTTCTTTCTTTTCTCTATCTCACATAAGCTCTGTCTTTATTAATTCAGAAAGTCTGCTGTAATACTGTCTTCATGTGGCGCCACAAAGTGATCGTAGGGAATACATCATAAATCATGGATTCAGCTTTTTTTTCTTTTTTACTCCAGAGACAGTAAGTAAGCCTCCGAAAATTCCCAATGGGAAAACCACAGTAGAAATTATCATTTGGATGAGTCATGGTTAAAGTGTCACTGGAAAAAGTAGGCCAGGTGAGTGTATGTACCTGAGAGCAAGAAGGGTTTTTCGGTTGACACAATGGTTTTCTTTCTAGGAGTCTTGTAAATCACAAACAGAACAAGCTTTATTGACAAGTGTGCTTATGAACTTTCAGTTCACATACAATGTAAAGTGACATGACAAGAAATAAAAAAATAAATATATATATTTTAGACAATTCACAATGGTAGAAATTAAATATTACAAAATACCTCCGGATAAAATATGTACAGATGTTTTATAAATATACATGTTAGGTTGTACTAAATGCAGAAAGTTTAAGGGAAAGTATTGCACATGGTAATGAGATGAACAAATGGTATCAAATTAAAAATCAGCATTATTTTAGGGTGGCATGTCATTTACATTTCAGTTTTTTATTATCATTCATAATTTTTTTGTCAATTATTTAATTCCGTTACCCAGTTGTTTATTAATAAAACCTGTCATTGACTGCTACAGTTTATTATAAATTATTTAAAATATACTCTTCAATTTCCATAGTCACAGCATCGGAGAGAACGTATGTAGCTCACTTAACACCTTGTGTGGTCACAGAAGAGCAGACTGAGGATAAGAAAGATAAGGAGCACATTTTGGGTTATTTAAGGAGAGGTATGAGGAAAGCACCCCCTCCCAGCTCTGGTTCTTCATTCATGATTAATGTCCTGAGACTGAATGAATGATTAATGGATGAATGCTGGTGTTGGCTCTTCTTTCAGTCTTTGACAGTATCTCCATATAAGAGAATTCTTTCTGCATTCGTACTGTAAATGCGGATGGATTCAGGACATTTTTATTGCATCAGCTCCTACTGAGCATTTGCTTATCTTCTGTCTCTCTCCTCATTTACGCACACGCACACACACACACACACACACACACACACACACACACACACACACGCACACACACGTCTGTCTCGCATCAGACACAGTTTGGGGATTGGCATTTGGTTTGCGGGACTGGGGGGCAGATGGTCTATTTCTAGGAACTAACACCACAGCGGGGGTGAAACATTTCTGGTTGGACCTAGGGGGACAGGAAGGAGTATGACACGAGGACATTTAGGCAGGACCTTGCCTGAAGCAAATGTCTCCGTCTGTTTCTTTCTAGTATTTCTATCATTTGCTTTTTCCTTTTGCTTGCCACTTATTAGAAGTGACAGTCAGGAGTGGGTGGGGCTTTTTGGCTGGTGGTGGGGCACAGATTGAGCAAAAGGTAGATGGCGAGAGAGTGACAATAGAAATAGAATAGAGTGGATAAAAGGAAACTTTGTTGAAGAGCTGAAGAAGATTTGGGAAATGACCACAGGACAGGAAAGACATTCCATAAAATAACATAACAAGAAATCTATAGTAAGCTAAAGAAAGCTCTAGTTCGTTTATGAATTAATTTATAAATAAACAAACTGTCAAACTGTGGGTGTACGCTTGAGATCTGGTTCAGAAAAGCAGGTTTGGTGAGTAAGAAAAATGCTGAGACATTTTTGTGACGTCATCAGATTTCACGTGTCTTTTATGTGTATGTGTGCGTGCAAACTTCTTGTCAAACTAATATCCTAATTAAGAGGAAATGCAGCATTTCCTGCAAACTGCAGATTTTTTAGAAATGCAGACTTTTATGAAGTACTCAAAAGGTACAGTACTAGAATTTGTCATTCTACAATTTAACTTTTCTTTTCTTTTTGTTTTGAAAGCAACAGATCAAAAGTTGAGATCCTGGTTATTAAGCACAATACATTGACTTTTGCAAATGAGTTAGTAAATACATCAATTATCAATAAGAAATAAATTTAGAACACACAATTGAACGCAAATTCAAATGAATGTACAAATTAGATTAACATATAAGTTCAGAAATAAAAATAAATTACACATGAATAATAAAACAAGCCAATCAATATTTGTTCAACTCGATAATTTTGTTTTTATAATTATCGGAAACCAAAATTGAAATTGAAAATCAATTATGATTGATTGCAATGTGTTTACTCTTTTTGAAGACACAACCCATAATCCAAACACATTGTGTAATGACGCATGAACCAAGCTGTATGTTGACGGATGTAAGCAGGCAGGTTTGTTTGTTGTCATCACCTAGGCTACGTTTATGTTTTGATCATGGCTTTTGAGATCTCCCAAGTTAAGTAGCTATACTATGGGGGAATACTATAGGGGTGAATGGGCGGAAAGAGATTACCTAGAATAAATTAATCTGATCACATGTGCTCAGATCCCAAATGGCACAGTCAGTACAAACAAGCACACATGGCAAATGCATCCATGCATGCATGCACACTAATAAGTGCTGGTGTCTTGAAGGTCAGAGGGCCAGAGATCGAAGGGAGTGCTTCTGTTTTACATCGGATGTCCTCCTGGGGTCAGACATTGAACGGGGGAAAGTCTAAACTGCTCAAACTGTCTTTGTGTTTCATAGCATGAACAAGACTTCTGATCGTTTGTTGTGTCCTCGATGTCAGTTTTTTGTGTCAGATTCCGCTTACATTGCTGTTCAAAAGTTTCGGGACACATGTTTCTTAGTATTTTAAAACGTTTGATGTGAAGTAAATTTTATCTACTAAAATATAATTAAGCAAACGTGTTCTTATAAATGCCAATGCATATTTAATTAAAAAATAAATGAATGACTGACTGAATTTTAAAGAAAGAACATCCAATAATAGTCCATAATATATGGGGACTAAAATATTTTATAAAGCACCTTAAAAAGCTGCTTTATGAGAAACATTTTCTGCAAGTTTTTGTTTTAGTTATAACATAATTCCATAGTTCCCTTTGTTCTAAAATTCAAAATCATAATTTAGTTTATTATTATAAATATTTTCATTATTATATTATTCTTAAATGTGAAAAAATTATTATGTATGCAAGTATAGCAAAACTTTTGACAGGTAGATTACAAAATTTGTCCTTATTGCCATCTAAGCCTGCTATTTCTTTCAGTCTCTCTCTTGTACACGTATCTGAAGATATTTCTGTCTGACTAATGCTGTGTAGATGCATCTGTTTTTGCATATTCATTTGTGTTCTACTTGCCACAGAAAGGTGAGATTTAATCAAACCTTTTATCTTTCCCCCAGTGGACATGTCTAAGCTGAGCTCCCGTGAATTTGGGGGCGTATATAACTTCAGCACATTCCTGCTGGACCGCTCGTCTGGGATTCTGTACCTCGGCGCGCGGGATGCTGTCGTCGCCGTGGATACTGTTAATCTATCAAAGAGGAAGACGGTGAGCCCCTGTTTCTCTTCTGTGATTTTCATTATTTTTATTACATACACCCACTTGAGAGAAACAACTTTGCTGCAATCAATAGAAAATAATTAACAAAATGTAGAAAGATGAATTCAGCCATTCCAATTCAATAACAAAGGTTTGTGCCAAGTATCAGTATCAAGTACACACACATAGTCGTCATAACAGACATCCTAACAAGATTGTACACACCGCTTTTCATCAAGCTAAGAAGGATGATCTCATTGCTGGTCGCCAGCGCAGTTGGCTAACTAAATTAACCCTTCCCAGCGGCCCTCCCATTTCACCCAGCAGCTTTCTGTCTCCTTTTATCAGGATCAGAATGTATCACACTCTTTTATGTGGCTTCACGTCCATTTACCCTCAAGCACATCGCACATGGTGTGTGTCAAAGCCCAGAACATTCTTGCCCCTTCCTCGATCTCAACTCATCGTCTAGAAGCCAAATTACTCAGTTATGTCATCTAAAGTGAGCTTCTGTGCGGAGATCATTGCACTGATATCTTGAACTCATTTCCTGTGCTGATGTGAACACCCTTGGGCACGAAGTCTCTAGATTTCTGAGATTAGTTTTTAATACTATATTAGATCATTATTAAAAATGTAAATTTTTTATTTTAAGACTTTTGTAAGGCTGAATTTTATGGGAGAAATTTTATTTTTGGCTGAACTGTTGCTTTGCATGAAATTAAGTTTAGTTTGTGCATATGACCAATAAAACATAAAATTACAAGGGATGTTTTACAAATTCTTATGGTAATGTCAACACTGTATCTACATCTTTGAATATTCGAGCTTGACAGTTTCTTGTAACAAGCATGGAATGTAAAGTATCTATTTCACTCATTCTCTCTCTCTCTCTCTCTCTCTCTCTCTCTCTCTCTATTTCACTCATTCTCTCTCTCTCTCTCTCTCTCTCTCTCTCTCTCTCTCTCTCTCTCTCTTTTTCTCTCTCTATCTAGATTGAATGGAGTGTTGCAGAAGAGAAGAGGAAATCTTGTGTTGCCAAGGGAAAAACCGAGGTGAGCATGTGTGCTTGAGGATGTTGCAGAGATGTTATTAATTTAATAGCGGGCGAGAAATTATGAGAATTTTGCAAAAGGTAGCAAACCATTAGGTCTGAATCATCTTTTGAAGTAAAGCCTGCTGTTTGTTGTGAAGAATATTTTTAAGCAATTTCATATTTCCAGATTTCTCGTTCTCTCTGTGCTGAGGGGCGACACATGGGACGAGTGCGAGAGAGTTAATAAGCTCACTTATCTGTGGTTAGGATGCACTGTGTATTGGGGGAGGTGCTTATGGATGATTGACAAGAGGGCTGAGGCCCTTAGTGGGGGAGGGTCAGAAAGGGCATGATCAATTGCCCAAACAAAAAGGTATGAAGTAATAGAATGAAGCGAAAGAGAAAGAATTGACACCACAGATATGATGGTGTTCATTTAAACACATGGTGTCTGTCAATTCCTACGCTCACATTTCATTTAACACTAAGACAAAAACATATACAGAGACTATCATTTTATTGATGCATTATTGATGTTTTGTTTATTCTAGAAATGCGTTTTTCAGTAAAAACGAGTGCAAGCTGTGTTCATACCAAAATTTCAACCTTGCTTGTAATGCCAGAATACATTTGTTGCTGAAAATCTCGCCTATGCTTTTTAAATGGTCCTTTACTTATTCCTGCTGTGAAATGTCAATCACGATTGATTTGCTATGCCTGTTACAGGATAGGGGGGTGGAGGTCTTACTGTAGAACACGTCTGAGGTTCTCAGGGATAGCTCACGTTTCCAATCACTGTCATAGAAACAGATATATACACACTGTTCTGCCCAGCACAAGTTTCAATGTCACCGTTATAACATATGTGCAAGATGTAAAGCATGTGGTGCTAGAGATGGACGTGGAGCTAGAAACTGCTCAGAATATTATTTATCTAATATTGTTTAATAGAAAACTAGAACAATTCATGCAACACCACCAACGCCGCATATGTATGCTATATGATTAAAAAAAATCATAAATCATTATTATTAGTCATGCTTTGATGTTAATTACAAGGTTTTGGAAAGAAGGACCGCAATAATATTTAGGTAATATATATATATATATATATATATATATATATATAACCTATGTATCTTGCTGCTGTGGTTGATAATTGACCAAAACTGATATTTTGGGTTTAACTTTTAATCCTTTCTCAGCAAAGGTGCTATTCATTAGTAAAAAAGTACAAACCCTTCACTCGGGCAGTGCCCTTTCATTGGGAATAATTGTATGTTCATTTAAAGAAGCAAATTAGTACCAGCGCAATTTGTATCTTAAATGAAGTTTGTATCAGGGTTTCAAAGATGTACTTTCTTCTGTTACTATATTGTACCCTAACTAAATAAAATTATTTTGTATTTGTGTCCAACGTAATAATAACATAATAATAAACTTGGTTCATCAGCTCTTGGAAACAGTTATGAATCTTTTGCAAATTTAATTTTTTGAAGATTTTAGTAAACTTTAGGTACAGAAAAGGAAAAGTCCTCCAGTAGCTGCATGTCAAGGTTTTCTGAGTATGTTTTTTACTCTGCTGCCTCTCACAGGATGATTGCAGGAACTACGTTCGTCTGCTAGAGTTTTTGGGAGATGGACGAATATATGTCTGTGGGACGTTTGCCTTTGACCCTCAGTGTGCCTTTATTGTAAGTGCATGTGTAAAGCAACCCTTCTTACTTATATGTAAAGTTCACTATACTCACAATGATTCTTCAGCAAACCTGTATTCCTAACAATTGTTTATCATAATTACAATGATCCAGTGTAGTCTGTTAGTAACCAGGCCTCTCTTTGTCTCATTTATCAGTTTTTTAAAATGTTTTAGGAGACATAACTCTAACATTTGTCTGTGTTGTCTGCTGTGTTTAGAACATCTCTTCATTCTCCCTGGAGAAGCTTGAGGATGACAGTGTGAAGATGGAGACGGGAAAGGGGAAGTGTCCCTTTGAACCGCGCCAGCATTACACTGCTGTTATGGCAGGTGTGTCACACACACAAACACACACGCACGCAGGCACACACACACACACACACACACACACACACACACACACACACACACACACACACACACACACACACACACACACACACACACACACACATCAATATAGTTTTGAAATCCATAGTTTAATTTTTTTTTAATGTTGATGCATTATGCTGGTTTGTATGTTTAACTTTTGCAAAAAATTTATTTGTAAAATGTAAAATGTATTTTTGAAAACTTGGATAAAAGGATATAACTCTTTAACTCTTTTATTTTTAGGAGGAATTCTTTACACTGCCGCCACGAGTAACTTTCTTGGCACAATGTACGATATTTCCAGGGCAACAGGCATGGAGCAAGAACGCATCCGGACCGAGCAATCCATCAGCTGGCTTAGTGGTACGGCACTCCCTCACAACTTCACACACAATGCTAAAGAAACTTTTTCATCAATGCACATCCACCAAATGCAGTTTACTCTCCATTGATTATAACATGTTTTTATGATCTCTATATCTGTACACAGATCCAGAGTTTGTCAGCTCTGCCTTCATTCAAGAAGATGAGGTGTATAATCCTTCTGGTGAAGATGACAAAATTTACTTCTTCTTCACTGAAGTGGCTAAAGAGTATGACTTCTACACGAAAGTCAAAGTGCCAAGAGTTGCAAGAGTTTGCAAGGTAATAATCACAGCTGTTTTTCACTTAATTTGTTATCATTACTTGTTAAATACAGTACTGTGCCACAGTCAGCTCTTCAACATTTTCAGCGCAATAAATGTTTTTAGTAAATTAAATTTCAAAACATTTATTTATTTATTTTATTTATTTTTGTATGCACGAGATGTGTGACTAAAGCAAGCGCTCCGCACAGAGATCTGTTGTCATTTCATCTATTATTACATGATAAAAAGAGATAACCTCAACAGAATAGTTTAAGAAGACCTGTATGTCTTTAAGATACTACAAGAGATCTTCCTGCAAAGCGACAATACTGTAAAAAGTCTCTTCACAGTGCTGCATTATAAAATTCTCATTGGATTATTACAAATGGTGACAAAACAATGTTTAGAAATGTCAACTCATATTTTCTAATCGCACATTACTGCACATTATGTAAAAACTGTATCAAACCAATAAACCAATGAAAGTACTGACATACCTTTGGCGCAGTACTATATATTTAATAATATTTTTATTTGTATGTTTTATCTCAATCTTTGTCTTCAAGTCTGACGTTGGTGGTATGAAGACTCTGCAGAGAAGGTGGACAACATTTCTGAAAGCCCAGCTGGTTTGTGAAGATCGAGCCAGTGGTCAGAGATTTAACGTTCTGACAGATGTCTTCACTGTACAACACCAGCCTGGAGACCCCAGCAGCACACACTTCTATGGCATATTCACCTCACAATGGTACATTGTTCTCTCTTACCTCTGTTTTGACCTTCTCTAAATATCTGCAATGATCTCATTTCTGTGTGTTTGTCCCTTTGCTTTTCATTTCTCTGTGATTGATTTTGGGAATGACCACCTGACCTTTGCGTTGTGTTGATGTGCAGGGAACGTGAGGAGCTTTCTGCAGTGTGTGTGTACAGTTTGGAGGAGATTACTAAGGTGATGAATGGCCCATTTAAAGAGCTAAAGAAGAGCTGTGAGAACTGGATGAATCCGGAGCCGATACCAACACCACGACCAGGACAGGTATAAAACTGCACACTCACTACTTATTTTACCACAAATATATTAAAATGCTGTGCTTTTTAACCATACCAATGTTGACCATACAGTAGAGTATGACATAATAGAATATTATATATTACAATATTTCTGTATTACAATACATTAAAATATATTATAATCTACTCAGTAATTTATACTGTTCTGTACTGTGATATACCTTTGCATAAAAATAAGCTTTTATCATACCGTACCTTACTCTACTGTATTTAATATAATATGTTGTACTATACTGCAAAGATAATATGCAGTACTTAGGATTTTGACACATTTTCTAATTATATTTATTCTATTATTACACTAGTACTAAACTCTACATTTTTTGTTATATAATTCTACAGTATTCTATACTATAATGAACTTATTCTATAAATTCTTCAAAGAATTTGTTATTGGTCTGTATTTATTCTATACTAACCTCTAATGTTATTCTAATATACTAATTCTGAACTATACTAGAACTAAAGTGTACATGTAGTGATTCAACTATACATTGTTCTATACTGTATATACTAACTAAATTATTCTTTATCTCTGTTCTGTTATTTTAATTCTATATCAAACTATAAAATGTTAATAGCTTAGTAATTCTATACTATCCCAATACTACACTGAGGTAATTATTTACGGATATTATTTTAATATTATATATTAATTTTTTTATAATCAAATACATGTTCTATACTAAAGATCAGTAATATTATTCTAATACTATATAACATTCTATACTATGCTAGTACCTCACTATACATTTACATCATAAATGTACATTTATCTTTTCAATGTTATACTAACAACTATACTCTAAATAGAATTCTATATTGTTCTCTATATTGTATTATATATTATCCTTCTGCATACTAACCTGTACTGTACAGCACTGCACTTTACTAATTCTATACTTCATGGCAAAATCAATGACAAAACAGTGTAAAAATATACTGTACAGTGCAGGCAATGTAATCCTCACACAGCATGAAACAACACTGTACATGAATGAACCCCACTGAAGGATCTGTTCCACCTACTGTCCCTTTTGTCTGGTTTTCAAATCTGTGTTTGATTCTTGTTTAAAATGTTTGTTCTTTGTCAGTGTTTGAACAGTGCTCTGAAGGAGCAGGGTTTTGAGTCCAGCCTAAAGCTGCCTGATAAAGTGCTGACGTTTATGAGAGATCATCCGCTCATGGAGAACAGTGTGGTGGCTGCACCGTTGATGATCAGGAATGGCATCACATACACCAAACTTGCTGTTACCTTGACAACAGCCTCCAATGGCCCTAAGCAACAGACGGCCACTGTTTTGCATCTTGGAACTGGTAAGACTTTAAAGTGTTTATTTAGTTAAACACTGTATATTACATTGTGAGTTCTGGCTTGGAACTCTAATGTCGTCTTTTGTGTATATGTGCATGTGTGTATGATAGATCGTGGTGAGCTACACAAAGTTGCTGTGGTTGGCCCGAACGCAACACTTATTGAAGAAATCTCCCTGTTTTCTGCACAAGAGCCAGTGAATAACATATTGCTGTACAAGGTAATCGTTTTTATATAAACAAGTTCTGTACTTTTATTTGTAATTATTGCATTTTATTTCCATTTTTCCGCCCTTACATGTTACAAAGAAAGAATAAATAACTGACCCTGTCTCATTTTGTGTGGGTTGTAGAATGAGGCTCTGGTCGGTTCCCCCCACTCTCTTGTGAAGTTACCCATAGGTGGTTGTTCCCTGCACACTTCCTGTGAGGTGTGCACTCGTGCCCGAGGCCTCGGCTGTGTCTGGAAGCATAAGGAGGCAGTTTGTGCACTGGCAAAGTAATTCACACACAAAAAAACAACCCATGCAATCCTGGTTGTGATTATTTTGTCTCCGTGTCAGAGAGATTGTAACTTAAACTAAAACTTCAACTGTTCATTAAAAAACAAAACAAAAATTGTAAAAAATTAAACAATAAATGAAAAAAAATATAAATAACTTAATATTTAAATGTTATTACAGATAAATAATGATAATAAATAGCAAATAATAAGCCAGGGACAAATATCACATGAATAAAAAGCAATAGTATCTTACTGAAATCTTTGTTAATAATAAAATAGATTTTAATTAAATACAACATTTAAATATATAAAAAATCCAATAGCTATGTTCTTTAAATTGCTCATATATTATTTAGGTTGGTTTAATGAAAACAAATTAGTATTTAATAACAAATTTAAATACACATAATATTTTGGATGAATTCTATAGTTTTTTCATACATTTACTCAAGTTAAACAATTTTGTTGATTTCACAGTTTTAAAACATACATTTAATTTAGGTGTATATTTAAGAAATACATTTACATTTTTAAGAGTGTACAAATGCTGCCTCTTTTGAAACAAAACTAAAACTGAAAAAGCAATAAATCGAATTAAAAAACAGTATTATTATTTAACAAAATATTATGATAAAATGTATAATAAAAGTTTCCTAAAAGTGTACTATGATTTTGTGTTTTAGGCCTAATGGAGTGGTAGAAGATTTGGTCAGCCAATGCAACAAAGGTGAAGGTATGAGTGATTCTCTTACATCTATGTAAAGACTCAAGAATAACATTATAACTGCATTTACAAATTTTATTGACACATTATCAGGTTCACAATATTTTATTTCAAATGGCTCCAAAGGGATTTGTGTATATGTTCAAAGTATAACTACTGTAAATCATGTGCTTGTTATATTTTATTCATGTCTTTTGACTCTTTGTTTTCTTTTATCACATTCTGTAGGCCTGTGCTCCCCACCAGTCACCGAAATGCGTGTTGAGGAGGGTCTTCGTGTTCTTCTCTCTTGCGTTCAAGTGTCTCCTCGCCCCTGCCGCTGGGTCTCTCCTCCCTTAAGTCAAACCCGCCGCCATAACTATGACCTTGAGGTTCAGGTCACGCCGGAGAGCCTAGGAAACTACGTCTGTTTGTGCGATGAAGTTGGAAGAGATCAGCCACCCTGTCGCAGAGCCGAGTACCAGCTCACCCTCGACAACCCCAGCATGGGAGGGAACGTGGCTGTCGCGGGTGGCCGTCACTTCCTTGCCTCACACATATTTTTCTTCGTCGCCGGTTTTATCATCGGTGTCATATTGTTATTCGTGATTTACAAACGTCAAGGTGGCATGAGGGGTGGTGGACACTCGTCTTCCACCCTAGAAAAGGGACGGGACTTGCTTCCTTCCACAGACACTCCCCAGTCTCCAAGCAGTGCCAGTTTCATGTCGGAGGCTGTCCCGTTAACGGAGAAACGGAACGGAACTTTGAACGGTCACGGCATGCATCCGAGCGGCCTCAATGGAAGACATATATATTCCAACTCTGGTGGACTGAAACTGCAGGAGTCTGCTGTCAACCTAGCAGAGGAGCTGGATGGTAGAGAAAGGGCAGGGCCAGATGGAGAAGAAGAGGGGCTTGGGGACGTGCTTAGTGAGATGGAGGAGGAGTTTTCCAAGCTGCCGTGTCTAAGAGGGGCACCGCTGGCACAATGTGAAGAAAGCTCTATCTGAAGATGAAAACCTGAACTCTGTGAAAAGCCGAGTATGCGTGATCACAAACACAGATGATTGTGTGTTTACATGGAGTTGCTGGAGGTGAAGAAAGGAGCAGACAATCAGAAACTGACAACGTGCATTCCAAATATATATGAAGCGCAAGAAGCACACACACAATCATGTGCGTTCACAAAACTGTGTGCTCGACTTTCTTCTACTATTGTACTCCACTATGTTGTCATCAAATCCATTCACTCCAGTGTATATGAAGTGCTACGTGTAGTTATGTGTGTGTTCTTCTGTTTCTGCATGTGTTACATCAAGCTGTTGGGGAGAATCAAGAGCCAATGCCAGCCACTTTCCCACAACAGGCTCAAAGCGGTCCACACGCATACAGGGTCTGTGTATTTCTGTACACTCTGGCATGTTTCCTGTTCTACAACTCTTTGAAAGAGGAAATGACCTTTATCCATCTGTAGACCAGAGAAGCACACAGCCATATGACATCTGCCCATTCTAAACAGCCAGATTGGATAGGATATGTATCAGTAACAAGGGCTCTCAACCACTGTGTGATTGATGGTTGTCAGAAGAAAATCATCCATTCATGACTGATAATAGAAGCCTGATTACGTTTCTGCTTTACTGGCAAAGTGGAAATCTGAGTACTGTTACTGTCGGGTACTGTGGTATATTGGAAGGCTTCCAGGTCACTTGTGCAATATGAAAACTAAAATGACTAAATATGTCAGCCTCTTCAAGATGACTGGATGGGCATGACTGAATACGTAAACGGAAGACTAAAAGGAAGACTCTCAACCTTCTCTTTGTATGTAAGTCCAATGTTAGTCCTGTGATGGCGGAGAATTTGGTCACATGGTCACTGCCAAATGAATCAGCCACACTTAATATTTGTGTATGAAATGAGGCTGGGAATGTTCTTTGGTGTCACTGCCGTCCATATGGAACCAAATGTAGCATGTATTATCAAAAATCTGCACAGTTAATGAAGACAACAAGGACCACAACATGATGGACATGTAGCACGAATGCTTAAACACATGAAGGACGGAAATCATTGATTGTTAAGAGTTTCCCTTTAAGGACAGAGAATGTGCCTCTTTGAAGGTATACTTAACCCAAATGAAGTGCATGAGACAACGTAACTCATGGAAGAGAGTTACGAATTTGTTCAAATGTTATAATCAGGGGCTACGGATTCATGTAACACTCTTTAATCCACGAGTGTTCTATTTATGTAGCCATAATAATGTTCGTTTCAGGAGTATGTAAATATTTGTGAATATACAAGAAAATGGGAGAAATATCTTTTATCTTTTTTTTATTCTCTCTGTGATTTTCACCAACAGAGAGAGTCTTCCTAACTGTGATGCACAGTTTTTTTCCATCTTTGATGTTGCCATGTTCTGCCATTGACACACAAACATCTGGATCTGTCTTGCTTTCTCTATTTATTTATTTTGTAAATCTTTTTTATATTAAGATATTTTGTAACATTATGTCAAAATGAAGGTAACCCTGGATTCTGTGTAGTATATTTCGTCTGGACAAATATCTTTTAATCTTGTATTTCTGATCCTGTTTGTGGTGATTGTTGGCAGACCCCCACTCTCTAAATCAAGTTAATCAAGTTTTCGTCCAGTACAGCTTTGTGTTCAATAGGCAATTCCTAAGAATAACAAGTCATTTAGTGTTACATCCTTTTCTTTGTTTTGTTTTGTTGTGTTTTTTAACAATGAAATATGTTAATTGATGTACATATATGTTGGATTCTAAGTTTCTATTTTTATAATTTATATATAAGATAAATGTACATTTTTTGTTTTGAATCCTTTATTGGAGGCGTTTGTTTGTGAATGGCTGTTTGTGTGAATGCCTTGTGATGCTCTTTGGAAAAAATAAAACTACATCTAAAAATATATTTTTATCTTATTTTACTATATTTTAATTTGAACATTAGACCATTGCAACATGGTTTATTACGTCTGCTCATGCCGCACATGCTTAGTTTGCCCATTCCTTCTTCTGAAATTAAAATAACCCGTATCTGACCATTCCTTTTGGGCAAAGTTCTAAAATCGTATTACAAGTTATAATAGTTCTCACACTATATAGAAGAACTGTTTATGTGAAGCATAATATATGCATATAATCTATATCAGTGTTTTCTTAGTTCATAAAAGGAGTATCGAGCAAATGTCAAAGCTGTTTAGAGAACATAGCAAATTTGATCATGACTGCTGTTGCGGGGACAGTTAACAGTGATTTTTTTCACCCAAATTTAGTTCTTATACAGTCAACTTATCTGCTAAGACACATTAACACAGTTCAGATAAGTATGCACAATTATTTTTATTAAAGACATTGTGTGTCTTGATTAAAGACCCCATCTGTGCACAAATAAAAAGAAGAAATTGAAAACATACTAAAGAATATATTTTTATTACATTTGGATAAAAATGCTTCAACTGTCCTCTGTTATTGGGTCAGATGCAACATTTGACGTCATCTGTTCAAGTATAAATCATGTATATTATCCTACAAACAAATGTACTCTCTTACAAACTTAAGAAAACTCCAAAAGTGTTGAAACCGCCCCCCTACATACACACTACATACAATACTGACAGCAAAACCCTATTGGAAGTGGCCTAATAGGAAACATATGGGGGAAGACCAAAAAACACAGTTCCACTGCATGGGATTCGGTTTCAGAACAAGGCGTTACAAGTCCGTTCAACACAGAGAAAATCTCCAGAAAGTATTTCAAGCATCTGAACAACTTTTGTGAAATACTAGTGAGCTGGTGGATCCGCACAATGGAAGGTAAATATTTACATTAATGCACATCTGCTATCCTGTTGTTATTGAATTTTGCTTTTCATTACAAAAGGTTGTTTTCATTTATTTGGTTTAAATCAAATTAATTATAGAGTATTGAGATTATGAGTTGTTTCCCACACAGAGGAACCGCAAATCGAGATCCGAGAAGAACCAGCACCGAGAAGATCCGTGAACATCAGCTTCCAGAAAAACTCCAACAGAAAACTCAAATATCTAGAAGCAGAACCCAAACTATTAGGGGTACGTTTTCCTTTTTCTTTTGTGGTTTAACCTTTGAGGGCACTTTTTCACACATGTGTTTTATTTATTACAGACGACGCAGATTGTTCTGGCTTTATTTTCTCTATCTGCTTTAATTGTGCTGTATTTATGTAACATTGAAAGTGATCATGGTGAGACTCTGGTCACCTCTGTTATTGTAAGTATGCTGATAACTTTTTCACATCCCAGTTTCATTTTATTATAGTACAAGACTCCAAACAAGATGTATAAAAAGATCTTTGTTAGAAATGAACCATCACTTAATCCACTATCATAGACTATTATTGCCGGAAGTCTTGGAATAGCTGCACAGAATCTTCACTTCTGTACTGTAAGTTTTGGGTTCATAATCTAATGTTTGACAAATGCAGATGTATATGTGGGGGAGACTCGGGATGGTTGCAATACTTTTCAGCTACCCACCCACATAACTGTAGAATAATAATGAAATATACACACAATTTAAACTAAAACAGAAAGTTAATTGTGTGGATTAACGTTCATGATTTTATAAGAACTAAACTTAAAAATAACATATTTCCCCGTATTGTGTAACAAACCATGTTTTGATGAATCTTTACAATAAATTAGTAAAAATATCCAGCATGAGAACAAATCAGAATTTTGAAAGAATACATTTTCCCAGAAGAAATGGTCATATAGGGCATGTTTTGTTTTTCAAAAGAAACTAAGCATGTTCAGCGTGAGCATCATCTCTGGCTCGCAGCTATTTTGAGAAAAGTTGCAAGTGTCCCCGGGTTCCCCTAGATATTTTTATTTAAAGTTTTATCAATTTAAACCTTTATCACAGATTTTGAAATGTAATGATATGCATATATGTAGGTGCATCTTATTTCTTTGTGTTAATAAATCAGATAAAGGCTTGTCTTGGAATGCAAGTGGTGGCGTGTGTGGGCTCTGTGATCTCCATTATAATTCAAATCCTATGGCCATTCGACTGTAATGTGGGGCAAATCTCAGCAACATGTAAAAATATTTATGTAAGTGGATCAATAACATGCAGTTTGTGCTTAATTTATGTTGTGATTTGTGTGTTGTCATTCCCTGTCTCTGTTTTCTTTTGGTCCTGTTTCTTGTCATGTGATTTGTAGTTTTCTGTAGTTCTTTTGCTTCATTGGTGTTGAATGTGTCATGCTTGTTACTTGGATTCCTCTGCCTATAATTGTTTTATTTTGCAATTATTTACGTTATTAAAGCTTCATACTACTTTTGGATCCACTGGATCTCCTCCTGTTTAAATCTCAGAAGCTCTCTTATGGTGTGTCATGCCCTACCACACAGTAGATTAATAACATTTGCAATCACTGATCTGTTTACTCACTGGGAAGTCTCTGCAAAGACTTTTTAAGAGTTTTTTTAACTTTTACCCACAGCTAAGCTTTGCACATCTTCAAGAAATGCAAAAGCTTGTGGTAGCGGTGCAGGTTGGACTCTCTGCCACTTTGGCTGCATACTGCTGCAAGGTCATCGAGTGCTGCTCACCCTCATCTAGTGTGGTGAGTATCGGCTCTAAACTTCTACTACAACTTATGGTTGAGATGGTTTATTAACATGACTGTCATTCTTTTTACTTTCTTCCAGCCGGTAGTTTTAGTGGAAAGACCTGCAGACTCTCAATGATGTTTCAATACGTACTGTGAATTTATGAGAGATTTTTAGGTCATGTTTTGTTTGTATGAACAACCACTTTTTCCAGTATTCATTTATTTTTTTCATTTGATGAATTTATGTTCCAAAGTTATAAACATATATTGAATAATTAAAATCAAATAATTTTGCATGTGGTAAAAACCTAAAATATTTAATGTGGCTTAGTAGATATCAAAATAGTCAAGTCATATTAACTTAATAAATCTTACAAAAACATTAAATTGATTTTTGTCAGTGAAAATATTAAAACAATATTTGATCGAAAACCAACGGATTTCTCTAGAATGTACAAATATTTTTCAAGTTCATGAAATGAAAAATGTTTTTTAAGAAACATATGTCCTTGTAATATACACCAATTTTTTTGATTTATTCACAGAACTTAAACAGTTTATTAACTTTCAAAGCATTTAAATGAACTTATCGTAGTGTAAATAGTTTCAGATATAAAATATTTTAAGTGCAACACATATTATAGGAAAAAAGTAACATAACATTGATTTGTGCCAAGCTTCATGTACGTAAGCATTGTTATTAAGATGTGGACATTGTCATGAAGTTCTTCCTTTGACACTAGTGTGATGCTGTCATTTTCACCTCTGTCAGATTGTAGAGTAATCCCAAATAAGAACGCACAGATATGTCTGTGAGATGTCTGCTTAATATCAGGAAAACATCTGCTGTGTAAATGCATCTTACAGACATCTTCTACACAGCTTTATGACATCCAACAACAGACAGATGAGCAAACTGACTGTCAGATGAAATAACAGGCATGAGAAAAATGTGTGCCATGTGTGTGTGCTGTCAGGGAAGGAGACCCTGAGTCAATAAAATAATTATAACATCAAAAAAATTGTGTGTCACTTTTATCTTTTATTTGTGTTTCTTATTCTCACTGTATGATTTTCACCACTAGAGAGAGTCTTCATATTACTGTGAACTTATATTCACCATCTTGATGCAAATTTGGACCTGTCTTACTTTGTCTATTGTGTAATGTTTTATTATTTGAATATATACGCTGTAAAAAAAACTATATGTGTCCTAGTAAATAACACAGAAATGAAACAGATATATCAGAAAATGGTCTTTTAAAAACATGAAATAGATTTTTTTCAAAATATTAAAAGCCAAAAGGTTTCCCAAAAATTTCTTAATAACGTACAGATATTTGTATGTCTATGTTAAAAGCATTTGTTTAAAAATATGTATTGTACACATTTAAGATAATCCCATGTATTTTTACATACATATACACAACAGCATTTTAATCAGTTTAGAAGCTTAACATGTACACATGCCTTATGTAAATTGTGTCATAATAAAATACAAACATTGTTGAGTGTTTATCAAGCAAAATAAGACTATCATGCTGCATAATGTCTACTGTTATTTAATGCATTTATGCACTTATATACTGTATAATGTCTACTGTTACATAATGCATTTCTTATATACTGTAGTCTTATATACTGTTTAATGTCTACTGTTACATAATGCATTTCTTATATACTGTATAATGTCTACTGTTACATAATGCATTTCTTAAATACTGTATAATGTCTACTGTTATATAATGCATTTCTTATATACTGTATAATGTCTACTGTTACATAATGCATTTCTTATATACTGTATAATGTCTACTGTTACATAATGCATTTCTTATATACTGTATAATGTCTACTGTTACATAATGCATTTCTTATATACTGTATAATGTCTACTGTTACATAATGCATTTCTTATATACTGTATAATGTCTACTGTTACATAATGCATTTCTTATATACTGTATAATGTCTACTGTTACATAATGCATTTCTTATATACTGTATAATGTCTACTGTTACATAATGCATTTCTTATATACTGTATAATGTCTACTGTTACATAATGCATTTCTTATATACTGTATAATGTCTACTGTTACATAATGCATTTCTTATATACTGTATAATGTCTACTGTTACATAATGCATTTCTTAAATACTGTATAATGTCTACTGTTATATAATGCATTTCTCAAATACTGTATAATGTCTACTGTTATATAATGCATTTCTTATATACTGTATAATGTCTACTGTTACATAATGCATTTCTTAAATACTGTATAATGTCTACTGTTATATAATGCATTTCTTATATACTGTATAATGTCTACTGTTACATAATGCATTTCTTATATACTGTATAATGTCTACTGTTACATAATGCATTTCTTATATACTGTATAATGTCTACTGTTACATAATGCATTTCTTATATACTGTATAATGTCTACTGTTACATAATGCATTTCTTATATACTGTATAATGTCTACTGTTACATAATGCATTTCTTATATACTGTATAATGTCTACTGTTACATAATGCATTTCTTATATACTGTATAATGTCTACTGTTACATAATGCATTTCTTATATACTGTATAATGTCTACTGTTACATAATGCATTTCTTATATACTGTATAATGTCTACTGTTACATAATGCATTTCTTATATACTGTATAATGTCTACTGTTACATAATGCATTTCTTAAATACTGTATAATGTCTACTGTTATATAATGCATTTCTTGTGCAACATCTTGTACTCATTTCTGTATTAATGTGTACTGTTCAGTGTTATTCTTTAGGAAATAAAACAGAAACAATCTTATGTATACAGCTCAACGTAAACAAACATATGGCATGTTGTGTATGGCACATAAAGAAGAGATCTCACAAGCTCTGTGAGTTCCGCTGGGTTTCATATAACAGGGCGGGACAAATATTAGTCCAACACCGAGAAAAAAGAAGTTAACAGCAAGAACTTGGAGACACAACTCTGATCAAAATCAACAGGTTTCATATCAAGTGGATCCGCACAATGACAGGCAAGTGACGTGAACGCAGCCCCGTTTATTGAGTTAATCAATGCATGGATGACATCATGAGTTTAACCCCGCACAGAGGAACCGCAAATCGAGATCGGAGAGGAACCAGCGCCGAGAAGATCCGTGAACATCAGCTTCCAGAAAAACTCCAACAGAAAACTCAAATATCTAGAAGCGGAACCCAAACTTTTAGGGGTAAGTTTTCCTTTATATTTTTTGTTTCCACCCCTGTTACGCTTAACACTTGTGTTGCGTTTGTCACAGACGTCACAGATTGTTCTGGCTCTCTGCTACACTGCGTGTGTGGTGTCCATGTACTCCAGTGACATTGACTTTAGGCATGGACACGTGACTACTGCCTTCTCTGTGCTCGTGAGTATAACGGATGACGTCATGAGCTGTTGCATAATACCCCCAAACATGACAGGCTTCAATGCCTCTGTTGAAAACAAACCATCATGTCTCCTGTCACAGGCCATCATTGCTGGGAGTCTTGGCATAGCTGCGCAGAATCTTCACCTTCCTACTGTAGGTTTTGTGAAGCCTGTCTCTCATGTAGCATTTGTGTTTCTTTAGTGCTCCCGACATTCTTCAAAGGTTCTGATATTGAGGTGCGTCTTATTTGTGCGTGATCTTTTACAGATAAAGGCTTGTCTTGGAATGCAAGTGGTGGCATGCGTGACCTCCGTTATATCCGTCATGCTGAGCTTTGACAATATCTTTCCGTTTTATTGCAACGAAGAGAAGTCCTCCGTGGAAATGTGTGCACATCTTTATGTAAGTGAGCCGCAAACGTACATTTCTGCATTTAGTGCACTTTTGGCTTAGGAACGGCACCCATCAGAGCATCCCGTGATGCCAGCTTTAATCCCACATAATAACATTTACAAGCACTGATGTGTATTTTAGTCTCCTTCAAGTCGCTGCAGATGCTGCTTTATAGTGTATGCTTTTACCCGCAGGAGAGCTTAGAACATCTTCAAGGAATGCAAAAGCTTGTGGTGGCGGTGCAGGTTGGACTTTCTGCCACTTTGGCTGCATACTGCTGCAAGGTCATCGAGTGCTGCTCACCCTCATCTAGTGTGGTGAGTACCGGCTCTAAACTTCATCTACAACTCAGAGATGGTTTCGTAACATGACTGTTTTTACTTTCTTACAGCCGGTTATTTTAGTGGAGAGTCCTGCAGATGCTCAGTAATACATTTCCGAATCGTGACCAATACATATTCAGAGTATCCATCTATAAAAATACATATATCGGTTGGGTACAAGTACTGTGAATTTATCCTTAGCGTTTAATGAAACATTTATAATGGTACACCTCTGGTTTTTAAGTATTTCTTCATGTTATTTGCACAAAATGGTTTTGAGTATACTATACTAAAGCTATTGAATTTCTTTGATTCGACACACAGAATAGAAAAACAGGTATATAAAATTTCTGACTAATAAACTACACAAATACCAGTGATTTATTGTTTAAAACATATGACCGTACATGATTGTTACATTCATCATTTTAAGTTTTTCAAAGTTATAAAACCACTATACTGACAATGCTCTTGTGATAACTGAGCTTACGCATGATGCTCATATATTTTTCCAGAATTAAAATGCTTTATAAATATGTTAAGGGAATAAATATGGTTATAAACTCGTATGTGTGTTTCGCTTTATGATAAAGTCAAGTGAGGCTTGAGTTAAGTTCTTCATTTCTCATCATTTTTAAAAGCCTGTATACGTTTATATAAATGTCTTCCTTTCACTTTCGTGTGATTCCTTTTATTTCATCCCGGTCATTTTACGGTGTTCAGTCTCATGAAACTTCCTGAAGAAGTGAAAAAGTTGTGAGAAGTCTTCATAACTGTAGTTCATCTGCCCAATGACTCTATTAAAGAAGAATACGGAACAAGAAATTACTTTTTCGATAAAGCTAGAATCCTTGCAGCTCTTATCTGATATAAAGTTCATAAAAAGTTATATTCTGCAACAGAAATAAAACTAAAAGAGTAATATAGTAGATTCACTTGGATTTCCATGATGTGCAACTGAGATACGTCTCGTAACACGAATCTATTTTGAGTAAGAAACATCATGTACCTGAGATGACGATGAGGTTATTTCTTCTAAATCACCATAACAGCCGTTTTTGTGGCGAATCAAACTCCCCCACAGCACTGACTTACTACAGCTGGGACACTCTCCTTCCACAGGAAGAAGATATGAGGGGTCGGACTTAACGAAATGTTGGGCCAGGCAGATCAAATGACAAACCATTTGACAGGAAGGCTGAAAACAAGACAGTCTATCCACAGCCTGTATTCACATGAAACAGTGAAAGCATGTGTTATAAGTATCAGAATTAAAAGCTATTACACTTCAGAGTGCCACCAACCTTCACAAGCTCCCCACACAACGCACAACACTCCACGTGTCTCCCCTCCTGCTCCTTGCACTCCTGCTGTGGTTTTCTCTTGGCACGAACACAGCCAAATGTTAGAGGGACGTGCAGAGGAGGTTGCAGCTCAGGAGCAAAATCCATACGGTACTCCTGCTTTAGCCAGCGCACAGTTAGTGGGAGTCGACACCAGGGTGCCGCCCGTAGCATGTTTGACACCACACGCCAGTGGAACTGCAGACTCGACTCTTTACGGGTACGTCGGGTAACATGGGACAGTCGGCGAGATATGTGCGGATGCTGCCATGCCCACTCAAACTAGTGAGGGATAGACAAAAAAAATGTTATGCATTACCGGTCAAACATCTTGGGACACTTATTTACTTATGCATCCATACTTTCCCACATCTAAGAATAATAATTAACTGATTTTAATTATATAATAGAAAAGGGAACTATGGTGATTATGTTTCAACTAAAAACAAATACAATCGTATGATTATAAATTTTTTTCTTGTCCTTTTTTCAAACAGCTTCTTCCCAATTAGTCCTTTAAATTCCGATACAAAATTACTAAGCAAAGTTCTTGCAAGAAGATAACTCCCACGGGTGATGGAAGACAACCAAAATGGTTTTATTCAAGGGAGACAGGGCTTCCACAACATCAGACGAGTGCTCAACATTTTACATAGCTATAGAGAAGTGAAAGACCCAGCTCTACTCTCTCTTGATACAGAAAAGGCCTTCCACTGTAAAGAATGGCATTATTTATGTGAGGTGCTCATCGCTCTGGCTTTGGAGATAAATGAGTTAGATTACTTTCAAGTGACTTGACATTCAACTAAGTATGGTGACCCATACTCAGAATTCTCGCTGAACACTTAACCCATCCAAAGTGCATACACATCAACCGTGAACACACACACCACCATGATCACACACCTGGTGCAGTGGGCAGCCTTTTATTCTGTGGTGCCCGGGGAGCAGTTGGTGGTTCAGAGCCTTGCTCAAGGCCTAAGTCATGATATGGCCGGCCCGGGACTTAAACCCACAACCCTAGGGTTAGGAGTCAAACTCTCAAACCACCAGGCCGTGACTTCCCCCATAATTTTATACCAGGCTCACTGGAGAAGTTTCGACCAATTATGTTGTTTCTAAATCCTTTCGTATACCTAGGGATGGCCCACAGGTATGTCCTCTATCACCTTTGTTATTCATCCTATCCGCCAATTGCGATTAGAATGCATATTGCCGTTTTTGGAATCAAGAGGCTTCTAGTCATTCTGAGATGCTTTTTAAAGAGAAGTCTCCATCTATTCTGCGCTCTTATTGACTGTTCTTTCTTCAATATTCGGTACAAGTTGTCCATTTATATTAAATAAAACGTTGGTTTGGTAATGAACAATGTGTGTTTCCTGAATTACATTTAACCCATTAAACTAAAATCAGACCGTTCACATTGCTTTTCAAATGACGGGAAACATTTCACCCCAAAGTCCCAAAACTTTGATTTGATTTTTTTTCTGAACTGATTTTTCCCAATGTAATCTTTTAATTGTTGTACACAGTTATGCAACATGTCAGCATGTTTGTTTTGTAGGAAAAGAATATAAAAGACAACAGTAAACAGGTGATCAGAGAGATGGACTTGTATGCAGAAGGTTGCGGGTTCGAATCCCAGACACCTCACCCATGCAAACTCTTCAGGGATGAATGGCACCTGAAGAAAACGAATAAATGTCAATGTAAATACACATATGAACATACTCACCCTCAGCGCTGCAATGTCAGATGGAAAGCCGTGAATAATAAGCACCATTTCCCTTTAATGGAAACATGAAGTGATTAATAATGTGTATATATGAACAACAAATGACATGTTTGGTTCTCATCTCACCATGGTCCTCTGCCACTGGTTCTCTTTGCTCCTCCTCTGTGTCTGCCAGCATTGTGTTGACAGATTCTGCGCTCTGGGTTCACAGTAAAGCCGATATATATTCGGCCCTTAAATTTAGGGTTAGTACAATACAACATATACACTCCATAGAAACTCTCCACCTCCACTACCATTGTAATGACAGATGTTGGCTGGGTTTCAATTGAAATCAATAGAGATGGCCTCTATAAGACTAGATTTTACTCATTTAATCCAATGCATACCTCTTATAGTGTACATAACATAATTGAACTATCCTTAAGCATAATAACATATGCTAAGCAATGCAGATCTTGCCTATTCTTGGGAAGAGAACTCAGAACTCATGTTGTCTGTTCAAACTAGCCGGGTGGAGGTGTCCGATTACCGCCTGAGCAAAAATACGATCAAGTTTGAGGTGTTATGGGTGTAAATATTTTATTTTGAATATAAAGATGAGTGTTATGGTACTTAATTCATCATTTCTATGTTTTTTTTCAACAATAAACGTGTTTAAACTATTTTTCGTTGACTTTTCTGTCTGGCAAGTTTAGAAGGCACCAAAGAATAAAGTGATTTGTTGTTCGCAAACGAGTCGACTCTAAGAGTCGATTCTTTGTAGTGAATCAGAAGAGTCGACTCCCATTGGGAAGATCCGAATCTTTATCTGGTGTTTGGGACAGAACTTTATTTGGATAGGACTCAATGCATTAAAAGAGGAATTTACATCATATCATTATGGGATAGAAAGAAGGAAAAACACAGTCCAATAATATCGTCAAGTTGTTCGGTCATCTGTTTATGTAGAAATGTATTTAAATATTTTATTACTGTATAAATACTGTTAATAAGTTTGTATAAAGTACATAAACATCAAGTAATCTCTTAACTTTTTGAAGTTTCAGACACTTGTCAACATTGCTTCTTTTTAAATGTGATTGATGTACACTTGATGACATACATGTTTTTCGTGTATTTGTTTTTTTAGTATTTTATCCTTTAATAATTGATCTTGATTGAAGCACTTTGAGATTTGTTTCAAATGTAAAGTGCATTACAAATAAAATGTATTATTATTATAATTATTATTATTATTATTATTATTAATAATTATGTGCTTCTCATAATGTGATAATAGCGAGTATATCAGAGAGAGATGGATTAAAGTGAGAGCGAAGGGTAAGAAATTAGCGAAAAATAAAAAAGCATTGTCTGTTTAATTATTTAATTACCTTTTTTTATTCTTTAAAAAAAAATCGAAAAATTCTAGTAATTGTATTTTTTATTTAAAAATGCATCAAAATAAGTTTTTATGGAGGGAAACAAACAAAATTATGAACACAAAATAAATATTTTACAATTGCTGAACTGGGATATGCAACAGAATCTGATACAAATTAAGAGTCCTTTCACAGTCGTCAGATCCGGCTTCCGAGGGAACTGCCCATCACTAAGAAAACGACAGCGTCACAATCTTTGCTGTGATTGGTTCGATTTCACGCAGCCAGGCGTTTAAAGGGCGTGGCTTGTCTGATGGCCGACCCTGATTGGTTGCATTCCTTTTTAAACTCCTCCTCTTCAAAGCATCCCGGTAGTTGCTAGAGAACAAGGCAGCGACTCATTTGTATAAATCAGCCCGTGGTTTATTTAATCATATTGTCACTACAGATTATAATTAACATTAGGAGATATGTCAGTCACTCCAGATTTAATCCGTGAGAAACTAACAGCAGAGATTGGTGCGACACACGTGGTTTGTAACATTTGTGTATCTGTGTGAGATGTAAAGAAAGTGATTGTGTCAGTCTGGAGGCATGAATGAAACTGACAGGTTGTGTTATTGTGTGACAGTATGATCAGTGAGGGTTTGGGTTTGTCTTGCAGGTCGTAGAAGACACATCTCCCAATAGATGTGCTGCCAGTTTTAAAGTTCTTGTAGTTTCTCCTCAGTTTGAAGGAAAACCTTTGTTGCAGAGACACAGGTGAGATAAGTGTGCACTACATTTACATTTGCATTATAAAAAATTGTTCATGTTTCAAAAGTCACCATTTCTGAAAATATTTCTATTTTGCTCTTTTGTCATTTTATTTATTTTATTTCTATATGAAAGTGTATGTTGTAACTAGTTGGAGGGTTGTCAAAGTGATAAAACCAATGCATAAAAAAGTTCAAGTTTGTGGGCATATGAACTTTTTTTATTATAAACATGTAGATACATGTATGTGTATATAATGTAAAATCATATTTTGTGTTTTTATTTAAATAGTTAAAATAATATTGATACTTTCTATATATTTTTTAATAATATGCATGTGTGAATGTACTTATAATTACAAAATGACTTACTGATCCCAAAAGGGTAAGAAATCTTATCTCTCGCATCTTCTCGATCTGCCCCTTAGAGACTCAGTCTCTATCTTTAAAAAATGCCTTAAAACTCATCTCCTGTGTCTACACTTAACCCAGTAAAAACCTTCTTCCTAACCTACTCTCTCTTTATATAAAAAATAAAATCAACCCCCACTCCTACAGGTTTAATCTTTTCTTGTGTAACTTCGTAAACTTTTTGTAGCACTTGTTCACCTATTGCTTACTTCTATTTATTGCTTCATAGTCTCCTCGATTCCTTGTGAGTCGCTTTGTAATGCTTTAATGTAAATGATGCACATTGTTTAAACGGAAACACTTTTATTGTTGATGCGATTAATTGTGTTTAAGAGGATTTGACTTTTACATTCCCTTATTTGGCAGACACTTCTATCCAAAGCGACTTACAAGTATTATGCAGATGCCAATTATCATTACAGAACAAACACGGGGCAAGGTGTCTTGCTCAAGGACACTTCAGTCATTGTCTGCTGGAACTGGGATTCAAACCCACAGCCTTCTAATTACAAGACCAACTCTCTAACCACCAGACTTCTATTGACCAAGAAATCCAGAAATCCTTTTAACATTGATAACTGTTTTGTGTAAGGGAGAACTCAACCAATAGAGTAATTCATATCAGAATCAGTGTCAGTCTGAACAGCTGAGGATGGAAGTCAAAAGAAATCCATCGATTGATCCCTGCATGCCTGTTTCATACAGCATGATATGGCAGATCCATCCTCTGAGCACAATGACTTGGGCCCTTTTATAAATGCAGATCATTCTTCTGCACATCTGCATCCATATTTAAATTCAGCCAGATGCGACAACAGAATCCATGACCTCTTTTTTTGTCTTTGCTTGTTTATCTGTTGTTTAGGATGGTGAATAATTGTCTTGCGGAGGAATTGAAAGAGATCCATGCGTTTGAGCAGAAAACATTGACACCAGAGCAGTGGGAGAAACAGAAAGCACAGTGACACACATCCCATTTATTCACCAATCAAATGATACACAGCAAGTGAATCATCTCTTGTTACTGGGGTCATATTTTTATATTTTCTGCCAAAGCGCATGATCATACCGATGTAATGGAAATCAAATGCTTTGTATTTATAAAGTAATTGTGCTCCAATTTTACTGTCAGTATTACAGTATTTAGACAATAAAACTATCTTGCAGAATTAACAAGCATCAGTTTATTCATTACAAAACAGTCATTTATTACTATTTAAAGTAATTTGTGTAATTATGTTTTAAAAAGATAAGTTTACTCAAAAAATTTAATTTTAAATAAATTATATATATAATTTGTTTACCCTTCCAGCTGTTACTTGTTTGTACACTTATTTATTGTGCTGAACACAAATGATCGAAATATAACTTGCTAAACAATTAACAAATGAGATTTCTTGAATATCATAGAAAAATTGCCGCAATAGAAAAATTAAAATGGTAGTCACTGCGCCCAAGTTGAGTTTGTTCCTAATTTTTTTGAATATTTCCTTTTGTGTTCAACAGAATAAAACCATCATAAAACCTTTTTCTACCATAGTGTCAATGGTTCCACAAAAATAATAGTTGATAACATTCTTCCAAGTGTATTTGTGTTCAATCAAAGAAACATTTTTTATTTACAAGTTTGGAACAACTCGAGGTTAAGTAAAAAACTGCAGAATTTTAATTTCGTAGGTAAACTATCCCCTAAATATTTTACTCAAAGCAAGTTTTAGATGAGGGCTCTGTGTTATGGAGCTTAAAGGGTGCAGCAATTGTGAGTGCAAGTACCACATAAGTTCAAGTCATAAATTTTTTGATTTCTATTAATACAACTCTTGCTGACTGCATGTTATATCTGTGATTTTCCTGATCTTAAGTTAACATCAACAATAAACCCCATACATGTAACAAACACCAAATTCTCAAAGAGACAGTGAATCTTTGAAGAACTGTCAGTTTTTAATTGTTTTAAATTCATTTCAGTAAAGGCAAAATATATCTAGCTTTAGCAGCATTTAAGTGCTCACGAAAGGCACTTGTGTGATTTCTGGTGTGAGCGCAGACCCCCGCCATTCCTAAAACTCTTTCCACACTCTGAACATACGTAGGGCTTTTCCCCAGTGTGAATACGGAAATGTCGTGTCAGCGCACCGCCGTGTCGGAATAGCTTCCCACATACTGTACAGGAGTACGGACGCTCACCGGTGTGTATCCGTACATGAGTCTTTAAGTTCTCCATGCGATTGAACTCTCGGTGGCACACGGTGCAGCGAAACGGGCTACACCCAGGAGGAAAACACTGTCTTTGTTTTTTAAACCTGGCTGCATTGTCACCTTTCCCGACTCTCTTTAAATTCTTGTGATATTTAATGTTATGTTTACGCCGATCACTTTCACTATGAAATGCATGTCCACAGAATTTACAAATATACAGCCCGGCCTGCACATCTGTCCTTCCTTGAGCTCTAAAGTGCCGGGGAGGCTGGATGCGGGAAGTCTTGTCCATTGATTGGTAGAGGTCATGAAATGGAGTGGACATTGAAGATACAGAATCACTGGATGTTAAACGGACTCCTGAAATATAGAGAAGCAAAATTCATCAATGGAATGTCATCTACTGCAGGGGTCTCCAACCTTTTTATAAGCGAGGGCTTTCTAAGGAGATCAAATCATCCGGAGGGCTACTTGTTGGATAAAATAAAAAAAACAATCTCTGTTAACCTTAAAAATGTTCATAAATGTTAATTACAACTTAACAGGCACAAATGGTATTTTAACCAAAAGCAATCATTTAAATCCGGCTGGTCATATTATCCACAAGTACAACAATTTCACTAAGTTGAATTCGCGTATGCAGAATTCACACGTTTTCATTTAGCAAGTCAAAAAGAAAAACCATGTCGCCTTTTGATTCTGAAGAAAATTCACGTGCAGCTCTTATTGTTGACCCCTGTGCGTGGCGGGTGGCACCAGGTGCCCGCTGGCACCACGTTGAAGACCCCTCATCTCTCGTAACCCATGAAACCGACACGAATCACAAGGAGTACCTTCTTTTCTAACCTACTCACTCTATCAAAAAATAAAAATAAACCTTTTGTAACTTCTCTCTCTGTGTGACTTGGTAACATTGTTTTGGCACTTGTTCACCTATTGTTGTATCGGCTATTTACCGCTTCATTGTCTCCTCGACTATTGTAAGTCGCTTTGGATAAAAGCGTCTGCTAAATGCCTAAATGTAAATGTAAATGAATAAAGTTGGAAAACATATTGAAACGTTACCCAGGCCTTGATCCAAACGATCAGTGTCGTTCGGTTGCTTCTCTGAATCAGGCCTCCAATCCTCTAACAGTTTGGACTGAACCAAGTCAATCCTGTCTAGACCAAACTCCTCAGACCTGTGATCAAGACTATAGTCCAGTCTACCGTCAAAACCACATCCAGAGCTGTCGTCCAACCCCGGTTCTTCATTCTTCACCTCAACCTGCTGAAGTTTGGATTGAAATGATGCCGGATCCTCATCACTTGCCTCAACTTCCAGGTGATTGGAAGTTTTATTTTCTGTAAGACACAAGAAGATTAACATCTTATTTGGAAACGAAAGGAGAAGAATCACAGTTAAACTGCACCATTCATGTCTCCATTGCACGAGATGTCATGTGAGTGTGAACAACCATCATCTCCTATTTCATAAAAAGTCTCTTGCACGTGTGTGGAAGCACTGGATTGTGTTTGGTTGTGTTGCAGTCTTAGTTTGAGTGTGTTGTTCTCCTGCTGTGTTTCATGGATGTGATGTTGGGCATCTCGCAGTGCTTGCGTCACTACTCTGCTGACTTCCTTCACTGAGATCTCGAGCGCGAGCTCGAAGGCGCCGCGCAGAGCCGCTGCCAGCGCATCTTCCAAACATGTCGACAATGACGCAATCTCGTTCTCTTTCGTACAGTTTGGGTACGAATTCATTTTATTTCTTTCAATTGTTTATGTCGTGTTTCAATCAAAGCTGATCCAGGTGTCCGAGCGTTAAAGGTCCATTTTGGTCCTGTTCGCTGCGCGTTTTCGGTTACAGAAAGCACAACAGTATACATGTGAACCGGAAGTACTTCAAAATAAAAGTCTCTTGGAAGCCAACCTTGGCGTGTTGAGAGTGAAATATTGTCACACAGTTGTGGATATAAGTGTATGTGTGGTATATTCTGGATCAGATATTTGGATTTATACAATTAATGGATGCAATTTGTATTTTTAAAATGTAATGTGTAATTTTTATTTTGATTGACAGCCCCTAAAATCACATGTTAAATAAAATCTTAAAAACTCATAATAATGCAAATTGCGTTATTTTATACTTAGTTCTATCAAGTTCTCTAACGGTTCACTAGACTTTCTATGGCCTAGACCTTCTGTATATTTACTACAGGCTTTATTTTACATTTATTTACTATTTATTCACAAGAGTCCTTTAACTTAACTATTTATTTATTTATAATGGGATGGCGATTTATTTAACACATTTATTAAATCTCTAAACATAACGATTTATTTTTTTATAATGTGATGGCGATTTTTTTAAATAAATTTCTTAAAGACCTTAAACTTAGAAATTTATTTGTTTTTATGGTGATAGCGATTTATTTAATACATTTTTTAAAGTCTTTCAGATTATCGTTTTTTTTATTTATCATGTGATGGCGATTTATTTAATACATTTATTAAATCTCTAAATTTAACGATTTTTATTTATAATGTAATGGCGAATATTTCAATAGGTTTATATGGAAGTCCTTTAACTTAACGATTTATTTAATATTTATTAAAGTCTTTAAACTTAACGATTTATTTATTTATCATGTGATGGCGATTAATTTAATATATGTATTAAATCTCTAAACTTAACAATTTATTTATTTATAATATGATGCCGATTATTTCGATAGGCTTATATGGAAGTCCTTTAACTTAACGATTTATTTAATATTTATTAAATCTCTAAACTTAACGATAAATTTATTTATAATGTGATGGCGAATTATTTAATACATTTATTAAATCTGTAAACGTAACGATTTATGTATTTATAATGTGATAGCGATTTATTTAATAAATTTATTAAATCTCTAAACGTAACGATTTACTTATTTATAATGTGATGGCACTTTATTTGAAAAATTTATTAAATCTCTAAACTTACCGATTTATTTATTTATAATGTGATGGCGATTATTTTAATACGTTGTTATGGAAGTCCTTAAACTTAACGCTTTATTTAATATATTTATTAAAGTTCTTAAACTTTGCGATTTATTTATTTATAATGTGATAGCGATTTATTTAATACATTTATGGAAGGCCTTAAACTTAACTATTTATTTGTTACTAATGTTCTGACGATATATAAAAAAACTTTAATTTTGTTGCATGCTTTATGTTAGCAAATGTAGGTTTACTGTGTTGTGATATAGAAAGCAGAAAGCTTAAAAGGGTTTCTGTAAGAAAAATGTTTCTAAATGACAATAAGTCTGCCAAAAACACGTTAAATGCACTTAAACTAGAGTAAACCATGGTTCAAAAATAGTTTATTATTGCTTCCCAGTATATTTTCCTCATTTCGAGGGTTGATCCAAATCAGTTGTACTTGTGCAGACTGGCATTTAACTAACACAGATTTATAAAGCTTTTTCTGGAACTCCATTCATTCTTATAATGTGAATACCAGAGGGCCTGGCTTATTCCTGCCAATATGATCATGCTGCTCTACCATTTCCTGCCACAGATTTACATTGAAAACATTGTATCTTTGGATTTAAAACAACAAATAAACATCGAATGTATTTATTGAATAATTTACAACACATTTTAGAGTAAACCATCTTGCTGGATTCTGGTTCTATTCAGTTCTTTATTTCTGTGGAGGAATATTTTTGGGTTGGCACTGCCCAACCTGCCCTTATAAACGAGCTACAGTTATCATTCTTGAGATTTTTTGTTTGTCAGTGATGTCACACTTTATAAACACCCCCTTATAAATACTCCTCTCAAATGTTGCTCTTTACATATTAATCTTGATAAATTAACCCTAGATAAACCCTTGATTAACCTTTGGGTCAGTCTTGGCATGGTGGTTCGAGTCTTGGACTCGTGTTCCGTAGGTTGCAAATACGAGACTCGGAACAAGTGAGAATACCACGACTGAGGTGAGTCCCTTGAGCAAGGCAGGGTCCCACCCACTGCTCCCCGGGCGCCGCAGCATGGCTGCCCACCACTCCGGGTGTGTGTTCACAGTGTGTGTGTTCACTTACTGTGTGTGTACACTGGGATGGGTTAAATGCAGAGCACAAATTCCAAGTATGGAACACCATACTTGGCCAAATGTCACGTCACTTCACTACAGTGTGTGCCGTGACCTTCACGTTAATAACAGTAAGATTTCTGTTCACAATACATATTTCTTGTACACACATATTTTCTTTTAGATGTTTTTTGTCCAGAATTGTCAAATGGAATGTGTTTAAACAAGTTTTTTAACCATTCTTAGTCCATCTACATCACTTTATACAGCCAAGTTAAAGGGGAAGTATGACAGTTTCTGACACTCTTATGTTAATCTTGTACAGGTTGAACACGAGAACTCAACATATTCAACATTCTAAAGCACTTATAATGCATGAAACAGCATGATACTTCCCTATAAATAATTTTTACATACATTTTTATTTTCTCAAAGACTTTCCTGGACAGTTTGATTTCTGTTGGGTTTGTAAACCTCCACAGTTTCTAAAACACTTTTCACACTATGAACAAAAGTAGGGTATATCTCCAATGTGAGTACGGAAATGTGTGTCAGCACCCCTGCATGGCGAAATCGTATCCCACAAACCAAAAAATGGGTACGGACGCTCACCTTTGTGTGTCTGTAAGTGAGTTTTTCAAGTTCTCCAGGCATCTAAAGCGCTGGTTGCACAGTACAATGATTTGGGGTACACCCAGGATGGAAGCCTTGCTTTTTTGGTCTGGGTGCCTTAACATTCTGTTCCTTGAATACAGTCTTGTGATAATGATTGTGATGATTATGATGATCACTTTCACTGCAGCTCCGCACGTTGGACTGAATCGTCCTCAGTGGTTCTCTACAGTTTTGGAGTGGCTGGGTGAGGGAAGACGTGAACTCTTGTTGGTAGAGGCCATCAAACAGGGCGAAAATGAAGATACACAACCACTGCATGCCAAACTGATTTCTGGGATACCTAAGAAATGTGTGTGCATAACATCATAACATCAATGCAAAACACAATATGAAAACACATGTATCACCATATTTTAGAATTTTGGTAACCTTTATAGTCAACAAGACTGGGTCCTGGATCCAGCGGATGAGTCTTAATGAGTGATGTTCTGTATCAGGCCTCCGGTAGACAAGGCTATTCTATCTAGACCAAGATTGCAGCACTTGAGGCATTAGTCTAATGACTTCCTTCACTGCGATCTCCAAAAAAGCTTTACTATGCACCTATTGTTTTCATATGTCATCCAACATTAAGGTGCGTTGGGGTGCTGGGGAGAGCTCTAAAATGTCTGTCCAAAAAGAAAATAGCTTTACAAAAACAGGGCCTTTTCAGGGTACCTACTTGTAACTACTAATAAAAACATTTTAGATTCTTAAAGCACCTCTTGCTTCTTATACACAAATATACCATCCACTTTATTCTATTATAAACCAATTTCTTTCAGAAATAAAATTAAATGCTTATAATTTCATGTTTGGCCTAGAATTTCTTCCACATCTATCCTTTTTTTCTGATGGACTAGAATCATATCTTTCTGATATACACTTAATATACTTATACAGTTACACATGTTGTGTTGTATACTTACCAACATTATGATTTAATAATCAACGTTCACCATAGAAATAACGTTAATTATCCTAATAATAGTTTCTTAAAGTTTCCTCTATAGGAACTACAATGAACCATCAGCTGCTTTATATTTACCTATTGCAAAAAGTGGAAGTTAGTTTTGGATCTTTTCGGGATAGAATTACTAATGTTCTTCTGGTTCTAATCCACCAAAAACCCTCCTACCTGTACCAACTCATTACCAGTAAAGCCTATTTATTAGTTTCCATTGAAACTTATTAAATTCCCATTATAAAATAAAATATATTGGATATGGACAAATCCCGTCAACCTTGCCATGATAATTCAGTTTTTACCAAAGGCTTTTAGTGTGCTTATTTACATTAACGTTGAATCATTTATCAGATGCTTTTATCCAAAGTGACTTTTTATTAGTATTATGCAGTGGCCAATCATCACTGCAGACTAAACGGGGATAAAGTGCATCGCTTAAGGACACTTCAGTCATTGTCTGCTGAAACTGGGATTAAAACCCACAACCCATTTGAGCTCTCAAACCACCAGACCACAACTGACCCTTATAGCACTTATAGCATAGATGTCAACATTAGGTGGTTAAGATACCCATGCAACACTCTTAAGTTTTTATACTATATTTTTATTTTTAGTGCATTTTTTTCATAGTTAAGTTGGGCTATTATCAGGATTGTCACATCCATAACTCTACATTTGGCTCATAAACAGACACACACAATTAAAAATATAGCAATTATATTAAGTTCTATGACAACATGACCCTTGACCATTTGTTGAATATTTGTGGTTTGTAGAACATCTTATGAGGTTTGTTGTCTCCTCAAAACTGTGTCCTATATGTCACATCTGTAATGTAGGTTTATTTAACCTTTTTAAAATAGAAAACTCGAAAGCAGACTTATTTTTTTCTGATTTTCAAACACTATCGACAGTGTTTTCTAAAATATAAAAACTTGGTTCAGTTTACAGTTCACAATTATATTCAAAGAGTGTGTTAACATCACATCCAAAACTCTGTAATTTCCCATATGGTGGAATGTATGTGATGTAAAATAAAAATATAACCAGCTCAATATTAGACAATATCAACAGTTAATTGAAAAACTTTATTTTAAGTGTGTGTGTGTGTGTGTGTGTGTGAGTGAGTGAGTGTCTCTGTGTGTATTTGTGTGTGCTTTTGTGTATGAGTGTGTGTGTGTGTGTGTCTGTGTTTTTGTGTCTGTTTTTTGTGTGCGTGTTTGTTTTTGTGTGTGTGTGTGTGTTTGTGTGTGTGTGCCTGTGCGTGTCACACCATATGGTGAAATGTATGTGATGTAAAATAAAAATATAACCAGCTCAATATTAGACAATATTAACAGTTAATTGAAAGACTTTATTTTAAGTGTGTGTGTGTGTGTGTGTGTGTGTGTGTGTGTGTGTGTGTGTGTGAGAGTGTTTGTGTTTTGTGTGTGTGTGTGTCTGTGTTTTTGTGTGTGTGTCTGTGTTTTTGTGTGTGAGAGTGTGTGTGTTTTGTGTGTGTCTGTGTTTTTGTGTGTGTTTTGTGTGTGTCTGTGTTTTTGTGTGTGTGTGTTTTGTGCGCGTGTGTGTGTGTGTGTGCCTGTGAGTGTGTGTGTGTGCCTGTGAGTGTGTGTGTGTGCGTGCGTGCGTGTGTGAGAATGAGTGCAGATGAACATGTATTGACCCACGTGTCTTACTGAAGGTGTTTTTCACTTCGCGGCTTCCGTACAATGACAGGAAGAGCTGATGTCTTTCAATCTTTACAACACCAGCAACGACAAACCGAGCTCACCTTATAACGACACCGGTAAATATACTTCAGTTCATTTCACAGCATGTGTTTATATTATTTATATTCTCAGTCTTTTCTTGAGATGTTGTCCAGGTACATTTGTGTCTCAGGGGCATCACTGAGGCTTTGACAGAACATGTTTACAGAAGTCACAGTTCATTATTTTTAATATTTATAAATTTTATAATATAATATAATAATATAATAATACATTTTTTTAAATGTTTATTTTCTTGTTATGAAAACAAATGAATAGCAAGTCTGTAGATTTATCAATCCTATGATGTAATATTTTATAATATTATTAAATGTTTCAATATTTGGCAAGATTTCCATGGGCGTGACGTGAACAAACCTAATGTGGTCCACTAGAGAAATGTCTCTTACGTCACTTCTTTTACGACATCATAGTAATAACATGTGATCAAGACTTTTATGAGCTTCCTGTAAAGGTAAAAGTCCTCTCATAGTTGAATGATGTGCTGTTATTTGGACTACCATGTATTAATAATACTTAAATCACTATATATATTTATATATATATAAATATATATATATATATATATATATATATATATATATATATATATATATATATTATATATATATATATATATATATATATATTAAAACACCCTATATAATGGATGATGCAGTTTATTATTTATTGTTGGGTTTTCATTATTTTATATATTTTTGCTTGTAGGTTGTCATGGCAATGATCACTGTGCTGCTGCTGACACTGGACTAAAGACATTAAAGAGGTACATCACACATTTAAAGATTCATTAATCTGTTTATTTCTTCATTTGCAGGTCTATTAATTAATCTAATGCGTATTAGATTCTATTCAACAAACGTCCAGCATATACATGAGTATATACCATTTAATATCAATGTTTGGGCGATCCATGGAAACCTGGCATCGTGAACAAAGATCTCATTAAATTTACATGAAATTTAGCATTTAAATGTTTGCATTTGGACGGTTTGCCCAAAGCAAAGGGGAATTGTAGATTAGTATTATTTCACAATCTTTGCATTCTTCATTTTATTTGGAAATCATATATTACACACAGATATTTTGTGAGAATTGACACAGACACTCACTTCATAGTGTGAATGTTGAAGAGAAGCCGCTTCGTTTTTCATATCCCGTTTTGGCCTCGCACAAATCAATATGTTCCATATTAAATTATTATTCTGGCCACAGTTGATCTGACGTCTGCATTCTGTCTGTGTTCAGGAGCTGCTTCATTTGTCTTGCCACGTACACTATCCGGAAAGATGAAGCTGCGATTGCATTTCGTGGTGGACCCCATGGGCTGGTTCTGCATTAGCACAGTGCTGTTCATCTGGTTGTATAACACCATCCTCATTCCCAAGCTCGTGCTGTTTCCACACTATGCAGAGGGACACGTACCCGCTGCACTACTGATCTGTAAGTCACTATTGACGGAGGACTTTGACCGTGGTGTTCTGATAACAGCTCTTATCATTTGGGGCATCAGTAGTAGGAAGAGAGTAGTTACACTAAAGAATCTGATTCGTGTAGTACCTGAATTCCTCCGAAATAAGAGCAGTACATTGAGCTAATAGAGTAAGTAGATAGGAGTTGCAGGACAGGTTTTGTACAACAGGTTCTTACACTTTCCTAACGAATTACAATCGAATTATTGTCATGACACTCAGTACACTCAGGACATGGGTTTCCTTTCTGTTTTGCAAGTGAAACCTGTGTCCCAATTTGCATGCTATCCATCTTGAAAAGCATTCCAAATTAGGTTTAGTAAAATGTTATGTGAAGCTCAATGCCCATTCAACAGTGCCCTTTAACCCATTACTCAATCTAAGAGGATTGTATAATATTAAGTAAAATGCCTCACTAACTAGTCCAGACATTTTTTTAAAATGTGTTTGTTCCTCATTGAAAAAAAATTTTTAATGTAAAATTCTGTATGTTTTGGTGTGGGAATGTTTATTACAGTTTAAAACATACATTTCATTCTTCCTATCTCAGGTTACTATCTAGCATCACTGCTGTGTGTCTCAGCACTTCTCAGGGCTTCCACCGCTGACCCAGGAAAACTTGCTCAGGATCCCAAAATTCCACTTGCAGGTAGAAGGAAAGCAGATTTTGACACTCAACATATGCAAATTGTATGTTAGGCTTTTTAGATGTGAAATAATCACGAATTTTGTATTCTACTTAGATAACTTATAGTAAAGGAACATAAAATAGTCATTTTATGCGACTACAAAACAATTCAAGATCTTGGAAACAATTTTATGCTTTTTAATTTTTTGTCTGATTTGAAGATTAATAAACAAGTATTTATAAACAAAAGGAAAGCTCCATCAAGATGCAATATTAACATAATAATCTGGGTTGAAATCAAGTATCCACACAACTCATAAAAGTAACAACAGTAGATGTAACAACAATTAAACATTTTGTGATGGTAATGATGCTTTGTGATAGTGCAATATTATATAGTGTGTTAACCACTGATCTACAGATCACTTGAACTGCATTATAGGTAGATCAAGAGACAATTAACGTTCCTTGACTTTGTATCCTTAAATTTTTATCCAAGTCTTAAATACAAATTGCTTGTTTACCTCACATAGGTTTTTGCATCGGTTGGCAGATTGTGAGGACGTATAATGTTTCTTTAGAATTGTTATGTGTGTTTATACTTTGCTCATATATGAATTGTTGGAAGACTTTGAGTCCAGTTTTAAAGTTCCTTAAACAAACCAGAAGATGGCAATATAGCTCAATAATCAATGCATATCTTACTGTCTGCATTCACTGTACAACTCGTTTATTAAAATATTATTTTAAAATAGTTATTTATCAATCATAATGGTAAAATAGCATACATGTTCTATTGGATTCTCAGGGTGCTGTGTGTTTTAATCAAACAATACAATGATTGGGAACAATGCTGGTATGACTGGATCTAGCTAGTCATTCTTCAGATAACTCACAATCCACATGACTTATTCATGTCAAAGACAGCCTTTTAAAGTGAGGGTTATATACGATTGTATTTAGCAACAATTTAAGGCATTCACTTGAGGTGGTTTGTTTTTTCTAAACAGGTTCCCTGGAAACACATATTAAACTTTTTGATCATTTTGGACAGAATGTTTCTTGCCAGGCAGATTTAAAAAGGAATGTTCACACAACACATTCCTCTTTGATATACTCACCCTCTTGTATGTTGTTCTGAAACCAGAATATTCCTTTTTGGAATGAAAAATTAGAAAATATTATTAATATCTGCTTGGGTAGATTCTAAAACATGAAAACAATACACTTGAAGCACTTTTGCCTTGTGTCAGATATTTAGACAAACCTTTTGTGTGTTCACAGAGGATTGTAAAGTAACTTTAGTTACACTATTCCATTTTTTGGTGAAACAGCAGTATTAATGTCACCAGTTTTATGAATTGTCCTCTGTCAATGCATAATCAATATTAAATATATATAACATGTTTGTGTCAATAAATAGAAACAAAATTCACTAGTAATCCACTAGATGGCAATAAATACCTGTTAAAATTGTAAACTTTTAAACTTTTTTACTTGATAATAAAATAAAACAAACATTTTCTTGATACATTTCAGAGAGAGACGATTGGGAACTCTGCAATAAATGCAACATGATGAGGCCAAAGAGGTCACACCACTGCAGCCGCTGCGGCCACTGTGTGCGCCGCATGGACCACCACTGTCCCTGGTAAAGCCAAAATCTTTTATCCTATTTACCAGCAGTCTTCAACACTAAAAACAAATTAATGTTAACAAATGTGAATGTTTCTGAAACAATAAGTAAGATTATTGGCAGTTAGCTTTATGATAGAAAAGTATTTTTAGCACGTCACGTCATATTTGGGATACTGAATATGAAATGTGGCTTGTTGACCTGAGGTCACCGTAAAACCTTAAAACACCCTGTAACCCAGACTGCTTTACATTCCTGCTGGGTTTTCTATGGAGAAAGTTTATTGAGGTCTCTGTGGAGAGGTAAAACAGAGGCAGAGGTGGTATCGAGTGACCGGAGAAGCCCCGCGTTAAGTCCACCCCTACAGTACGGCAGAAGAAGGCTACTGTCTGTCTGAATTCAGCAAATCGTGACTCCCTGTCATCGCCTGTAATGGCAAAGAGAAAAACTGAAAAAATGTGCCCCTATTGATTTCCTTCTTCGTTTAAATAACCCTTCGACCTGGCCTGCCCTACTCACTTTCTCTCTCTCTCTCTCTCTCTCTCTCTCTCTCTCTCTCTCTCTCTCTCTCTCTCTCTCTCTCTCTCTCTCTCTCTCTCTCTCTCTCTCTCTCTCTCTCTCTCTCTCTCTCTCTCTCTCTCTCTCTCTCTCTCTCTCTCTCTCTCTCTCTCTCTCTCTCTCTCTCTCTCTCTCTCTCTCTCTCTTCTGGTCTCTTCCCCTTTGTTTTGCTCCACCTGTTGACATGTTTACAAAGTTCACTTATCACAATCATTGACATGTTTTTATAATATAATTGTTGTATAAGTTTGGTTATTCAGATATCTTGGTCGCGCATAAGTTTTATTACTTATGGCTCTTTCTCTCTCTCTCTCTCTCTCTCTCTCTCTCTCTCTCTCTCTACCACACACACACACACACACTCACACACTCACACACTCACACACACACACACACACACACACACACACACACACACACACACACACACACACACACACACACACACACACACACACGTTGCAGGATTAATAACTGTGTCGGGGAGGACAACCACTGGCTCTTTTTGCAGCTGTGTTTTTACACTCAGGTTCTGAGTCTTTACACTCTTGTGCTGGACTTCTGCCAGTATTACTACTTGCAGCCACTGTCCTCAGTGGACCGGGTAAGGCCAGCATACATTTATACTCCATTTAATTGTCCCAGGGGCTTTATGACACTGTATATTTTATATGATTTAATCATTTAATGGGTGTTTTAATTAAACGTTGTTTGCAAACTTGACACCCATTGCCGGTTTTATGGTAACACTATATAAAATCTCACTTTCAAGTGATGACACAATGTTTTCAGAACACACATGTCAAAATACTTTTATAAAAGTTCTCAAATCAAAAAGTGCCTGTTATTTTATTTGCTATTTATTATTATTAAGTCTTATGTGAAATAGTATTATTCTTTATGAATGTCACTTGTGTAGTAACGTTGACCGTCAAAACAACTATAATGCAGAAATAAGGCTTTTTCCAGCTTTTTACTGTTGATACATGCAGATAATATGCAAAACAATGTAGAAAAGGAAGTAATGGTATTAATATACCTGAATTCTGTGATTTAGTAGAATCTTCTCAATGGTGAAAGATGATTAACACTGGATTTGTACCTCTTATCTGAGATTAGGTGGCATTAACTTTACTGTTAAGTATGGAATACTGCTACTTTACATTCAATGAGAGAATTAAACTTACTGTGAAAACAAATCGCCATGTGTTTTACTCACACTCGTGCATCCTATATGACTTCATACAGTTATTATACCAGTTATCTGGTTGTTCCCAGCTTTATAATAAGACTGAATGGTGACTGAGATTTGGAAGATTATCCATTAATCACAAACCGCTCCACACTCCTTATTAACAACTTTTTTAACTGTAATGTCTAAATTTCATTATCCTTCAATCACACTGAAATGAGACATTATATTTTATGAAGCTGTAATATGGATATTTTTTCTTATTAAAAAAGAATTTGTCTGGTTCAGAAGTCAGGTTTCATTTTTGAGCTATGGATGCTCTCCATTTTAAAGCTGTGTGAAAGGGATTATAACTCTGACTCTATTTATCTAAAGAAAAGAAAGTCATTTATGCCTAGGATGTGTCAAGGATGGGTAAAACATAGGGTAGTTTACATTTACATTTAGGCATTTAGCAGACGCTTTTATCCAAAGCTACTTACAATAGTCGAGGAGACAATGGTTGAACAAGTGCTACAACAATGTTACCAAGTTACACAGAGGGAGATAAAAACCTGAAAGTAGAAATTCTTTTATTTTAAAATTTTTTTTTTTAGGTAGAGTGAGTAGGTTAGAAAAGAAGGTACTCCTAGTGAGTTTAATTTTAATAATAAAAAATTCTATTGTCCTTTCCTCTTGACGGTACGATATTAATTTTTTTTGTTCTGCAGCATATAAAATAAATATTTTGAGTGGTGGTAACCAAACAGCAGCAGCACTCATTCACTTCTTTTATATGGACAAATAGCCAATGGAAGTAAATGGATGTTGTCGCTGTTCAGTAACATTATTCAAAATATCTTTTCTGCAGAAGGAAGAAGGTCATATGGGTTTGAAATGACAGGTTGATGAGTAAGTGATGTTAACATTAAAAATCACAGCAGCATAATTTCAATGACACCAGAACAGCTGAGACATAGTAACGGCTGACCCCCTACAAAAACAAAACCATCATGCTTCGTTTTCAGCCTTATTTCTGCATTGTGAGTAAATGTATGGCTAAGAAACTAGCGGTGATGTAAATGTAAACAGAAACGTCTGTGTAAGAGAGATAGTGGTGTTACCTTCTGGAAAAGCCTAAATTTCCCACTGCACGCTGAATAAAGTAGATTGTCTTTTGGCATGTGTTTGGGGAAAGGATAAACATAAAAAACCTTCAGAAAGGACACAAACATTGAGTGTCGGATCACACAGCTGTAACAAATGAGAAGTTGCGATTTGAATCTTAACCTGTAGACGCATGTGTAACAATCTTTTCCCCTGCAGGAGGATTTTGTGGTACGTCATGAATTAGCTCTTATACGTGTGTCCTGTTTCATGGGCTTGATCATGTTTGGAGGAATGAGCAGCCTTTTCTACTCGCAAGTCAAAGGAATCCTATCTGTAAGTTTCTCGTTCTTTCCCTATAAGTTTAAAGTCCCAGTGGTTGATAATTTTAAACTTTTAAAACTATTCTTTTGCCAATAATGATCCATATTTAAGTCTTTAAAATAAAAGTTGCTTAAGTGTAACTCCAGGCTCCATTAAAGACGCTTAAACTGAAAGTAAAGCGAGAGATGACGCAACAGTGCAGCGAACATTTTAGCCCAAATCTGTGTGCCATCTATGTATATTTACTCCTTGAACTTTTGGCTCACAGAGTCAAAAGAGTTTATGCTATTGGTTACAGGTTTAAGAAATGTTCACTCTGGCAGTTTTACAACAATTTGAATCTTACTTTGGTAATCTTCAGTTTTATGGAAAAATACTCAATAATGCATTTGCTAGTTTGTTTATTTAAAGCACTACATAAACATAAACAACATCAGCATCTTACACCTTTCGGAGACCTCCCAAACTTAAACAGCACTCATCTTACTCCTGATGCTAAGAGTCTTATCTTGTGTCCTGTACTGTCCTTAAACCCTCGACTTATCCGAAGGTAAGAAAACGTCCCAATGCTTCCAGACAAGCTGCTCCCACGCGTACCATCCCATGATGTGATGTGCTACAAGGTTTAGCAGGGTGGATATCCCGTTGCTCTGTGCCAGTCAAAGCCATTGAATCAGCAGACTTAAGCACTCATCCCGGCTAAGATCCTTTCCTCACACATCCTCTTTGAGGCCAGCTGAGTTCAGACTGAATCACTGCCAGGCCGCATTGGCAAGGCGCTGGCTTATCAGGGCCAGGAGTGTGACCAGTAGATCTGAATTTGACTTCATTACTTATGTAGAGTTGTCAACTTTAAGATTTACAGGTACCCTTACATTACATCTGGGGACTTGTGAGACTCTTTTAGTTTATATGTTTGTTTACTGGAACAGACACAAAGGACAGCTTGTCTGAGGAACCCCATGTCAATCACATTTGCATCATTTTTAACACAAACGGTCCCTTCAGTCTCGCCTCTGTTAATCCAGACTTATTTACATATTTTTTTTATTGTCGGGTTGCGCCGTCTCTTCACCTGGCAAGCAGGGGGGATTTTAGCATCCCTATGCACGCGGACCCATTGTCCGCAGGCAGATGCCCTTTTGCCCCTGTGCCAACTTGGCAAGGTGAGTAGGGCACCAAGGGAGTCTTGCTGTTGTCTCTCTTTTGTCTCCGTGTACGCCATAGCGTTTTTCACTCCCAGCGTGGGAAAGATCAAAAAGCGATCCAGCTCACCCCCTCGCATCCACTGGCTGGTTTTCATAGATCATTTGGTGTATCGTTGCTGTATTGTTTCTGACATTCACAATAAATCAAGTTTATGGTTCAATGGTGATATCAAGCAACATCATTCATGTTTTTCACTACAGGACACGACTACCATAGAGAAGATGTCACACTTAACGGAAGACGTGTAAGTATTTATATTTAAGTCTCTGAGGTGATCAGCCGTAGTTTGTTAGATGTAAACATGATGTATTTAAATTTATTTCAAATAAAATAATTATTTTTATATTAAGATGTTCAAAATTACATTATGGGTGTAAGAGTAGACTGTAACACGAAATGGTCCTCAGGTGTGTAAATTGAACTATCTGAACATTTTATGTTCAACCCAAAAAATCTAAATTCTGTCATGATTTACTAACTCTCTTTAACATTTCCAACCTGTATGACTTTATTTTTACTGCATAACACAAAAGAAGACATTTTGAAGATTGAGTGTAACAAAATTTTTCGGCCCCCATTGTATGGACCGAAGAACAAGGTCTATGAACAGGACAAATGTTTTTTAATTGTCAATATTCTTCAAAATATCTTATTTTGTGTTAGCCAGAAGATAAAAAGTCATACAGGTTTGAAATTTCATGGGGGTGAGTAAATTTATTTTAATAATTAAAATTATTCCCAATAATTGTCAAGTTTTTTTTAAATTTCAGATAGTTTATGCTTTTTCTTGCACCATCAAGCCTGCTTGGGGCACACGACAGACTAAAATAAATTAATAAAATATAGAAATATGAATAAAACACGTAGCAGTATGCTTCTAATTGAAATTGAGTTGAAATTATTAAAGGGTCTTGAAACCAGCAAAGCTTTTTATTAGTAATGAAACGTACAAGCTCATAGTTTCTCTCTAGCTTATATTTCAGATGTCATGTTTATAGTTTCACATGAACTGACAATGTTAAATTTTTTCTGCTCTCACAGTGGCCTGCGGCGGTCGTGGCAGCATGCGATGGCCGAGGTGTTTGGCACTCGCTGGAAGATCCTTTGGTTCCTGCCGTTTAGGAGCAGACAGCATCTAACGCTAAACCTGACCTCCCGCTCTCGTGTGTAGACAGACAGACAGAGACCCGCACATCAATCCAGTGGAGAAGGTCATCCTCTGCCCTCTGTCTCTTGTCTCCTCCTGTTCTCAGTAAATCTTCTTTACAATGGCTCATCGTCTAAACCCTGTCAGGTTCTCATAAACGGAGCGAAATCTAACTAATGATATACATAAACTTGCATACAGCTGTACAATCTGTGTCATGTTGAAATTGTAGATAAATGTAAGGATCTGTTGTTTATCTCGGGTCAGGGTTTATGTTAGTGAAACAGGATTACAATGGTTGGTTCGGAGGATTTGTTGTCTCTAGAGCAACCCCTTATTTGTTTAGATCTCAGCCCAGCTCGCTCCCCCAGGTCCGGGTCACGTGAGAGGTTGTCATGCAAGAGAAGCGAGGTGGGTGGAGTCTTCAGTCTGGCTTTATGGTACTGATAGTTGATAGCTCTGGTGGTGAGGCATGACCTCTGGCATGAGTGAAAGACACTGCTGAAGTCCAAAAGCTTAACAACACACACATGCGCACACACACACACACACACACACACACACACACACACACACACACACACACACACACACACACACACACACACACACACAGCTACACACGGTTTACATTTTCAAAGATAGTGCACATAAGTATGCATACCTCACCAAACACTACTTATGCCTATACTGATAGTTTGACTACTATAGCTGCATTTTATCACACTTTTGTCTTTCATTTAATAATTTCTTTTGTGCCTTTCAAAGTCCATTTTTTACTTATTTGTATTATTTAAGTTACTCCATTTTTTTATATGACTATTCAAGTCACATTTAAACCATGATTGTTTGTATGTGTATAGGGAAGTTTTAATCAATAATATTAATATATTATTAATTCATTGAGGAAGTCTTGTGTCTAAAAATAGTACATTTTCAACAAATTAGCCTTACTTGTTAAGAATATACATTTAAAACTTAATTCTCTCTTAAATTGCTTTACTTATGTGTCCTCAACATACAGATGTGATTAAACATGAAATATTCTAATAAATATTTTTGCCCATGTTTTAAACCAGATTACGGCACAACTATATGGCCCTATAGAAAATCTTTAAATTGACTTAATAACTTTTATACCCATTTCAAATCCACCGCTAAATCTGGGAACAAATCACCAATTCTCCAAAGTGCCTGTGAACATTCAGTTATTTTAAAACCTTTAATAAAGTAAACGAAACAGATATTATAACTTGTATTATGTGCACATTGTACCACCACTACTGTGGTTTTAGATCAGGTTGATTTTCTCAATTCACGATAATTTACCTTTAACAAATCTGAGTTCACATCCACATTACTTTTTTTACTCAGCCTCTTGTCATACCTACTTCATCTGCAAAAAAAAGATTCACCTGCATTTGTTTTGTGTCCGTACATTAGCAGTGAATGGGCGCTGTTACTGTTCGGTTACCAACTTTCTTTAAAATATCTTTTTTTGTGCTCTGTGGCGAACCCAAAGTATACTAATGGTTTAAAGTGACTTGTAAGGTGAGCAAATGATTACACACTATTTTTGGGGGGGACACTATCACTTTAATGTACAAAAATTTACCAATAGACCAGGGTTAATGTTATATACTTGATAGTTGTGGACACTGAATTGTCTCTGTGAATTTAATGGTAGGAGCTGGGTTACGGTGTGAATGTTGACATCCCATACTCGGTTTGATGTTATATGTATGATTTTCATTTAGGCATCAGGCACTTTTGTCATAGCCTGGATGTTCGGCGAATAAGGATTTGCTTTACGCAAATAGTTTTTTATTTTTTTATTTTGCGAAACACTCCAATAGAATGTTATACAATGGTTACCTTCTTGTGTTATGTTTCATTCATTTGTGTTACAGCAATTTTAAGATCTGAACAACTACTACTTGAACTTGTATTGTGAATATCATGCATTCACCGCTTTGGTTATGTTGACTTGCCTTGTTCTATTTTCTTTGAGTTGTAATATCTTGTGATTTTGTTTTTGTATTTGGGGCACATTTGATTTGCTATGAATCTGAAAGTACTACATGGTGTTTTATAATCATTGTGAGTTTATTTTAAAAAATATTTTACATTTTTATTTTTTTAATTCAGGATTTGACAATCCACTGTAAGGTTGTTTATTTATTTTCACCATCATCTAGTGTCATATTGGTGAAATGGTACAGCGCAGAGACATTGATTCCTTCACTTGACTCATATATGACATATTTATGTAATATGTTTAACATTATGGTACTATAATATCCTTACATTATCCCTATATAAATTTAAATAGATCTTATATAAGACCAGTACTCATTGTAGCATTTTATAGGTGCAGTATAGCCCATGTTCATGTATCCGTATCCCCATCGTGAAGCAATAAGGGCCACTAGAAGTTATTCACTGTTAGAGCAAAACTATTATTGTATTGACAGGTACATCACTGAAAATTACTCCTTGTGAATGTTGAAACTACTTATTGCTCTCCTTCTTAGGAAAGTGACTTTTCAGGTTTATGAATCGAAATGGTTAACGTTTCTATTTTTTGGTTTATTTGTGGTCGCAGTGTTTATTTTTCAATCATTGGCATTTGAAATATATCAGATATAAATGATTTATGAAGCAGTTTTTCAATAAACATGTTTGCTTGATGTTTGTTTTTTCTCTGTGTGCTTAGTGCAAATGAAAAAATCATTTAAAATGACTGAGGTTTCTGGTTGATCTGTTAAACTTTGTTGTCTGTACTGGGTTATTCAACTTAACGCTGGGCAATAAGCAATGGACAGACTCAACCGTTGGGTTATAAATAAACGCATGCTGGGTTTTTTCATCTCAAAATGTTGGGTCATTGTAATACATTGTTGGATTGAATAAAACCCCTTTGCTGGGTTCAATAAACCCAATTGTTGGGTTTGTCCATTACTGACCCAAGATTGGGTTGAAGTATTGCAATATTTGTAAGAATTTTTTTTAACATTGAGGACCTTCTGAAACATTGTTTGTCCTATTGGCTGTTTTTCAGGAAATAAAAAACACCAACAACACTGTATTTGATCATCTAAAACAAGATAAGCAATTTGTAAGGGTTAGATTATTGCAGAACCCAATGTCAAATACTAAGTGTGACAAAAATGCATAACAAACAGTTTCAATTACATAATACCGAGGTACAAGTGTTTTTAAAAAAATCTCTTTACATCACATTTAAAAACAGATTCCCAGACTTGTTTTTCACCGTATGGAAATATAATTTTTTTGGGGTAAGATACCTTGACATTTCTACTTGGGTTTCATTCAGTAAACACATTAATGTGCATGCACACGTGTTTAAGCCCAGATTCAAAGACAAACGCTTGACCGTCTGGACAGGAGCTAACGCCGGATTTATTCTCCTATGGTTTCGTGTTTGGCCTTTGCATCAAAAGCTTTTCTTGAGACAGTTAAACAATTAGCTCTTAGGCCTGTGGATGAGATTACAGCAGCTGACATTTTGTACACCTTGGGCTACTTTATCTAATGATTGACACGATGTCGGACAGCTCCCCACCTGTTCTAAAGCTGTTTACAGCAAAGTCAAACCTCTTAATCCACCTAGAAAACAATGAGAAGTGTTTGTACTCCAAAGAAAATTATGCAGTGATCCAACATGAAAGCAAATTAGATTTTCAAAGCATAAAACGTGCACCTGTTTATTCGTCCAATTTACGTGTAAAGATGTTTGGTGGAAATATAGCCGCAGAATAACCATTCGTTTGGCTTGTGAAAGGTTTTGTTTGGGGTGTGTTGTTTTGGCAAGGTTTTGCTGGCTATGGCATTGGTGCTTTGCCTCCCAGGAGCCCTCTGTGTGCCTGGCCGTTTGCCCAATGCCCTCTCTGCCTGCCTCTGTGTCTCATGCCCTGGTGTGTGCCAGGGTCTCTCTGGTGATAGGCGCTGTTCCACACACGGTCACAGTGACGGTTAATGGCGGTTTGGGGTTCCAGTTGGAGGCCCTGGCAACACAGACACACTTACGGCCAATATCTCTCTAACCAGTGGCTGAAAAACATGCAAGGTCTGGCGGATTAGGTTTGTGTTCTCAAGAGCTTTGACATGAAACCATTAACATAATACTTACTATTGGCTCCAGATGACTTTTTCATTTAGCATTTTGTCTTTATTGTATTATCAAAATAAATACATTTAGAATAGAGTTGAACTTTTTTAGCATTTTTTCTATCACTGTGTGCTGTCTATTTATTTTGTACATTTTGTCACATATTTTACATGTCTTGTCACATTGTATGTGTACTGGTAGCTTTGTCACCAAGATGAATTCCTTGTGTGTGTAAGCACACCTGGCAAAAAAGCTTATTCTGATAATGATTCTATAGAATAAATTGTTAAATCATATAGAGAGCAGATGTGCACAAGATACACATTAGTGATCAGAATTGATGTCCAGGGAGTATATTTATTATTAAATGCTCCCCTTAGGTTTTATACCATAAAATATTAAGATATATGATACAAAATGGTAAAAAAAACATTATATTCTTAAAGGTATTAATTGTACAGAAAAAGTATACTATGGAATATGGATTTTATTATAATACGATGCATGAAAAACAGGAATGTTTTATCTGTTATTAAAATAATTGTTGATCCCAAAAACCGTTTTTTCGATTTAATCATTTTAAACTTACAATAGTTCATCCAAAAGTAGATATTTTGATAGCCAAAAACCATTAGTCCCCATTGACTTCTGTACAATATTTGCTTGAAATTCACTCTTAGGTTTTACATTTTGCACAAAGTTTTTCAATTACAATATGTATGTTATATCAAAGATAGAACATTAAGGTTTTAGTTATTTATGGATTTTATTTGAATATACAAAAATAGAGCATAAAAAACATTAATTGCTTTATCTTTAACTAAAGTATAAGCTGGCCCAAAATATATATTTTTAGTTTTAAAATAAGCCTTTGTTATTTTTATCCTGTATAACTTGTTCTGCAATATTCAAAAGTAAATAAATTGAAAAATGTTAGTAATCAATAGTAGATATTTTGAAAAATGTTAGTAACCACTCGCAAAATCTCTTGTCCCCATTGACTTTAATACAATTTATTTAATAGTTGCTTTAATCGCCACTTTACTTTAGGTTTTACCATACAGTTATAAGATGTAAGGTACAAAATTAAACATTAAATGTAAGATATTTATTGGACAAAAAATCATAAACTATGTTGTATCTGTTAATAAACGAGTAGTTGCCCAATTTTTTATGATGAACCTACCCTCTTGTCATTTTAATCGAAAATAAGATAATTTAAAGAATGAACCATGAATGAACACAAAACCAAAGCAACATGCCAACAATTTTCTTTCACAAATATTTTTTAATATCTTATTTGTGTTCTGAAGAAGAAAATCATACAGGTTTGACAAGAAGGGGTGAAAATGAGAAAATCTAAATGACAAAATGTCATATATAAAAATCAAAATCAATGGTAGGGATGATATGAAAAAGGCCGTTTCAGCTCTGTGACCTCCAACTTGTTGCCATGAAAATCTACAGAATGTATCCTGTATGCAGGTACCTGTCCCTTACAGCAAAATCTCTGTTACCTGAGTCATGAACTGACTGACTTCTACTTCCCACTGATCTCCACAGACCACCTGATAGCCAAGACTCATTTTGAGTCTAATCCTGTGAAGAATTTACCTGTAACGTCTAAAGAGACCCTCTTACACAGGTGTTGTCTAGCTCAAACAAATCAACAAAACCGTTATCTGATAAATGAGAAATCTTGGTTTCAAAAAACACAAGGGGCTTTTTACATCTTTCCAGGTAGTTTAACTTACAATGACATGTCTACATTCATCCAGATTCAGCGATGAAGATTTTGATAGCTAGTTTGTTCTATAACTCAAGTCATCCCTTTGTCTGCCGAGCAGAAATGGGAAACTTCAGGGAGGATAAACTTAGCTCAGATGAGAGGAAAGTCAAGCCTTTTATCTCGGGCAGCCACTGTATTTTACACAATGTCCCTCCAGTGTAACCCAACAAAGAGCTCCTTATGTACTTCCTCTAGGCTGGCAGGTCTAATACTGCGGCACAGGGGGACGGTTGCGAGGAGACGTCTTTTAGAGAAAGAGCTTTGGATGGTGCGCGGGATAAAGTACAATTCATCGGATCACTGAAATGCGTGTGCACGCATGTGCCGCTGAAAGGTGGCGTCAGGGCCAGAAAGAACCAGATCTGTGTTGAGACTTTTTTTCTGTGCCCACCTTAATTGACCTCTGTTCTGCCTTTTCATTTCCTCTACCGTTTGGTTTCTGGGTCATTTAGGTAACGTTAAATGTTGTTGTGCATTTTAACAATCATCAGTACTTTAAAAAGGAAATGAGTCGTGGTCCTCACGGTGTCAAGGCCTTCCATTTAACTAATCTCTATCTTAGCCTCTAATCCTAATGGTTGTTTGGTTGCTTCCATTAACTCTTGTGGAGCCCTGGCATCGCCCCAAAAGGTCCCACGCCCACTCTCTCTCTCCCTGCCACGGTTGGATGCCTCCCGCCCCGATGCTGTCCATTCCCAGTAGGGGCCTCTGTTGATTGGCCCCGCGTGTGTCCTGCACTGTGCGCTGGTGTGAATGACGGCCCCTGTCAGCACTGACTGGCTCCCCGGCGTTCAGCATTCTTCACTTGAGTGACAGTAGATAGTACCTCCCTTGAATTACCCTAAAAGATCGCCTGTGTGACGGCAGGACCACCTCAACCCAGAGGGAAAAAAGTCTTGGCTGGGACTCTTTAATGTCGCTCTCTCACTGAGAGACTGAGTCATGACCTCTGCAAGAGTGTTTGCCGGCGTTGCTCCTCTCAGCCAAAATTAATCTAGAACATATCTTGTGCATGGGCAACTCCACTGGAAGTGAATCTGCTTCCATTATGTGGTCCTTCGATAGGAGGTTATTTTTATTCATCTTTATTGTTTGATATTTACATAATAAACATGATAATAAATTAACATAATAATACATAAAAGAAGACGAATCTTAAAATCAGACAGGCTTCATACCCGTAAAAATGAAGGACTATAAATTAAATGTCATTGTAACTAAAATAAGTTAAAAGAACTAAATTAGAACATTTCAATAAAAAAAACTTTTTTATTTAGACAAGCTATTAAATTTAAACCTTCTGAGTCATGTTAGAGTGGATGGGCTGTGTGAATAGCATTTATGTCAAAAATTGTTTTTATATAGGGTGAATATTACCCTTAAACATATAATTCAGCATTTTTAAAATGTTATTTATGTTTTTAGATTAGATTATTTTCATTTCAGTTTTTAAGTTAAATACAAATAAAAATTTAAGGGAAAAAGGTTATTAATTTTTATAGTTCAGGTGAACCAAACAAGAAAATATGAAGAGACCATTCACATAAATAGCATGTATTTCAAGTAATATCAATTTCGTAATAATATTTAACTCAATAAAACACAGTAATAATATTTTGTTTATGAAAATTAATTTACATAATTTCATATAAAGTTGAAGAAGTGCAAGATGAGCTCCATTATTTTAATTCATTTAGGTGGTTAAAAACATAATTCTTTTGGAGGATTCAAATATTGGCAATATTTATTTTTATGCTGTACATTTTCAGTAAAAGCTCCAAATCTGGTCAAATGAAGGAAAACAATATCTCTACAAAACTACATTCATGTTTGGCTTTTATAGCTTCACTCTGATTCCACTCCATTGACCTAAAGCAGACATTGTTTCCTTCTGCGGGACAACAGGTGGTCAAATTAGAGAACAAATTAGACACTGCAATATATCGTGGAAATGGATTTTGTTGAAACAATTAGCCAGGATTACTCCATTGTCTCTTATTGTTGTATGAGTGGACATCTGTTTAAACAAAGAAGGAATTATGGGAATAAAACTTGATCATATCTCTAGTTGAATGATATATGGGTTGGTAATATATTCCCTTTATACGTTGGAGATTTCATGTTGTCTGGGATTAAATGGTCTCTGGATATTATTAGGCATAAAGTAACAGATTATTTTTTCAATCACCTGACTGCCAATCCCATATTGGCCAGCGCTAACCCCAGGGTGGTCCGCATTCTACCCATAAAGTGACACAAATACATCATAAAGGATCCCGAGATTTTTTGTTGTTGTTAAATAACATTTGACATCCCAGAAATTATAATTTAGGATAAAAAAGGTATACATATTTGAATTGACAAAAATATCAGTACATTATTTGGAAAAGGTGTTAACTTTGTATTCTATTCTCCTCTAATGAATTTAAGAATTAACAAAACATTTCTTTTTCTCCAACAGATATAGAAAGTGATTTTGCTATTCAGAAAGCAGCAGGTGTTCACAGTCATGTGCACAATCTTCACTTCCATGTCGCTTGAAATATTGATTTGCCTATTGATTTTTATGTAGACCTCACAGATATTTGACTGCGCGAGAATAAAAATCCTATTAAAAAATAAAAGTATCAATGTAATCCAATAAAGCCAAGCGATTGTATTGATCGGCGTGGTCAAAATCAATACCTGCCATATGAGGGAATTCAAGTGAAGTGTCATAAGAATGTTTAAAGGACATCAGTAAGCAGAAACTGATGGATACATGTTATAATTTTTACATATGAATGATTGAAATGTTCATCTTTATCTCATATTAGTAACTCTTATATTACTTACACATCATGTCTTTTAGATTTAACAAGTTATGACCCTTAAACCCAAAGTGTAGGACAACATAACCTCTTCCTGATCCTGCATTGAAAAGTTGGAAGGTATCAGAAATGAATGGAAAGACGGAGCAAAGACGAGGAGGATAAACAACACTTAAGGTATTCTTCTGCTCGTGGTTCTTCCGAAATGCCCCTGAATGCCAGACGCACTGTGCTCCGACTCGCGAGACGTTCTCACACAATCCCACAATTCACGTGGAGGGAAAGCAGCTGCGGGCGGGAACATTCTATGAGGAGGTGGAGGTTGGGAATGCGCTGCCGAGGGAAAAAGGTCTGGATAGGTTACAAAGAAAGTCCCAAACGGAACAAAGCTGGCATTTAGAATTAAACCCCACTGCTCGCAGCAGAGAGTCAGGTTGATGCGTAAATTTGCAAATGTCAAAGCATGAGCACTGTTTGGTTTGTTTGAATGTACGCGTACGTTAATCTGAAGGAGTGGGATGGCACTGTTAAGCATTCAGTCTTTTAGATCACGGTTAGATTTGTCCGCCGTCCAGCGTCAGGGAATCTGTTTAATTGGTTAAAGTCGCCAGAGTCCACTTTGTAGTGCATTAAACCTCCAAAGTGGTACTAATGCTATTAACGCAAAAGTTATTATGTTGCAAGCCCGTGTTTTTACACCGGTTTCTTGTAAAATTCGGATAGCTTCATAGTTTGAAAGCTTTCTGGAGGCTTGCTAGCTCTCACAGCTGTGTGAATTCATCCTAATGCTTTCGTATCAAATCTTCGGCCTGCATAAGATGAGCAGTAAGATTAGCCAGTATGACGGAGTGGGTAATTTCAAAATTATTTCATTATATCATAATTAATTGACATGAAAATAAACTGAAACCTTTGTAGGGTTTGAAAAATGAATTTTACATCTCCAATTTAAATTTGTACTTACTTTTGTGTTTGTTTATCTTGATTTTAACTTATTCTACTTTTGAGTACTTTCACTTTTAAATGAGTTTTTGGTTTAAATGTAAAACAAAGGCGATATAAATATAGACATGCTAAAAATGTGCTTAGAAAACCTTGTGCAGGATCTGTCCATATTTGAGGGGTAAATATTCCTTCTAAAATCTAAAATAAGTTAGACAAAAATGTATTGGCAATATAATAAGGTCTAATAATGGTTATTCAAGACAATCGCATTTATTTATAAAGTTCCCTTTTAAAAGGTTTAAGGAACCTAACAGCTCCATGAAATAGTGCAGTCAGCACCAAGTGATGTACAAGACATTAAGAATAAAAATTAATTCAACATTTGAAATAATTCACCCACTCTAGAAGGTCTACTAAAGCACTATTGCTGAGATATAGGACACTTAGAGTTTGTCAAACAACCTTGAAGACCTAAAGACCAAGATGCCAGAGAACTGTACAGTGTAAAGATCTGTATTGTTTTAAGTATAATATTTCCTCTTCAACGTTTTAATCAAGGTTTTCTTTGAGAGGGATATTTAAAATGCAAATCTTCGGAAAATGGAAAATCCTCCAATCTCATTCCCTATCTTTTATTATGTAAGGATGATAAAACAATACACTTATTGTCTTCACCATCTCACGGTCCAAGCTTCTATGTTACAGGATACTTAAACTGAATATTCTTAAACCTTAACAGTTTATAACTTAATAATTAAATAATTAAATAATTCATATAAATTTTGATTTGAATTCTGAATTAAAATATGTCTGAAGGTCTTTTTAATTGTGAGCAGAACTAAAAGAAAATTGAAATCATTGTGTTTTTAAATAAATTATTAGAAAATATTGATGTTTTGTCTGTTAAACAATGTGTAAAAGAAAAAAACTTTAATGTACTTTACCAATTAATTTATAGTTAAATATTTTAAACAACAATCTCATGTCAAATGGAGAATTTACCTATTATTTATATTTGAAACATAAAGCAGACATGCAAACAATGTAAGGAGACATAATTGAACAATCAAAAGTTAATTATTCTGTAATACATTCAATAAATCAACCTTTATTCAAATGATAGTTATGATAACACACCTCTGTTTTTTATCTGCAACTTTCAATGTATCTAAAAGTTTTTGTGCATCTGTAAAAAAGATACTTTGACAGTCTTGTTGTTTTCAGTACCTTTAAGTTGAACGGATCTGAAGTACCTGTCTTAGTTTACGCGTGTCTTTCTCTCTTCCCTGTTCCGCCTCTCTCTCTCCCTCACTTGTTGTATTAGTCTGTGATATCTGAACCATGCCCGGCTCTCATGTCTATGAAAGTCCCGTGTCTTTGTTTAGGGAATATAATTCCCGTTCGGGCCTCCCCTCATAGACATAGACAGAGGAGCGTTCAGGCAAAGGGGAGCGTGTGTGTATTTATGAGTTTGGACGGGGAAATTCCAAACACTACAAATCAACAATACGAAGCAGATGAAAATGCAAATCAATTTTGAAAAGCATCCTTTTGTGAAAGCCCATCGTTGGTTGCACACTTGTTGTACCGCTCAAGATGCCAAGAAAGATCCTTGCTCCTGTTCTGCACAGCTTAAAAAATTAAAGCCCTAGCTGAGGTGGGGGGCTCTGTGTGTGCGCGTGTGTTTGAGGGATTCAGATCCTGATCCTGTCATTATAGGCAGCACTGGAGGCTGGAGTCATCGCTGGAGCACAGGGCTGTGAGCATGTGTGTGTGTGCGTGTGTGCACTTTTCTCCCATAATGCAGTGTGATAAGGATTGGCCTACATGGGGCTGAGAGAGTGGCGTCTGATGAAGGCTTGATTAGTGTGTTATCTACTCCTGAGCTGCTCCTGATGAAAGCTACTGACGGGGCAATGGCTGGGAAAACAGCAGACAGCTCCATCAAATGGCAGCTATGCTATGACATGACAGCCAGGACCTGGTGGATGGTAAGTTTGGTGCTTTTTGGACCTTTTTTTTCATCTGCAGTTTTTTTCCCACCAGTTTTTGAATGACGTAACTCCTCCTTCAGTGTGATTCGCCGCACGTCTTTCAGAAAGTGTTTCGTGTTTTGTTCAAATTAATTTGATCGTTAATTTCATTTTGTGAAATTAATTACAGAACATTACTTAAAGAAGCCTTCTGAGGTTAATTTGTTAAACACAAGTTTAATTTTATATTTTTCACATTTTTATTGCCCTATTATTTCTCTTTTTCTTAAAAACTTTGCCTTTTCTAATCCTCCTTTAACCTTGATCTTTTAATCTCGACGTGCTGTTATTTACAAAGCAGCGTGTCGGGTAGGGATGTCATTGGTGTCAGCTAAGGTCAAGACCCTGTGCTTGGCTTTGTCAGGAGGTCAGGTTTTCAACAAACCCCCTTCTCTATGCAACATGTACTGTATCAAGTTTTAACGTACCTTTAATCCAACGGGTGTCGATCTCTGTTTTCTGTGTTTTTGAAATTATGAAGGTCAGTGCAAAAGCCGGGGCAGTCTGTAACCAAGGATGATAAAAAATAATAATAGTAATTTTAGTCCGCAAGATGTTTACACAAACGTGTCTTCTGGTCTTGACTTGCTCCTTGCACTCGGGTATGCCCCATATAAACACTGTCACACAAGATGGGTTCTAGCTCTGCACTTGTTGACATTTTTCTCAGCGTTTGTTCATTTACCCTTCTGGCAGACAAAAGGCTCTTGTTTGAGTTTTCGCTTTCAATGAAGCTACTGCTGGTTTTTATTCCACTATGAATATTAATTTCAAACCTCCAACTCATGCTTTTTTTCCCATCAGGCTCTTGTCAGTCATAATTTTATGCATTCTTTCATGTGACAGATAAGGACTGGGATACATGGAGATGCTGTGTAAAACACCATTTTATGTTTTTATTTCTCATCAAAATTTTTGTTGCTCTGGGTGAATATATTACTTTATAACAATTTTGTGGTATTTCTGTTATTTTTAGTATATGTTCATGTTTAAATTTGAAGATTAATAATTTATTTCACAATTAGTTTTACTGAGCATTTAAATAAGTTAATCTTATTTGGAAAGATGTTATTATACAGCAGATAAACTTAACAGGAATTTTTATTTGATTTTTATTTGATTTTAAAATTTTTGTTTTTTATGACTAATTTGTGTTCTCAAAGACTTTTTTTGCTATTAAATATAAAGTAATCAACAATTTTATTATAAAAAACTAACAATTATTTTAAAATTATAATAATTAATTTATTAGATATTTATCTGTTTAAATCATTTTATTTATTTATAGATTCACCTTGCTAATTTGTATAAAATTATGCAATTTTAAATAAACAAAAGATTGGTTTTGATATGTTTTATAATATAGACAGCTTTCTCCAGCCATGTTTAACCTAAAATCCATTCAAATAAAAAAAAATCAAATATGTTCACAATGTTTTTATCACTCTCGTTTCTCCATATAAATTTGTGGTGCACAAATTCACATGAAATATCTCTGGCACCGACTCACCTGCAGATGGGCTCAAGAATGATCTTAACAATGACGGGATCCAGACATGGCTAAGTTTGGAATGCCACTCAGACACTAAAAACGAAGAAACTGGCGCAGAAAATATCAGGAGTTATAGCAGATGCTGGGGTGGGCTTCACAGAGAGGAAAGCAGCATTTATGGCTAATCCTTGTGGCCAACAGTCGTTCATTAAGGTACATACTGCAGCCCCCCTTTTTTGTTTATTGAGGGTCTCTTTCTTTTTTCGTGATAGTCCCTCTGTCAGGCTTGCTTTGTGCAGCTGGGAGACCGATGTCAGCCTGCATGCAGCCTCCCAGCAATCTGGCCTTCAGATGATGCTCCTGCTCTCCTGCCGAATGTGGGTCGAAGATTAGCATAATACCAACTAATCGTGAATAACATTAGCATTGAGTAAGGCAGTAATTAAAATGATTAGCGCTAGGGCTAGAACAAAATGAGGAAATTCGGTGACAACTGCGTTTAAGATATTGATTGAATGTGCACTGGGCTGTGATGCTCGGGGCTGTTGGTGTGATGATGGGAACATGTCGATAATGAATTGACAAAGCGTGGCTTATGTTAAAACTTGTACTTGTTAAATCTAATGAATGCACGTCTCGTGTCAGTGGGATCTACGTTATTCTGTCAATTACTACATGTGTACTAATTAAAACCAAGTTTATGATGAATGACATTCTTAAAAAAGTCATAACTTATAGTGACAGTTTAACGAAAAAGAAAATTCTGTAATCATTTCTTATTACATACCTGTATGACGTTCTTTAGACTGCAGAACACAAAATAATATATTTAAAAGAAAGTCGGTAGCCAAACAACAGTGGCACCCTTGTACTTCTATTATATACACACAAAACCGATGCAAGGGACTGTGTGGCAGTTCGTAAATTTTTCCAAATATGTTCTTCTTTTGTGTTCTGGTGATGAAAGAAGTCATTCAGGTTTGAAAAGATACGAGGGTGTTTAGGGTGAACCATGACTTTAAGTTAACTGTACAATGTCCAGCATTCATCAAAACATGGGATTTGTGCCATGCAGTGACGTTGTGGTTTTTGTTGGGTCACCTTGCTACCTTTGGTCTAGACTCCCATCCTTGTACTGATCTTAAAAGCAAGCGCTATTGTTTGTATGGAAGCTACACTCTCTGTAATCACAGTGTTAATTATTCCGGTTGTTGGGCACACCTTGGGTTCTCTTGATCTTTATCAGACAGATCAATCTCAACTTCCCCCAACTGCTCTCTGATGGTGCCCGCACTGTATAGTGTCAGCATGTCTAGATCAGCGCCTCACAAATGATGGTCTAAAATGGTTCACAGATTGTATTCCAAAGACTTAATAGCTGTAAAACATAATGCTGAACACAACTAATAAAAGAAAAGTTGACCATACTTACTGTTACCTTCAATTGGTAAGAAAAATCGGCCTCTTGCCCTTTCAAACCCGTATCACTTTCTTTCTTCTGCAGAACACAAAAAAGATATTTTGAGAAACGTTGCCAACTGACAATCACTTGTACTGATTTTGTGCCAATAAAAAAAGTGTATGGTGACACTGCTGTTCAGTTAACAAAAAACTTATTTTGTGGTCTGTGAAAAAAGAAAGTCATCTGTTTAAAATAACAAGAATATGAGTAAACAATTACATTTTTCATGTGAACTATTACTTTAATAAAAGACAAATAAGACTATGTGACTATGATAAAAAAGTTATTTTAAAACCAGTTAGGATTAAGAAAATATGACCCCACGATATGTATTTAGCCTTTATAATTCTAGGGAGATGTACCAGTCAAAAGTTTGGAAACATGTTATTGAATCACAAAATTCTTGCTTATATTCTTATTGTGTAGACAAAAAAATCTAAATGTGCAAACATATACATTTCATTCAGTGGATTTTTTTCAATAATTAAAAATGATGATTAAGACCAAAAAATTAAGAAAAAGGATGAGACCTTAAGACACTAACTGATAAAATACCGAGGGACAGTTTCGCATATTCTAAAGTGTCTATTCTAAAGATGCTAAAAACAGAATTTCGATGCTTTAATTCATAACAAAATTGTTACCATTGTGCTACCCTATAGTTTAAATAAATCTACTTCTATTATAAACAGTGGAACATTATAAATAAATAACACATTACTGTTTCAAACTTTTGTTGGTGGTGTATGATACTTACACATGTAATGCATGTTCATGGCGTGAGTAATTATAAAAACCCATGAAAACAATAAATGTGTTGACAGATCAGTTAACTTATCTTGTAGAGATCAGATGGGAACCATTTTGAAGAAAATGATCGAATGGTGTTCTTTAACTGCTACAGCGATGTGTAGCCATGCCTGACGAAGATCTGCTTAGAGCAATTAGAGAACAAAAAGCCTCTTTGTTCTAAACAGGGATGGGGGGTCGAAGAGGGGACGTTAAGAAAAGAACAGAAAAAAAACTTGATAGAGAAAAAGGGGAAGCGTCAAGGTATAAGGGAGAAGAACTGCATAGAGGAATAACATCTATCAACACAATCACTTTTAGAAATCGTGTATAGAAACTGATGTCAGTGCACAAATAATATTTTATTTAAAAACATTGATTCTTTAGTTTCTTTGGTAAAAAGATATTTTGAAGAATGCTGTAACTGGCAGCCCCTTTACTTGCATTGGTTTTGTTTCCACACGATTGAAGTGAATGTGTACCGTATTTGATTGAAGTGAATGTGTAACTTTCTTCAAAATATTAACTTTTTTGTTCTGTGGGAGAACAACTTTAAAAGCAACACGGAACTTTTAATTTTGAATTACACTTAAAACAGAAACTTTAGTGTACAAAGAAGAAATATTAATTGTTTATTTTAATTATAGTTAGAATTGGAGAAGCATTCTTGTAAATTCAGCCACATCTAGGTTGTAGAAAGTACAGCAAAACAACATCTCAAGGACCAGTGTGCAGTTGGTAATATCAGACGCATTCGTCTGGCCTAAAGTCTTCATTCTCTCCGTGAGTGTTTATTGATCAGGCTATGGTTAGTTAATTCTGAGGTTGGTTTCTGTAATTTTTTTAATTGTTTTATTTTTTGTTAAGATAAATTAAACCAACTCAACAATTAATTTTAAATCTTTAAAAAACTAAAAAATGTTAAAAATAAGAACTGTTTTTCAGTCCCCTTAATGAAATAGCTTATTAATAAAAAATAAAAATTGATCGAAGTTCGGGAAGACAATACATAGTTTGTACAGTATTTATAATGTATAATTATAAATTATAACCTCAGTGGAAAGTCCCCTTAAAATATCCAGCATGTGTGTACAGTTGTGGTCAGTATGTCAGAGTGCTTGGGGTTGAAACTGCATGCATTTTGACCGGAAGGACCTGAATGCTTCTGTACCTCTGCCAGACAGGTGAAGTGTTAATATGGGGGATGAATCGGGTTGTCCACAAAACCAATGAATTCATAGATGCAGCGTGTGGTGTACATGTCTGTGATGGTGATAAAGAAGCTACATTGATCTTCTGACCAGTCCGAGGGTCAGAGGAGTCAGAGGGGTGCGAGAAGACACAATCCCTAAACCAGAAAGTGACGTGCGGTTTGTTAAGGGGAAATCTAAAATCATCCTCTAGAGCACAAAGGGAAAAATGTTTATTTTGGCAAAAACTTCAAATGATGTCAAATGAGCTCCTTGCAAAACTTTGCATATTAATATATAGAAGGCTCATGATTATGAATGTCATATTTGAACTGTGTAAGTGAATGAAACCCCGTTTAGTCCAAATCAAAGATCAAACGTTAGACCATGATGCTTCTTCTATTGTGGCTAATGAAGATGCACATTGTTACAGGAACATGTGTTCTGTGACCAGACAAACGCCTGCAGGGATGCACATTTCATGCGACATAGGTGCATGCTTGTCCTGTCCATCAAGGCCTATTGAAGTGAGGAGAGAGACAGACGCACATAGAGAGAGAAAGCAAGTACACAGCAGTTTTGCCTGGCTCTTCTGTGGGGGCCCGCTGCTTCTTTCTCGTAGCTGAAGGATTGGCCTTGCATGCATGTGTGTGTGTGCGCGCGCGTGTGTGAGTGTGTGCGTGTGTGTGTGTGAATTGGACACAGTGGTTTTGGCAGGGTTCCATGTTTACTATAAGCTTTCTCCTTGTTTATTTGAGCGTGCGTCTCGTTGTTTCTCTTGTCCTTGATGGCGGGTTTGTGGTAGAAAGGAACAAGCAGGGCCTTTATGGCTGCCAACAGGTGCAGATGAGCTCCCGCTACATGTGTTTGATTGTGTCTCTGCTCATGTGTATGCAAGAGTGCTTTTACTCGGTTGGATGACAGGACACAGCATATTAAACAAAGTCACATTTTCTTACAAAAAACACACAAATGCATGTCTCAAACTTTAATCATTTGCAACTTCACAAAAAACACCCATCTTATAAATCCACTGTAGGGATAGAGCTGTAATGGTATTATAACTTTACAATCATGATACTTTATTAAGTAACAACAAAATGTATCATAAAACTATTAAAGTAATAATCTCAAACTGATGTTATATAGACATAATTACATTGGATGATTTACTGCACACAGAGGTTTCTTTATATTGTAGTTTGCTGCCCTCTTGTGCTAAGATCATGTTGTCTGAAACTGTACATTTAATCCTTATGCAAAGTTTCCAAATAATCCAAACACAAAAATGGATAGATTCAATGCTCCTGTCTATTAAAACCTTTTAAAGGAACATTACTTGAAACAAAGTAAGAATGGATGTTAACACATGGCAGTTTTTGGTATGCACAGATGAAATCATGTTTAAAATCATGCAGTCTATAGGAGTTAATCTACATTTTACAGTCCTTGATTGCTCACATACACTCATACACACATACAACTAATTGATGCCTAATTGATTCATCTGCAAGACATCTCTGAGATGTCCTATAGACCTCCATAAGATGTGTGTAAGATGTTATGATTTGTGATGGATGTACAACAGATCTTTAGTAGACATCTTACAGAACACTTGTGCTGTGTGTGATATAATAAAAGAGTCTGCTCTCATGATCTGATTTCTGCCGTGACCCGGATTCGAACCGGGGTTGCTGCGGCCACAACGCAGAGTACTAACCACTATACGATCACGGCGCGCTATCGGAGCGGTTGTGCGCAGCGGGTCGACACACAGATAATCAAAGCTATTAATAATTGATAATTATTACAAGAATACACATTTTTGGGAAATAGGGTGACTGTGTTAAAATAAAAACCTATGGAAAGTTAATCCAAAAATGTTATAGCTGATAATTATGGATAATCGAAAACACGTTTTAGTTGCCAGTTTTATACGTAACATATCGCGGGCATGACGTCATAATTAAAGTAATTAATTAACGTGCAGGGACACTTTTTCATTGTTAATGCATATAAACACACAACAGATGAGAGTATTCACGTCTGTACGTCTTTACAAAACTCTACCAAACATTTTATGCAAATTTAAAAAGTTCCAAATTATTTAAGAGATTTAAGAGATGACGTGTTTCCGTTCATACACTTCAGTTTGGTCACTAACTTTAACTCCACTGGGGGTCAGAGTTCTCGCACAGAAACTCTTTAAAATACACTGAAGGTTTATCTTCTTATTTTAATAAATTATAATAATACGTTTTATAGATGTGTGTAATATCAAAATGTTCCATAACAATCACAAATCTTAAATATGATTGACATTGCATTTTCCAGGTCTTGTTCCACAAAAAATAATTTTATTAATGTCGGACCATTAATAATAGAGAACGTTATTGTCATTATTATTATTATTGTTGTTGTTATTTTTATTGTTATTATTATTATTATTATTATTATTAGGCTATTAGTCGTGTCATTTTACATTCTATAGAGGTGGAATTATTAAAACATGAATATTAATATTATGATCAATTCATTCATCTATACCTGTATGAAGCTTGCAGCTGTGCAAAAAATCAAGATGAATAGAATTATAATCTTTTAAAACACAGGTTTTCTATTTATAATGCAAATTATAAAACATCTCATAAAAATACAAACAATATAATGATAAATGAATTGGAACCTATGGCAATAAAATGGCAAATGTGTGCAGTACAGATGTTTGTGTAAAGTGGACGACATAAAGCTATAGGGTTTGTATAGAGATGGACTTTTTAATGGTAACATGTGGCTTTAAAGAGTGTGGAGGTATTGCTATTTAACTTGTTTGTGTTATTATTATTATAAAACCCTGATGTCCAAACTCTAATAAATGATCATTTAAATAAGTGTTTTATTATTGAATAGCTTTATTTGAAATGCAACATACATAAAAATCTAGACTTTATAATAAACCATACACCAATTACATGCACTTCAATTGCATCAATCATTTTGCACATTTATGGAAATGTGCAATATGTGTAATTCATGTCAGGTTATAAAATAATGTAGAATTTATATTATCAGTGCATAGGAACACTTTTAATCCCAGATGTTGTGCATTTGAACAAATATGAGATGAAAATGAGGGATGTGGAATAAGAGGTTCATCTTTAAGCCATTATTAAATTAGTCGCGCGCCCCTTTGTTGCGTAGTTAATTGATTTATGGTCGACTTATGAAACACAGTTTTAATGTCTGATAAATATTATCATAAAGAAACCTACTTTTCATTCTAAAAGAAGCATTACGACAATTACAAATAAATGTGCACGTTGGAAACATCGGGAAAATAATATAAATGGTCAAACTCAAGAAACACAGAATTTCCAATAAAACCTTCATTTATTTCAGTCCATATTCTCAAAATCGTGTTACTTATACAGACTTCTAAAATACATCATCAGGTCAAAACATCCCCAAAAGTAAAAAGTGTTGTCTTTAGAAAGCTGTTCCTCTCTATATAACATAAGAACTTACGTCGGAGGCTGTAAGAGGTTGTCTGCGCACCCATACCAAAAAGTGTCCGAACTCATCTTAACTTGACAGCCACAAATGAACCGAAAAACATCCAGAACGACACCGATCCATCAATGCACTCAAATATTTGCGCTAATTGTGATTTTCTATCAATGCTCCTGACTGAGCCTGCCAAAGTTTGTCTAAGTATTTGCAGCCCCTTTCCTTTCACACTCCATAATACTCCACCTACTCCATATAATACTCCAACAAGCCCTGGGTTTGTAGTTCCACACGACACATTTCTTCAGCGTTTGGGGAACGAGAACATTTCGGACATCAACTTTAAACTGTGTGGAACGGAACGAAACATTGATACCTGAAATGAATTAAATCAAGAGGAAAATATAACTATAATATATAATGTATAGATATAAACAGAATACATAAAATATATATAAAATGTAAATAAAATAGCATATTAACAAGAATCACTTGTGTTATTGTAGATTAGAAATAATAGGAATATATTAATAATTGTTCACAACGAAATATTGAAACAGGTGTGGCAGGGACTCATATAGAGACGCACACGCACGCACACGCGCACACACACACACACACACACACACATACATATATATTGTTAAAAATCAAAAGAGTTACAAATGATTAATATTAATAATGCATTTATTGATAAAATTACGATTTCCATTTATGTATCAACACTACAGGGAAAATTAATGTTGCAAATATGAAAACAGATTTATTATTCTCAGATCCTTGTATGTGATATAGTGTGTTTGGAAAACATATAAAGTGTTATTATTATTATCATTATTATTATTATCATCATCATTATAATTAATATTATTATTATTATTACAGTTCTGGATTCTGGATCAATGCCACCATTGTGCTCTCGCAGTCTTTCTTTCCCCTATCTCACAAATTTTTAACAATTCCAACAATTCTATCCATATAAGACTTTTTAACCAGCACATCTAATGTATAATCAGAAAACGATGCTTTAATGCAAAACAGAAAAGCTTCCAGACCCAGAGAGCAATGTGAGCCCTACTCATTCCCCTAAAACAAACATGATGGTAAAAGTGATGAAACTTTATTTTATAAACTCCATAAAACTCTAACATTCATGATCAAACCGCACACAGGAATTTGACTCGTCTAGATTTCGGTCGGTGTCTCTTTGACAGGACCCGGTCAATGACAATATGCAAATAGTGACAGCCCGCCGAGCGGAAGTGAGGGGCCTCGGGCATGGAACGCGGAGTGCATCGTCGGCCAATCAGAATCGAGGATGTGTTCCAAATGCGCAGCTCAGTTCGACTGCGAGCAGCAGCGACGTCACAGAGAGAGAGAGAGAGAGAGAGAGAGAGAGACAGAGAGAGAGAGAAAGTAAAGGCGCAGACCTTCCCACTTCCAAAAGCTCAGCCTATTCTGGACCGCGTTCAACTCAACCAGCAGAAAGCTTTCCAAAACGACCGATTCACCGAGGAGGGACGAGAAAAAAACACCAGAGGTGCTCGGTGTCTTGATTTTGCCGCCTGTGTGCCAAGAATTCTCTTCCGGTGTTGGGTAAGCACTACAACGTGAAAAGCAAAGGAAAGAGAAAAATAAAAAGCACAGGTTTTGAACTTGAGACATGTGAACGCACCGGCTTCCTTTCCATCCGGCCTCCAGGAATCCCCTTCAGTTCCATGCAATACAGTGCAATGGTACGTGACGATGAGAAAGCCTCTTACTAACATGTGTGAATATTGTTTTGTGTGTTACTGTGTGTAACACTGTTTGTGCTGCACTTACACATTTGGGATCGTTTATGTCATGTGTTGCCAGCCTTCCTATGGGTCATTGTGTCAGAAGTTGGTGAAGTTTGGGCACACTTGAGTTCCCCTCTTGGCATGTGCTCCACTTTGTTCATATTTATATTATTTCTCATTTATGTGACGGTAAAGAGATGAGTGACACTTGAACATAATAAGGGAACACTGCACCTCTTTTTGTTTAAATGGAATGGAATGATCTTTAAGGATTTTGGTGTTTTTTTTTTGAAGTCATGTAAAGGGGGGGGGTGGACAGAGGGGTGGGCTTTGACATTTGACGTTATGGTATTATATCCACAAACCAGCCCTATTATGTCTCTAGGTTCTGTTTTTTCATCGTCCCCCCAAATGTGCGCAAAATCGATACGTGCGCAAAACTCGAAATGTGCGCAAAACTCGAAACGTGCGTCAATTTGACCCATTTTAAGTTATAAAACATGAATAAACTTCTCCTGATTTCTTCTTTACTTATTTTGCTTATTAAAATGTCCAAGCCCATGCATTCCCATCCTAAACAAGCTTGTGTGTTCCAGGACCTTCCGACCCCTTATAAAGTCACACAACTGTGTATTCGTGTCCACATATACAAAAAAGCTCTTATATACAGACGTTCTCTTAAATAAAGACGAACAGCACAAATGTAGTGTTTGCAATTGTGTGTCCGCACATCTTCGTTGTGTAGTGAAGTGCGCACAGGCTGCCACGGTTTAACATGCGCGCAAAGTCCAAGCGCATAACCGCGGGTGTCGGATAAAAGTGGGAAATCGCTTCAATCTTTGTCAATGTCATTGGTTTGAGGTGCAGACGAGGTGGGATGGGGATTTGGGTTTTCTGGAAGAGGAGGAGTGTGAGTGTAATTAAAGCGGAGAACAAATCTTCAGTCTGATTTGTTAGGCTCCAGCAGACTGGAGGGTGTCACCGACCCATCTTATATCAAGTTTGAAAAGCAAACACGGTTTCATATATATCGATTTTTTTTCATCATCCGCCTTTGCAACTTCACCCTCGCGTTCCGATCCAACTCGGATGCGATCTCAGATCAGTGGCTGTGGATGCGCGTGTCGGATCCGGATCGGTTCAATGCCCAGCGTGGGATCCCAATCCCGGGACTCTGTGTCTTTGAATGAGGATATCAGGCACCGCACCGGAGAATGAACCGATAACATCGATCATCTGTGAAATCCTTTAGGACTTTGAGAACCCGAGATCCATTTCTGTCGGTTATGATGTATTCGCCCATTTGCTTAACACAGGTATGAATATCCACGTGCGCGTGTTTTAGATTGTGTGCTTGTTACATTGTATGCGGCTAACATTCTCTGTGCTTTGATCTGATGACGATGCGCATTTTTCGAACATTTGAAGTTCCCTTTGATTTGATTCAAACTTAAGACGCATCCTCGTGCAAAGGGAGACAATAAAGCATATAGTTATTCATGAACTGCAAGAATCATGTTAAAGTCTGTGCATTGCTGTGAGAAATTAATTTTAAATATTTAATTTTATATTTAGGAATATTTGGGTGAAGGCACACTGCATGTGCAACTTCTGTAGATAAAAGTTTACTCAACATGTTTATTTGCAAACATGATGGATGTTTGTAAATAAGTTGCTTTATGTAAGAGCCGTATATTCATAATAAAAATGCATCCTTGTTTTTTCTAAGTGTTTTAAATTCACAACTCATGCGTGTGTTTGGTAAGTTTGCTTTAGTGTGTCCTGGGAGCTCTTCTCACAGAGTGAATTAAGATGAAAACAATGATAAGGTTTGATTCAGAGTTTGGACTGAGTCCGCCGGGTTTGGCTGACACAATTTTACTGTTTATATTTTACTTGGCATGAGAGAGTGATTGACTGAGATATGGAGAGCAGACCTCGATCCTGTGCGGCCCATAGAGCCCTGGTTTAGGTTTGACACTTTAAAACCCTTGGATTATGGCATTGCTTTATATTCTGATGATAAAATATATTTAGTTTATTTTGCAAATATTAGTGCATGAACCTGTCAGTGGGTTGTGTTGTATTATATGTGGCTAGACATTAGGAAGTTTCATTTGAAAATTATATTGTTGGGAAACTGCAAAGGGTTGTGTTGCAAAACCACAGAAATGTATTTATTTTTTAATATTAGGTCAAAGTAAGTGGTCGTTTAAGATTTGTTGAAGTAAAATATCACGGTCCGTTTATTTTTGTAATTTTATGTGGTTATTGTATTTTTAGGGATTTGGCTTTTTGGAATGGCCAGTTTTCAATATGTATATTTTAATGCATGTGTATACTTTTTGTATACTGAATCTCTTTTTTTGTGGAACATTTCAAAAATATTTATCACATTTATTTATATGACTTTATATAAGGGTAAAACTATATATCATCTGATGCATAAAGTAAAGCAACAATATAAATGTGCTTTAGATTAAACAAATAATAATCCTGGACCGGACAACACACTGACAACACACAAGTCTTCGGCGAGTAAAAAATTTTTTTGTGCAACACACACTGTTGCAAATTTTTGAGTGAAGGTTTTCTAAACATTCCAAAGATGTGTAGTCTTGTTGGGGTATATACAGTGGTTGAGTGTGGGCTATGTTTGTGGGACTGTCACAGATATACAGGCAGTGGTGGGCTGGTTGAGGTTTCCCAAAAAGCTGTCGCCCTTCTGCATGCAGAACAATGTGCGGTTTAACTCTCCCGATCCATTCGCATCAGTACTTGTTCATATTTCAGGGAAGCAGTGGAAAAAATTCTGAGATGTTTGCACAGTATGTGAAGGCTCGTCTCCTCGATGTCAGTATCATGAGAGTTTTCGCACAAATACTCTTTTGTGTCTTCATGCCTTCTTTTCTTAACACATCTCTTATAGAGTGCAAACATTTTCCTTCTTTCTATTAAGGAACAAGTTGTATTTGTTGATTTATTGAAACATTAAGGAAGAGGAAAAGTTTCATTTTCCTTTCATTGAAATTTTTTTCTATTAAAACATGATTTATATTTCCTGATGTACAGCATTGTTGAATTACTTTTTTACCGAGGTGATGAGGATATTGTGTATGTGAAAAAACACTGAGCAAATATTACTCAATGGTCTGTAAAATTGGCAAATGCATTTGCTCAGTTTGTATAATGCGACATAACAAGTTGGGGCATAAAAAGGCAGAAAAGGCTTGCACTGAATAAGACAAGTGTGAATAAACTGCAGTGTTTGAGGAATCAGTTTGGCATTTTAATGGCACTTTTACCAAATGGCTTCGGAACCCAAAGGAATGTGCCGTTTGTGCCAAGATGCCATTTTCATTGTCCATCTCGGTATGATTGTGAAGAGGCTTAAAATAATTGCAATTCACAAAAAATAAGTGATTCACAAGGACGTCAAGCACCTCCTCAAAGTGAAGAGTGAAAGATTTTTGTTAAGGTTGCAAAATTGTGCCCGTCCCCACAATTTTTACTTTTCAACTTCTCTCTTTTAATTTAAAGCTTTTCGGCCTTTGGAAGCTTTATTCTCTCATTTCAGACAAAGGACATGTCCCTATTTGTCTTGACCTTTTTTCAAGTGCAGTTGATGATAGTCCACTCAGCTGTCCTTGTCCAAGGCATAGGGTGACTCTCTATAGCTGACCGAAAGATTCTGCGGGGCAGTGTGGTAGGGGCACTTTCAGGAATGCAGGACACTTTCATAAGAGATCTGGAAATGTGGGGGGTGCATGCTTTCCTGTGCCAACACACAAAGTGATGCTGGGGACAGAGAAGAAGCGAGATATAGAGGGGCAGAGAGAGAGAGAGAGAGAGAGAGAGAGAGAGAGAGAGAGAGAGAGAAGGGTAGTGAGGGATTGGCGATTCTGTAACTGTCTGCTCTCCGCTGGCACGGCTCGGGCGAACGTGGTAAACAGTGGCATCTTTTCTCTGTGTGCATCAACACCTGCCGGCAGGCCAACGCAGCCTGCAATCTAAAGTGGAAATGGTACATGAAAATTTTGGCTTGATCGTTTTAAAAACTTTTTTAATGCTTTTAGTTCTCTGAAAGAAGGAAATTATACTTTTTATTAATGTTTATAAATTTGCATCCGCTTTTTACAGATTATCATATGGTCATATTTATTTGTTTTCAGGTTCACTCTGCCATTTTCTTCTTTGCCTTTGGCCGCACAGGCCGTTGGCAAACTCCGACGTGAACCTCTGCCAAAGGGTCACTTCTGCTCTTGCTAATTTTTTCTTATTTCCTCTCTCTCCTTCTCTCTTCTCAGGATGAGTTCCATCCCTTCATCGAGGCTCTGCTTCCTCACGTGCGTGCCATAGCCTACACCTGGTTTAACCTGCAGGCAAGAAAACGCAAGTACTTCAAGAAGCACGAAAAGCGAATGTCCAAGGATGAGGAGCGTGCAGTAAAAGACGAGCTACTAAGCGAGAAACCTGAAATCAAGCAGAAATGGGCGTCCCGTCTCCTTGCCAAGCTGCGCAAGGACATCCGGCAGGAGTACCGGGAAGACTTTGTGCTCAGCGTAACGGGCAAAAAGCACCCTTGCTGCGTTCTCTCCAACCCTGACCAGAAGGGGAAGATCCGGAGAATCGACTGCCTGAGGCAGGCTGACAAAGTGTGGCGGCTGGACCTGGTGATGGTCATCCTGTTTAAAGGGATTCCGTTGGAGAGCACAGACGGGGAACGCTTGGTCAAGTCCCCGCACTGCACTAACCCAGCGCTCTGCGTTCAGCCCCACCACATCACTGTCTCTGTGAAGGAGCTGGACTTGTTTTTGGCATACTATGTCCAGGACCAAGGTAAGCTGTAGAAAAATAGAAATATTAAGGGTAGGTTGGCAAATAACAGGACTTCATTTAAGACAAAGTGGTAGGTTAGTTAGCAGGTTAAATGGTATTCAGACAAAGTTAATCAGTAAGTTAATATAACTTTCTACTTTTACATTATGTATATTTTAATAAAAATATTTAATCCTTTTTATTTAAAATAGTTAAAAGTAAATTTTATTTATTAGAATTTTCTTGTGCACTTTTTTTAATAATAAAACCAGAACCACAATTTACACGGCACTAAATTTTGATTACTTTCAAAGTAATTTTTGTATTTTTAAAAATCATTCTCTCCTCTGGGTTTTCATTAATTTTGTATATATTTTATTTTATTCCATGTATTAATTTAGCCGAGTCTGGGTGAGAATTTTTGTAACCCAATTTCCTTGATTTTTTTTTCAAAATTTTCTTTAAAAAAAAGTATTTTAACATTAGTCTAATTTTTCAAAACATTTTAATTTTAGTACCACAAGTAATGTTAAATTGTTTTTGGCCCGCTAGTTAAGCGAGAATTTTCAAACAGAGGGTTTTCGTCGGTCATTGCACCTCCATTTTGTGAAACTGAAATGCCAGTGTAAGCAGAAGGCAGAGCGGAGGGACAATAATGGTTGCCACTGGCACCATGGTTGGCATCAGAATCCCTTTTGTGTCTTTGTAAAATGGCGTTCATCTGCTTGTTGGCACTTACATTGCAGCTTATGTCTTGTATACCGCCGTGAATGTATTAATACAAAGTGGCCACCATTACCGTTTGTCGATTCTTGTCATGTTGTTAATGTAATATAATGTAATATAATTTATTTACAACTTTATATCAATTAAAAGAGTTTTATCTATTTGTGTAAAATGCAGTAATACACAACAAAAATAATATGTAATGAAATGTTTACAGTTATAAAAATCCTAAATGGTCAGACTGAATTGATAAAGCCAGTGAATTAAATTAAGGTTATCAATTGAATGGTAAATTCTCTGTTAGGTGCTTACTGGGACAGTTCAGCATGCTTTGCTAGTATCCAGTGCCCATCTCTAGACAATGCCCTCATATTGTGCCAGTGTACCCAGGGCGGCCATTTTGTAAGCGTTGTGCCAGGAGAGTGCCAGTGACAGGGGATGGCGGTTGATATCAAACCCTCTTTGTCTGCTTGCTGCATGCCTTTGATTCGTTAGTTGGCATCCGCAATGCAGTGGGCACGGAGGAAAGTTTTCTGACAGGGGCGAAAGGGCACCTGACATTATTCATTTCAAAATCCTACAAAATAAAACAATATTTAAAGCAAATGAAATCTTTATCAACATCCTAAAGGAAATTGTGGGTTGTGGTCTGCGGTTGCGAATTGAGAGTGTAAATCATATTAAGCAGATTTTTGATGCTCGTATGCCGGAATAGGGAAGTTTCTTTGAATGGTTACAACCAACAATTGTTAAAATGTATTTCTCTATAGTTATACTTTGTACAAGACATGACAGTTGCCTTTAATACATTTAAAAAAAATGTGTTTTAGCGTCTGTAAAAACATGGCATCTGTATAGGCTTAAGGCACTTTCCTTCAAGTAAAGGGGGAAAACTAGTCTGTGTTTGCAATAGCACCTTGGTAAATTCCGTCCATTAAAAAGGTGGTGTTAAGGAAAGGGATGAGGGTCGGCAGGATTGTAGGTGGGCATCGTGCCTTGCCCATCCTCTGTGCTTCACCAAGCCTAGCCATGCTTTTGTGCCTTCGCATTAACTGTTTAGCTCCATTCTCTGGTAAAATGATTTTAACATTATCAAGATCATCGTTTTTCAGTTAAACGAAATTGGAGGACTCTGCTTTTAATTCTTAGCGATTGCATTTAAATTAAATCTGGGTTGTGTGCTGTTGGCTCACTTCCATTTTTGTGATCTGTTTTATTCTTCTAAAAAGACAGTGTTGCTTTGAAAGTATTTAGAGAGAAGTTGCATGGATTGTTTCAGCTATTGGTATTCTTTGATTCCTTACTGGCCCTTCAAGTCGAGTCTGAACATGCAAGGCGATGTTTATTTTACCCATAAATCAGAACTCTCGCTTACCAGGCAACATTTTAGAAAGAGAAAGTATGCTTATAATGTGCATTGTATGGTTGAAGATGTGCCATGAAGTTAACACACCTTCTGTGTTTTATGTTATGCAGATAAAACCTAGACTACTAGATCCTGACATTTAAAAGTATATTTTTAAAGGATGGTGTTAAAAATGTGTGTTAACAAAAACTTCATAAATAAGATTACAATAAAGTTTATGGAAAAATAAAAATTCTGCCATCATTTACTCACCTTCAAGTTTTTCTAATTGGTAAACATTTCCTTATTCTGATAAACATTACCAAGGACTACCAAAGTAGGAAAATTATGTTTTGGTTTTTTAATTTAGGTTTCAAGCATTTAAATTTATGCAGGTTTGCAAAAGAGAGATAGTAATTAATTACAGTATTTCAATTTTTTGTTGAACACATTAAAATTAACTTTTGTCTGGCAGTTAGTTTGTTCCAAATATGAAACAATTTATTAAAAAAAGAACTTTACATGGAACTATACATATTTTAGGAAATTATATCTACCCCACTACCTACTTTTTTTGAAGATGTAGCCAGTGTTACGGAACAAACAGAGGGCATTACTCAATTTCAAGGGCTTAAGATAGCAATAGCAATGTAAAGGTGTGATGATTTCCTATTCTAAACTCTCTATTGTTTATTTTGGTCCCCTGTGAACTAGCCAGTGTTTTATTGGCTGTTTTTGGTGTCGGGTGGGTTGTATCCTATTTGTTCTGGCATGTTAAAGGGGTCTGTTTTACGACTGCAGGACTTAGCTTTTGGCCCCTGTGTCAAGACCTCGGCTAAAGATGCGGAAGGTGTCATGTGAAGTTTAATTGAGCACAACAGACCTTTGAAAACAAGGTGGCTTGTGGCGCGTGGGGGCAGGCCAGGGGGTCGTTTTGGGGGGCACCTGAACCCCCGGCTCACTGGTGACCTCTTGTTGTCTGGGTCAGCAGAGCGGTTGCCAGCTCCTTGAGAAGAGCTGGTCATTCATCAAACTCCCTCTCTCCCCTTGCCAAAACCCCCAACACACAAATGCACACACGCACAAGTTCCCAGTCGGGCCTCTATGAGCCTGTGTGTATTCTGTAGAGAAGCTGTTTGCTCCTAGTTTTCCAGCTGGCTGGGTATACGGCAGGATCAGGACTAGCCACCATGACCTAGAGGTCATGACCCCTGTCAGTGACGTACAACTTGTGCTTTCTTCACTTTCACTCTTTTCTGTCTCTTACTGTCTGTGCCGAATTTTTAAGACTTTATTATCAAATTTACATTAGAAATTTGAACCAAAACTAAAGATTTGTTTTTACGAGATAATATAATGAATCAAGACTTTGAATCCCATCCAAAATTAAAATATTTTTAACTTTAAGTGCATTTTGTGAACCCTTTCATTTTTATCCTCATTATTGCGGCGTAGCAGTCTTTGACACGGTGTATATCGTAGTGAAAAATAATGCGAATTAAATGGACAGCTGGCAGGGATGCAATACACACAAACCCTTTGACAGTTTAGTTTCCAAACCAAAGCTTGACGGAGCTACAATCGCATAGAACGCATCACAGCCCCAGCATTTGCTTTCATTTTGTCATTTATTTATTTATTTGCTAATTGTTTCCAGCCAGCCCTTGTGGCAGAGGCAGTCATGAGTTTGTCCTTTGGAGAAAAACAAAAAGTGTTCAGCACATTCACCCGATGGCCCGCAGCTACTGACTGGCTCCCAAAAACCAGTACAGATGGTCTCTTTTTTCGCTTCTTCTTTTCCTCTCGCAGATTCAAGCGCTTGTTGGTACTTTGCTTTCAGAAAAGAACTACAACATGCCCGACTTGGTTTCAGTTGTGGAAATGAAAGGCAATAGCTTCTGTTTGATGTTTTAGTACACTGGTGTACCGCCACATTAAACATAAAGAGGGAAAGAGAAGGAGGGAGGGGGCGGTGAAAGGATTTACCACTACAACTTCAATCCGCACGATAATCTTAGTGGCCAGTGGGTGTTTTGAGTGCTTTTCTGCTGAGTTTCCTCCGATTAAAGAGGCCAATTTAGAAGGGAAAGATATCTACAAAAAAGGGCAATAAACCATTCATTTTTCTTTTGCAAAAATATAAAAACTGTAACGTTATATGGCTGTATATGAATGCTGGAAAGCTCATGCAAGCTGTTGAATGCCAGAGCACAGATAAAGGCAGACATGTGCTGGCCTTATTTAACCTCTACATCCATTTGGTTTTCTTGGAACTTGATCTCCTTCCACTCAAAGCAACCAAACAGCAAAAGGCCATCTGATCACATCCCACAGAAAGACTTCATGATGTAAGCATTACGGGAATGCGACTGAAGAACGTACTGCGGACAAATCTACCGTACAAATGCACAGATGCGTCTGTGTTCCCATGGAGCTTCGGCGTTGAGCGATATGAGGTTTTAGCATTTGTGCTGAGCATGCAGCGAGATCTGTAAAGCGGAGGCCGCAGTGCTGCTTAGTATTCTGCATGGCCTGCGGTGACTATCTCACGCAAAAGCCATAACCTATCGAACACATTCCCTTAGTCTAATCCATTTAGAGCTCCCTCCAGCTCTCTGGCCTCTCTTATTGATTTCCCCCTCCCTCTGAAACGCTCTCTTGTCCTCGGTGTCTCTCTGCCTGCCCCGCTGTTGGTTAAATTCAGTGGTGTAGTGTTACTGCACATGCTGCCGCAAAGGAACCCCCCCAATGTGTTCCCTCTCTCGTTTCCATCGAGCCGTCTTTATGCTCGGTGTCGTTTCTCTAATTTATCGGTTTATCTTGTTAGAGTACGTTTAGTTTTGCACAACCATGTTGTTTGACACTCTCCCGTCTTTTTTGAGTTTTCATATGTGCACATTGTGTTAGTGTGTTGTCTCCAGGACTCTTTGTTGCCGGAATACCCCCAGGCTTAAGCGCACTATAACCTTTGCTTTCTCTCACAAAATGTAATGCGTAAATAATTCGCTATGGAGAGGCGAAGGTTCTTTGCAACAGCATGGGTTGACTTCACTGTAGTGTGTGTGAGTGTGTGGTCGGGAGAACGGGATATTCCCTTTGGAATGTTTTATCAAAACTGGTGGAAGCACTCGGCCTATCATTAATGTTGAATTGGATGCCAGAATGTACTAACGTAAAAAATGGAAAAGTATTTCTGGAAATGAGATTTCGTTCAGGGTTCACAGACTGTTTTTCAATGGCTTATCTTGTGTTACTCCAAGCTGCTTTTCCGAAACTGCACATCATGAGATCAGACAGGGGCTTTGTGAGAACTCAGAAGTCACTGATACTCCCTGGGGTCCTTTTGACAAGAGAACCAGCAGCAACCCCTCCTTCCCTTCTATGCGTTCTTTAAATGAAGATGGATGGCCCCATCCTCCCTTACTGTATCTCACTGTATGGGGTGTCTGGATCTCTCGCCCCAACCCCCTCCCCGCTCCAAGACCGGACCAGCACCGTTCCATAATGGCCTCCGCTTTTCCATCAACCCAACATGCTTATCACATAGCTGCCCCGATGGAGATCATCCAGACGGCGAGAAGCAGACAAAAGCGAGTCAGAGGGGGTTTAGGGTTAAGGTAGTGGAGGAACCCATATTGAAGCTGCAGGACCTGGGGAGCTTAAGAGGGCAAGAGACAGACATAAAGAGAGTGAGCAAGTCTGGATTCCTTCGTTGTGGGACAGTCGGTTTCTTTCACTGCTATATGCTGATGGGCGTCCTTCATTAGGGGGAAGGCCCGATGAATAGCTGCCAGAGAAGGCCAGAGACAATCGAGGAGGTTGCCATTGGAGACAGTGACTTCTCCCCCCTCTGCCCACAGTTGAAGTCTTTTCATGGCAGACAGGATTTAGAGTGATGGCCGTCTTTTCTTTTGTGTTGTCTGGTACAGTACCTCCCGTCGCTGAGACGGACGACCCAGAGGTAACCGCGTGGAAGGGGAGGGATGCCCCGATGGGGTCAGGTCTGTCGAATAGGCGGCCCCAGAGTCATAAAATCTTTATGAATGACTTTTTGTGGGGTTAAAAGTTTTGCCAGAACTTTTATCCATAGCCCATTGTGGAGGTATCTGCCTTTATCCATTCGTCCAACATTTGTTGAGAGCGTTAGGATTTACAGGCTTAAACGCAGATTTCATTAAGCCACCAGTCACTGCTGTCAAGTGCGTTAAGGAATGCTCAAGCACCTTTTTATGACCGAGAGGTTGGTATTGATGTATGTTTAATCATATTTATCCAATTAAAACAACTATTTCTAATTGTTGATAACAGCTCCTTCCACAAGCCAAGTATCATTAGGAAATGTTAACAACTTATTGTTTTACAAAAGAATGAATAGAGGTTGTGTAATGATTGAATTTCTGTTTTTCTGTTGAAAAAATTCTTAAGAATGAAGCACTTTTGACTACTATGGAAGTCAGTAGTCAGTTTCAATAACTATTTGAAATTAAGCATTCTTCCATATATCTTTCTTTATGTTAACCAAAATAAAAATGTACACAAATGTAACCTTTTTTTATTTTTTTTCACTTTCACTTTAAGGATCAAGTGGACATCCTGTAAAGTAGAACACTAAATAAACACTTAAACCAATGCATAGTTATCAGGGGAATGACAGATGTCAAAGCACGCTTGGCCAGCCACCTTCCACAGTGATAATAGCATCCTGTTTTCACAAGGCGTCATTAGGATTAGGCAGATTTAGGTTTAAAAAGTCAGAAGAAGTTGTTCACTTGCTATCTGTAACCAATGTATATACATAGCAAATACTTATTTAGAGAGGCTTTAAATAATTTCAAATAAAAGTTTTATTCCTGTATTTTATACAATGACAGACATTAGACTAGTCCTAGATTTAAATATTAACACATTAAATAATGAAAATGCTTTTCTCATTTTTTACACAGGGGAAGTATCAATATATAATATTTTATTTGATATATGTTTTAAATTACATTTCTATTTATAACTATAAATAGCCCCATCTCAAGTGCTAATATATTGTCCATGTATCTTTTTTTGTCTTCAACAATACAAAGACATTTTCCTGGTTTGGACAATTTGCCACACATCACCAACTGCTAGTTGGTAATCTTCCTTTCTACAGAAGTCTTCTCTCGAAATGTTTATCCCTGTCCTGTGACAGTTTATAGCAGTGGATTCTGGGAGGATTGTGTATTAAACTGTCCAACGCAGAACCAGCAGTCAGGCGGTCGTGATTAAACGTGCACCGACGGTAACAGGCGGCTAATGAATGCAGGACTTTAACATTTACGTATGCGCCTCATTACAAGAGCATGAACTGAAAGGATATACGCATTGGCTCTGGATTACTACAATTTTTCTCAAATTGGTCTTTCTGCTTGGCCCAGGAATCTTAGTTTTTTCCATCCCATTCAACCCCAGTGCCTCTCTGACTTTTATAGAACATGCACCCACCCACACGAATACTCGCACACACTCACAAAAACACACGCTCGCCCACACTTAAGTCCCTAAAGCCTGCATTAAGACAAAATCAGGCATACAGCCTTGATAACCGCAGCTCCACCATGGCATTTGTCAGCACTGCCAGTATATTTTTGCGCTTTTTTATATTTAAGCGCTATAGATTTGGGTTCCAAGTTCAGCCAGGGAACTTTGTAATTAAGGCTTGTATATGTGCATAGGCCCTGAACCCACAATTACATTGTTTCTTTCCCAAAATAATAATGTAATGATGCGGTCCAATAAAAAGTTACTTCATCTCTACTGGGTCAAAGATTCACATTTGCTTTTCGTTCATTTTGCTTTTGCAGTGTTTAATCATGAAAAATGAAGTGATGTCAATGTCTGACATCATGGTACGTACAGTACTGAATACTTCGAAATCTAAAAATCGCAATCCATAACTGCCAGATGGAATTTCCTCCAACGCATTCACGTACCATCAGTGCAGATGTGTGCGTGTGATGGTTTGCCGTGTCTTTTCCAAGTTTTAAAACAATGCCACCTTTGCTCCAATATGGACTCTGAACCATAGAATGCGCTTATGATTAGAGGAAAGTTGACTATTGTTCTCCAGAGAGGATGTGTTAAATTTAGCCTTCCCCTTACATTGACGAATGCTTTTTATTTCTTAAAAGGATAGTTTAGCCCAAAATGAAAGTTCCCTCATCATATACACACTCTCATTATTTTAAACTTATATCACTTTCTTTTCTTGAAAACACAATAGTAGATATTTTGAAGAAAGTCAGTAACGAAAACTGTTGATCCCTATTGACCTCTAGGAACAGTTTTTGGTTACTGTCACTTTTCAAAATATCTTCTTTTGTGTTTTGCAGTTCTCAAGTTTGAAATGTCAAAAGGGTGAGTACATCTATCGATCAATCCTCTCATCTTTCTACAGTTGCAGTAAAAGAACATCTTTTTGGACTGCGATCACTTCTCTAGATGGAAAGGAACCAGACAGATTAGCTTTTATTGCTAATGTTAAAGTACAGCCACATTTTAATGCACTTAGTGGTAATTGATGCGTCCTGAAAATGCTGATGGTAGCCTGCGCTCAGGTCAAAGCATTTTATCAGTATTAGACCATCAAAGCCAATGCCAAAGATAAAGCTCCGTGTAAGCTAAAATTAGAAAACCCATACATATTTTACCTCACTCCGTCTTAAAACTGAGTAGTTGATATACAATATATGCACGTCTCTTCTTTTTAGTTATGAAAACATCATCTTGAGCTATTTGGTCGATGAGAACGGAAAAGGCCGGGACTCTCGTGGCATGAACCACAACCCACCATGTGTGTCTTGTTAAGGGCAGTTATGACAAATGGCAGCAGCTGTACAAACTAATCTCTCTGTAGCTTTCACACATGGCATTCAATTAACAATGGGCCACTGTCAGACTGTAATCCAGAGCTAGCCAACCTGCCCCTTCTCCCGCTTGCTTACCCAATCTTTGTGCGAGCGTGGAGAAATGTTTTAAAGTGCTCGATGTGGTTTTATTGAGTTACGCCACCGGCTCAACCCAGCGTTGGTTTGTGCAGGTCAATCGAGTATACCTTTGTATTAAATAGCATTAACACATGCACGGTGTTTATGTATAGGAGTTGTTAAGGTATTTAGGTCACTGCAATACAGCACATAGATCCATGTGCATGCACGCACACTTACACAGCTGCTCGGGTTGGCTTGTGTGTACGTGTGGCGGGAAGTGGCTTGTCAGGGACTACATTCCCACTGGGTTTGTAATGATGAAGTGTGTGTTGCGGCGGTCACTGTCGGATGGACTCAAATGCATACACACCCTTCATGAGCCGGCACTATTTTAGGGTTAGGTCCACGGTGATGTCAATCGTTTGATGCTTGAACTTTGAGTTTCTACCTTTGATTTAGTTCTTCTGATGTTTGGATGATCATACACGGGTCAAAAGTGCTTTGAGGGTAAATATGGGATACGAGTTAGGAACGATATAAAGAAGATAGGCCAAGCTGGAAAAGGCAGAGTAAAGCCGAGAGCATGAATGAATCAAGTGAATGAGGAAAGGACTTTGGCTTTTTTTCTACTCTGCATCCAAGAATAATTAAGCTCGGTCCCTCTGGCTGTGGACAAAGCCACAGAGTTATTGAAGAGAGAGAGAAAGTTTGGAAGTGTGTGGGGGAGTTGAAACCAGCCGTGGCAAGAGTGCTGACCAACCCCGTTGCACACACACGCACACACACACACAGAGTATTCATTCATGAAGTCATTTCATTCTAACTTTAATGTTTAGACCTTTTTGTAGATCAGTTATCCTTCATTCTTTATTTTTTCAAAGTTTACGGGAAACGTTGGCCTACGCTGTGTTTTGTTTACCTCCGAAGACCTTGTGAACCAGCCGCAAATGCCACTTCTCATATAGTGCATACACCAAAGCACACACACCTTTGCCTATGGGAGATTGCTTGGAGGCATGGTGTGTTTTTATTGCATGTGAATGTTTCTTGTACACTGTAGAACACTGACAAAAGTATTCCTTTACATTTTACATATGATATACCTCACCAAGAGGAATGTTAATTTACACAAGCTTTAACACAGAGATTTATAGACTTCTATAGAAACGAGTTAGTTTGAAGTACGCCCGGTGGGTGGAGCATAGACAAGCTAGGACAAGCAAGCATCATTGATTTTACTTAGGGATTTTGAGACCATTTTGAGAACATGTACATGATTGATGCATCAATTAAAAAAAGATCTCTTGACATTTTAAAATGTATTTAAAAATGAAAATTGGTTCATCGTGTACTAACTCCTCTTCTTCACTTTGTTTTGCGGAAAAATGTTGTTAACCTCAATAGAAGTCGATGGGTACCAATGTTGTTCGGTTATCGACTTTCTTCAAAATATCTTCTTTTGTATTGTGCAAAGTAAATGATTAACTAATTTTCATTTTTTTTTATGGGTGACTATCACTCTAAATTTAAAATTTTAAACAAAGGTGGGCAAACTTTTACGAGAATTCACGCTTAAAATGTTTATCCAACATAAATTCTTCAGAGTGACTTTAAAGAGGCCAACCCACATTTTCAATGTTTTTCAAAACTCGGTTCAGCTTCCATTTTCGAAAAGTGATCCAATTAAGTTAAGTCGGAGAAGTTACAGGATCTGAAAAGCCTCGAATAACATTTGCACAAGGATCTCCTGACTTCCGTTTTCATTTTATTCACCTTGTCAAGAAAGCAGTGCTTCTACCCAGGCGCCAATTTCTTCATGAATGGAAAAGCCCTTAGCTTTGAAAGCAAAGCTCTCGTTTTTTGCCCTGTTTTCTCATGTTATCTTGTGGGATTTGGACAGTCAACTCTGTTTAATGCTGCGGTTTGGCTGGAAGCTGGTAAAGGCTGGTATTTTTTAAGGAGTATCTCATCTTAGATGAGTTGTGCCAGTGCAGTGAGCAGAACAGCACAGGGCTTTGTGACAACACACACACTCTCTCTCTTGTGCTGCACCTGCGGATTTGTAAAGTACAAAGGGCCACCGCCAATCATTCTGCTACTGTGCTTGTCTGGCATCTCCCAAGGAGATCAGATCACCCTGAATGTGTGTGTGGGTGTGTGTGAAAGACTGTGTCAGCACCTACATCATTGCTATATAATAAATCACATAGGACTTTACAACTCTCAGGGCATTGCTTACATCTGCAACACCAAAATCTCCCTTAAGTGCCCATGCTTGCTGACAGAGTATGTGTTAGAGTATTATATACATGTATATTCACTTGAGTTCACGGCAGGACACAGACTTGCATGTGGCATGTGACATGCTGTTAGTCACGCACACCCTGTGTTGCAACCCTGCAGTAAATCTGAGCAAGTTGCTGTGATCACACATATAAATATCACTGGACCAATGGCAGTAATGAAAGTGTTTCGGGCTACTCTAAAATTACATCTGACACCTAATAAATCCAATTCAAATAGCGTTTCTCGAAGAAAAGAACGTTTTTAAAAACCATTTTGGATTAGTTTGCATTGTATTTCATATAGAAATCACTGACATTGGCAAACATTGCTGAGGTCTTAAATCAAAGTGAGCTATTAGAATTATGTTTCAATTAAAAAATCGAACGTTAAATTTCTTCATATTTAATATAGTTCGGCCGGATTGGCAGAATCATTTTCATGTCATTTTCTCAAGCAGCTTATTAAGGTCTGACCTTCAGATGCTTTTCTAAGAATTTAAAAGGAGTCCCCATCTATTCTGCACTTTTATTGGCTGTTCTTTCTCTTAAATCCAGTCAACCTTATACATTTCCAAAATATTTGTATTAAATAAAATGTTGGTTTTGTCATGAAAAATACATGCTTGTTTTCCAAAATATATTTTTGTTTAGTCAACTTATTTTGTACATTCAAGCATACACCTTCCATTTAAAAGCTTTTTTAAGTAATGACAAACATTTTACTAAATTATCCCAAAACTTTTTTTGTGATGGAATTCAATTTGCCACTATTAAAATCCTTCCCTAGCCACTTCACTGGGAAACTACAACTCTCACCCCGAGCTTCCATGTAGTCAAATGACACAGACAGCCTGTTGTACCCCAACAACAAAAGCCACAAATTCCTAAAGAATGGCCTTGTGTTTGTGAGCACACCCCGGCGAGACCTCCGCTCCGCGTCTATACGTCTTCATCGTCGGGGTGTGGCGGCCCTACAGATTGAAAAGGCTCTGCCATCACCTGCCAGACTTCAGGAATGTTAATGCCATGGCCTTGATAATTGGATTTTACTCGCACCGTCTGCAAGAAACACACACACACATCAGCGGATGGATGTTCTAGCCTGCCATTGTTCCACAGCCCTCATAGCCGAGAGCTCAATGGAAGCTTGCCGTGTTTGCATAGGGCCTCACGTCTCCATAAAGAGTGTTTACAGTCTGTGTGTGTGCGCATGTGTACGTGTGTGTGTACGTGTGTGTGTGTGTGTGTGTGTGTGTGTGTGTGTGTGTGTGTGTGTGTGTGTGTGTGTGTGTGTGTGTGTGTGTGTGTGTGTGTGTCTGAGTGTATGTGAAACTGCTCAAGTGCCATGCACATGTCCGTATGTCTGCTGGTACTCATAGGTGTCCAGAGTAATAAAAGAGTGTGAGGTTGAGTTTTACCTAAAGATAAACGAGGGAAACATAGAAAGACAAATTTCATGCAGTAAGGCAGTACTATATTGTTGATATTTCTCACAACTGAAGGATTTTGTTTTACAAACCATGAAGCAGCATTTTTAAGTGTAATACAACCTCAGGTATCTCAATGCTGCTATGGAATAACCAACCAAATAGCAATAAACAAATTAAAGTCACAAATTTTCTTTGAGACTATTGTTTTACTTAGCAAATTTATTTATGATCTTAACTTATTAAATTAAAATGAATAAAATTAAATACAAAAAATGAAAACATAAAACATCCATAATCTTTCAAAGTTCTCCCCTTGCAAAATAAGAGACTTTGAAAAATAGCAAATAACCAGCACCCATTGACTTTCATTGGTTTTGTGGGTGTGTCTGCGATTTGATTCTTCCAAATATCTTCTTTTGTTTTCTGCAGGAGAAAGAAAGTCATAAGGCTTTGAAATGACAAGAATGTGAAAAAATAATGACCAAATTTTCATTTTTGCTGAACCATCACTTTAAAGGGTAATGCCAATAGTATCTAGAAAGAAGTCTCAGACCTGTAATGAAGCTATTCAGTAATATATAGAGTAGCTGGGTTAACATGGCATTTATGTCAAAGATCTTGTATTATAACATGTATTTTAAACATATCCTTATGCTAATTTACCAATTACCAACATTTCATTCCAGCTGTAAACTCTGTTTAACATTATTTTAGTTTAAAATTTAATATAACCTCACTATAGTTTTGTAAGCATGTGGGTTTATAAAACAGATTGTTAGGGCTATTCTGGGTGTATTAATTGTGTGGGATGAATTTTATGAGCCAGTTCTTATTAATACACACAGAACACATACCTCTAATGCTTTTAAAAAGATCCTTTTAGTGACCTTAATTCCTTTGATTTACCTTAGAAGACCCAACCAACAAATCAAAGCTTTCAGCTATCAGGTTATATTTATCATGTTTTCATTGTGTTACACTTCCATGTATACAAAGCACAATTATAATATGTTTTGTATTACTTGTTTCATATACATTTCTTTCACATCTGCTTCAGCTATAGTATAATAGATGTGTTGTGTTTGGCACATACTCTGTATTTGCATGTTATCTTTGTTGGAGCAAAGAGCCTGGAACAATTACATTGTCAAGTTTACTCACAGCTGTAATTTTGGCTTGCTGGTGATTTAAAACATGCTCCGTGCCAGTATCACTCATCAAGAATATTCATACTGTGGGCGGAGCAATGGCTGCGTTCCAGTGACTATGAGGTGAGATATGCCTTACAAAATTGCAAAATGGTGGGAACATACAAGGAGGTTTCTTCAAAAATAGAGATGAAATTGGTTACAGTTTTGAAGCACTTATTTATCAAGTAAATATGTGATCACAACTGCAAGTTGTAGACTGCAGAATCTGAATCAAACGTTATTTATCGTACATAAGTGGATATTTTTTTTTTTTTTGTGCCGTGAATTGCACTTTTCTTTTTATATGACAGCGGAGACGTTAATAAGGCATTTTATCACGATATAATAGATCTAGAATCCAGTTGTTGTCTGCTCTAGAAGACAAATGTATCTATCATAATGATCACTTACATTTACTCATTTGGCAGAAATCGGCTTACATTGTTCCTGTACAATTCTTTGGATAGAACCCATGACCTTTATGTTGCTTGCGCTGTGCTCTTATCATTAAGCAAAAGGAAATGTTGTTAAGTATTTGAGAATAAATATTAAGAAGGAAAGAGGTTGAAGCTGATCAGATGAATCACACATACCCACTGCCAAAGCTCATCACATGCGTCCAGGATAGCCCTCCTTCAAGGGGGGTCTGGTCCAAATTTTCTTCTTTTGACATTCCAATATTGAGTTATAGATCGACAATTGCATTAGACATCATGAAAAAGGATTTACTTGTATTCCCATTCAGTTATTGGTATAATAAGTGACAACAGCACAAGGAATATTGTTATAAGCCCATTAAGAAGGACCAACAAATGGTTATTAAGTTTTCAGATGTTACTGTTCAACATGTTTTAATAGCTAAACAGCAAGCAGGTTTTGTGCAGTTTGTACTTTGGACTTCTAGCGAATGTCTATGTGGTGCTGTATTTAGAGAAGGATGCTGCGGAACGTGAGGCTCAACCTGCCAAGCTCGTAAAACACCTGTGTAAACACCGGACCCATCAGTCTGTTCCTCTGAGGGAAAGATCCTGTCAGCCCTCCTTCTCTCACTCGCTCTCATCCATACCAGCTCGCTGTGTGGGGGTCTCTCGTGCCTCCCTTTACTGCATACAAGAAAATTCCTTTCTTTTCTTATTCCCTCTTTCCAAGAAATACAACTTAAGACACACGCTGAAGGACCCTCAGGTCACTGGTCACCTAAGAAGTGTATGTGCGTGCGTTTGTGTGTGTGTGTGTGTGTGTGTGTGTGTGTGTGTGTGTGTGTGTGTGTGTGTGTGTGTGTCTGTATGATGGGCTACTTAAGTTGAATCCTCCTTGGCACAACTTATTTCCAACGTCACACACTCATGTGGCCGTTTCACTTTACTAGATTATCAGTTCAGGGGAACTCCTACCCTCTACTTTTCACTCCAGAGCTCTATGTTAACAGTGACAAACAACACACAGAGGGCAGATACCATCACAGCACAGTTGCGTTTGCGATAAGTCCTTTTAGACTTTCTGATAACTATCTACTGGGACACATGCATCAAGCTGCAGTTGCAGGAGAAAATCTGAAAGCTTGCAGACGTTTTTCTTAACAATACTCGAATTAATGCATTTGCTAAACCACTGAAAAAATCTTAAGAAGGATGTGCACTCAGAGAACACATGCTTTTTTAGCTTGAAGTTGCCTATTGCAGGTTTATTTTTTCAGACCACATTTCTATGTTTTGATGAACACAGAAAGATATTTGGATGAATGCTCCCAGAACTTCTTATCGTCTTAAATTCTTCAAAATGTTTTAGTTGTCTTCTACAGCACAAAAAAGTTATTTTTCTATAATAGTAAATCGGGTCCAAGAATTGTTTGGTTGTGAGCATTCTTCCAATTATTTTTTTAGGTGTTGACCAGAACGTAGAATTATAATTATACAGATTTAAAACAAATCAAAGGTGAGTAAATGCTGACAATGTTTTTATTTTGAGGCGAAGAATTCCTTTCCCAAACAGGATTTTCTCAGTTTTTTTGGAATATATTGTATCTCATTGTAGCTCAAGACTTTCTTGGATCTCCAAATAAGCAAAAAACGGTTTAGACATGATGTTATAGATGGTTAGTCTTTGTCCAGCTGTTGGATATCTTTTGGTTGGACTAATTTTTTGGATTAGAAATTTGTAAACTTCTCCGGTAGCTTAACCAGTTTAACCAGTTTATCTTATCCAGAAGCTTATCAAGCACTAACCATCATAAACCAGTGTAAGCACATGTTGGTCTTTTCACCTTATACAACAAGTTATGCAACAATATATTTTGAAAATAAAGAAAATGTCCATATGTAGAGTATTAAAAACACAGCTGATTCGGGGTATAAATCGTACTTTATGAGTCACACATTAGCGTGTGTCCACCCCATGCGACTTCATGTTCCACTGGTCTGGCCATCTGCATTCCCACCAGGTGACATCATCTCCTCTCACCGGCCGTTTGCTCGTCCCACTCTTCCGGTGGTACGGCACAGTATGCGTACGGAGCAGGGCGGAAGTGCGCTAATCGTCCCTGTGCTCTCCCACCAGTCACCAACCTCCGATCCCCCCCTCGGGCCCTGTGAGTTGTGTCTGGGCTGCGTGTAACAGTATCTCTAGAAAGAAACACAAAATGGAGCTTTGTGAGGGAGATTAGCTCAGGAGGGGCCTTGATAAGAGAGAAACCGAACAAAAGCCACCTGAAAACTCAACAAGACGGGGGAAAAGGCACGTGGTGTGGAGAACAAATAGAGATGCTTTTAGAAAGGTCAAAGCTTGGATGGAAAATTTTACATTAATAGGGATAAATGAATGCTAAAAACCTCATTTGTTCATTGTTAACCAATGTTAGTTAATCTATTTGCTTATGTGAACAAACAGAAGAATAGAGAATACTAAAAATAGACAAGCATTTCACATACTAGAGAGGAAAGGAACTAGTTATGATGTAGTTTGGAACAGTCCGATATATCTTTAGAGGATCAATGAACAATAAACTTCAGTGAATGTTGCCATTTTTTACTAGACCGTCATTCCCGTTACATGATGTTAAACATGTGACCCTTCTGTGTGGGGCTCGTGTCTCATGTTCCGGTGGCTGTGGCCGTTCCACTCAAATCAGGCACTAATATAAACCAGCGCCACCGTCGTAACTGGCCAAAAATAAATCCCACAGCCTCCTCCTCTCACCCGAGCGCTACCACACACCATATGCGTCAGTCAACCGCAAAAACATGGCGACCATTAAAGCTCTCCAGACTTGAAATTGAAAGCAGAGATTTGGATGCTCCTGTACTTTAAAAGGTTTCGTGCACATAGTGTTAATGTTTTGGTATCTGGTCTGTGGTACGAGAAAATCCCTCGCCACGGTTTAGTCTCTTTGCTTCAGCGAATGCTCTTGTTCCCATGAGAGCACACACCTATATTTGTCTATCAAGAAGACATTGGACAACTTGTGTTTGTTCTTAACAGTTAAGTCCTCATGACTTTGCAAAGATGTGTGTCCAGAGGGGTTGGTGCATTTACGTTCCTTTTAAGCTATAAAAGCTAAGCTCACATATTGCGCCCTTAACCAAACATTGCTCTCCCGCCATCTCGCCCAACCTTTCTTTCTCTCAAAGCTTTTACTTGCATGTACTTGTAATGAGGAAATGAGCTTGCATACCAGGCCGCAGTGTTGAGAGTCACCTGCTGAATAGCTGTAAGCTGGACTGTATATATGACTGTCAAGCTTCACAGACTCTCAGTTTAACTCTTTCTGTTCTCAGTGCTTTATTAGGACCTAGGACCAGAGACTGTATTCCAATTTTCGCTTGCTCTGTTTACACTGCAGTGACTATGGAATTAAACTGGTTGTTTCAAGAATGAGTGTACAGTGGATGGATGGTAATTTTCGGGTAATTATTTAGCGATTTTGTTGACTTAAGTACATATCTTGCGAGATACACCATCAGATAAATTGGTATGTCTGTCGGAACACAAGGTACTACCCAAATTGGATTTTATAATGCAGCACTTTGAGAATTACAGACATAATAATGAAGCACTTTTTGGCACGTATGTACACACAATCATCTATTGTTACCATACCCTAAAGGGAAAATCCACTCATAATGGAAAGGAAGATATTTAGAAGATTGTTTCAAGATGAGGTTTATTTGGAAACAATTACTATCGAAGTAGTTAAAATATTGTTTATTACTTGTCCGTTATTTAGAATTTATTTTGAAAAATTAATACGAACAGTTTTCCAAATTTGGCAAAATCATGGCCGGCCCAGAAATCTCAGTTCCTTACATTCCTGAAATATATTTCTTTGTGTTCAATCGAAAAGAACAATTTAAGGTTGAGTAATTGACCATATATTTTTTATTTTGAGTCGAAAGATCCCTTTAAATCTTTGCTTTACTGTAGTTCCCTCTTATTGTATTGTTCCAGCTTGGCATCTTATCTGTAAGCTCTACGACCCAGCAAGAATTGCACGTACTGAACTTATTAGTTCAAGTTATTGCATTACATTGAGTACAGTGTGCATGATGTGATTCTTGGCCTCGTTTGCTCTTTTGAGTTAATGAGTTGAATGAAAACATGGTGACTTGTTTAGCCCCATTTTAGGTACAGTTAGCTGTCTTAAGTTAGTCGGCATACACAGACGCCGGAATCCGTTGCCTTTGGCTTGTGTGTTTACACTGGCAGAAAGGGATATGTTACACGACATGTCCATGACATAATTTCGTCTTTTTCCGTGGGACCACAGTTATGCATTTAGTTTAAAAGCATTTTGCTCCGTGCTGAAATATTGGTCCCTTTGTTTTTAGCACACATGCCTGACTCGCTGCCATGCCGGTGAGCTCGAAAGTTACACGAGCGGTTGCTCTGTGATAAGCATTGCATGAGAGTTGTGCTGGGTGCTGCGCTTGAATGAGTAGACATATCTTGCATGCAGACGTCTGTCATCTGCCAGGTATTACAGAGAGCTCTTTCATTCCCCCGTTCCCTGAAAGAGGCTCCCTGAGATTCAGGGAAAGCATTGTTTGTGCTCTGCGATGCTTGCTCTGCGATGCTTACTCGGCATGGAATAGACTCCATATTAAAACGGCGCTTGTTGTGGAGAGGACCATAAATGAGTAGTTGCTTGTTTGTGGGCATTGGGGGGTGGTGATGAGTTTGTGGTTTATCTGTGAGGGCGTTTTTGAGGTTATTGTTAGAACAAAATTGTTGATTAAGATTAAAAAAAAGAGGTCATTGTCCGATAGAGTCATTGACCTGTTTTATGAGAGTAATAGATGTAAAGAAAAGTTCAAATTAATTTAAAAAAATTAAAGTTTATTATTATATTTTTAGATTATTATCTTTATATTCTTATTTATCTTATTTTCAATGCCAACATTTTATTGACTTGGAGCTTGGCCTACGGTTGTTACCTCCTATCCTGATGGCATGCGTCCACCCCTTTCCAATGGAGGCCTCTAGACGGAATAACAAAAATGTTTATATCTTCTACGGAGTGCTGCCGGAGAGATAAAGCGATGCTGATGCTTATCCTCTCTCCGCACAGTAGAAACCACTAAGACTGTATGTAAACCAAACCTAGCACCCAGACTTTCATGTGATCCATTAGAGTTGGCCCTACTCAGACTTGATCGACACTTTTTGAGAGTTAGCTTACCGTTGGCCTTCACCTCTTCATTGGTCATGTCATCTTATTGCACATGCTTTAGGAAAGCGAATCATGCATGTTTTACTGTACCTCTTTGTGTTTAGTAAGACACTATAAGGAAATGTTTTGTTTGATATTTTAGTGTTGTGCTGGGTTACAGGAAACAAGAGGAAACAATGCCGAACCTTGAGAAGAAATGATTTCCTCGTTCCAGGTATTCCGAGGAAAAGAACTCTGCTATGACGAGACGTGCACTTAGTTTAGTGTGAAATAAACGCTGTGTTTATTTCGGGCTTTGAATGACTAGTTGATATATTTTGCCAATATAACCGACCCATAATGGCTCTTATTAGTATCACTTATTTTAATATTACTTAGCACACTATTATTCATCAATAAATGCATGCCTAATATTATCATGGGCACTTATTCATTACTCTAAGTACAATGGTTAAGTTGCCTTCCCTGAAGTTTTTCTGTCCCCCAGTCTTTTTATTTTTGTTACAAAGACTGGTCTGAAAAAAACTAAAATGAATAGTGCACCCAAAAATAAAAATGTTGTCATTATTTGATCACCCTCTGGTTGTCCAAGTCATTTTGGGTCACCATTGACTTCCATAATAGGACAAAGAACCTGGGTGACCAAAAATGTTTTAGTTACGAACTTTTAATAGTTGTCAGCACAACAAAAATGTACACAGGTTTGAACAACTGGAGAGTGAGCAAATTATGATAAATCGTTATCATTTTTGGCTCAGTTTAGTCTATTCATAAGGTACATAATATGTCAATTGAAAAAACACATTTTGTCTATTAATATAATTAAGTTGAAAAAATACATACTTATGAGAAAGATGTAAGTTATAATTAATAGCAGCAGCTCAAACTGAGAGAAAAACAAAGAATATGTAAGTTGTGAGTGGGTGTACGGTTAGAGGCCCAGCAGAGGGAAAACTGTGAGGTCTAACATAAGCAGCTCTGTATACACCCTGTATTCTACCGCTGTCAGCATGACAGGAAACAGTTAAAACATCGCAGAACAAATATCGCCAGCCTAAGAAAACACTTTATTGGCATGTACATAGTGTTGGATGCTTTTCAGTACCTTGTAGGTACTCTTGAGGATTTGACTTATCTGCCAAAATCATTATCCGTCTATTTAAACCACAGAGATTCCATGAAGATCTGATTATAACATTCAAATTCTGTTTTTTCAATTAAAATGTTTTGGTATTTTAAAGCACTCTCTACGTTCCCGCGACCCAGGCCCATGTTTTACGAAGTGCTATTGGAGTGCACAGTAGCTCGGGGATCTTTACCCCGTGTGTACTAAGGGTTAACTCTCCAGACGTCTTCCGCTGAGCTTTGGTAACAGCTGCCAAGGTTAAATAAGGTGATAGCAAAATGTTTACTCGTTGAAAACTTCTATCAAGTTTGGCTGGTTAGACCAGCCCACTTTAGAGAGCTGGGAGGTTTGTATAAGTTCTGCTAGCGGCGTATTATCAGTCGCCCCCGGCAAATGGAGTGATAACTTCCAATGAAGAGATTAGTTATTGCCTTTGTTTCAGCCCTCCCCGCTCTGCGCGGGCACTCAAGACCTTTTAATAACAAAGACGAGTTTGTCAAAGAGCAGAGACGATAATGAAAATCAAAGCTAATCCGAGGAGTTAGCAGTCACTCCGCTCTCCTTTGAGTGACGACTCTCGTGAAATTGAACGGTTTGAGTCAATATTCAAGAGCGACGTATAATCCACCCTCTTTGCTGCTTTGCCACGGCTGAGGTTTTGGAACATCGCTGTGTTTTGTTGTCGTATTTATGACCTAGTTTATCTCCACTTTAACAGGCTCTGATAAGACGCTTGACTGAGGCGGTACAGTTACCTTCAGCTATCTGTTCCTGAACATGTGAACCGACCAGACCTCTTTAAAAGAAACATGAAGCTGCTCACTTTGTATGACCAAGAATTTACAGCCCGGTGAAATGGCATGAGCAATGATGATGAATGCTCCTGTTTCAGGTTTCTGGAGTTTTAGGGCTGGAAAACCGGGATGTCCTCAAGCTTCTTTCGTTCTGTGAGGTCTTCGCGTTGTTAGATACCCACGGCAGATGAGTTCCTTCATCTGGTTTTATGAAGACGGGGGTTAATCTGTAGTAAAACAGAAAAGAGCTTCTTTACGAGGTGCTAATGGTCTGTTAATGCAAAGGAACCAATTCATTTACCTTCTTGTTTATTTACTGCCTATCGTGGTAGACCTCTGTTCAGGCCATGGAAAGAATGTTGACAGGTTAAGCACCCCCTAATGAGAGTAGGCTGACAGCAGTCCCCCAGCAGTTCATATACTTTCCTGTGTACAAATACGTGTAAACCAAGGATGCTATTGCAAGATTTCTTTGGCGAATACAAGGAATGCTTAAGAATGTTTAACCCAAAATTAAACTTCCACTAATGTGATTTCAAACCTGTATGAGTATCTTTCTTTTGCAGAACATAAAAGATGTTTTGAAAAAGTTTCAGTAACCGAAGAACAGCCGCAAGAATTGGCTTGCATTAAAATGGGTACCAATGTTCTTCGATTACCAACATTCTTCAAAACTTTCTTTGGGACCTTTCCCTTTAAAGTCGACAAATGATTTTTTAAAGCATATTGCGTTGCATAAAAAAATATTCATAGACAATTTTTTTTATTAAAATGACAAAGAGTTAGAGGGGAAGTTCATCCAGAAATATCTTTCCAAACCTGAATTACTGAAAAGATGTTTTGTAGAGTTTTGGTTAGCCAAAAACATCGGACACCGTTGACTTCCATTGTATGGAGACAAACTACTGAAGCTTTTCTCAAAATATTGTCCTTCGTCATTGACAGACAAAATAATAATACTGATTTTAATCCACATAACATTTACATATTTTTAAGTGAAGGGTAACCATCCCTTTACAATTTATTTGGTGAAAACTCCCTGTTTGTGTAGGACTATTCAAACCTTGTCTTTGATTCTCTTATCTTAGCCTGATAGTATCCATTTCCTTTTCTCGAAGACTTTGGTCTGTAGATGTGCAGGTTTTGTTTACAACACACTGTAACTCAACGCCACTCCAACAGGCCATGGCGTTACTCAATTAGTTGCCTGCTTGTCCCGGCCACTCTAATGGCTATGGGCAGATACCTTTACAGGCCGTTGTTGTGTTTATGGTTTCCTCTTGTGAAACTTGTATAAAAGCGGCGCATGAAACAAGATGTGATTTAGTGGGCCCGTCACAATGTGAACGGCTGTGGCCGTCGTTTCCTACCTTTGTGTGGACGAGGGCCCGGGGGTGCGGCAGCGGATGCACAGCCCCGGCGTTTGCCGCTTTGAAGGGGAAGGAAGCTTCGTGTCAGAGGCAACAGCTCTGTTATCTGGGTAGAGACAATCTTTCCCATAGTAACAGTGTTCGTGTCCTATTACAAGTAGGTGAATCTTCTTTTTTTTAGAGTAGAAAAGCTGCTCTAAAGTTCGGTATTTTACCAGAAAGTCAAGAAAACTGTAGCAGCTCTTTTTCTTAAAGTTTGCTCCTGCCGTGTTTGTTTTGCTCTGGCTACTCCGTGTGCAGCATTTTCTAATAACCTTGAGAGAAGCTTGCGCAGGCCCCAGTTCAACGAGTGCATATGGCATATTTCTCTTCAGAGGAGAGACCGCCCCTGTCAGAGGCCCCCACCCCACGTGCGCCCAAAGTCACTCAAGTTTTTTCCCCGTCCTAAAAAAGTGCTCCCTGTAGACATGCTATATGGCCTCTCGCAGACCGTCTCCGTGAAGGAAATGCATTATGTGTAAAAGGAATTCCATATGGTGACATACGATCTGTATAATTCCTTCAAATGATAAAAAACCCACCTTGCATGCCCTGTTCTTTGTGCGCTCAGCATGAATAGCTTCAAATTTGAGCCCTTCCCCCAACCATTTTCCTTCTGGCTCTGTTTTAGCTTCTACGAGGATTTGTTTTACTGTACGTTTTGCGGTATGACGCTATGGCCTCCCGGGCTTGCTTTGGTGAATGTTTACAAATGGAGGCGATGGGTGTTCCAGGTGAAGCATGCCAAACTCGAGTGGCTTGGATTAGGGCCCCAGGCCACAGAGGGGAAATGTTGCAGCACCTGTGCCAACCGCTTGGGAACCGCCGAAGCCCTGCTGCCCGACGCGTGCCACTTGTGTTGGCGGCATCACTGAGTCGATTTTTTAAAACGCGCCCCTCTTTGAGAACAAAATAGTCCTCTGATGTGGTTTTGGGGGTGAACATACATGTGAAAGTTTGCCAGGAGTGTGGATTACCGTGTTGGATGCAGCAGTGGCTCTCCAGTTCCCATGATCCAATGGAATGTCCAGACCCAGTGCAGATAACGTTTTATGGCCTCTGCAGGGAAGCCTATCGTAGCGTTCGGGAGTATCATTTGAGCATTATCCTGTAATGTTGTAAAGCAAGATTTACAAGGGGACAACACATTTATGTTTTGTTGGTGCTTACATTGGTTACAGTCTAGTTAGGTTTACAGAAGCAATTTTACAAAACTGTAAATTTGAAGAGTGTCATGCCTTATCGAACTTGAAGCGGAGTGAATAAAACATGTGTCCCTTCCCAGTTTGTTTCTAGATTTATTAGGTCCATCGGAGTACGCATGCTATTTTGGGGAATGTTTAGTCCAACGCATTTAAGAGTGAGTTGAGAAATTTGTTTTGTTTCTCATTAATATTGTCAATTTGTTTTTACTTGTTTGATTAACAGGCTGCTTTCTACTGCTAGGTTTTAATAGTAAAATACAATATACACCATTTCAAGTTAGTGGCGGCTTTGCTGATAGATGTTCATGCAACGAAATGAAAAGCTAGCTGATCAAACGTCTGTGTTTATAGCAGCGCCATGCAGGGCAGGGGGGATAAGACCAGTAAAAATGTAGCAAGGGTTTTTCCTCAGACGGTGGAAAATAGCTACAGGCGATAATAATTAATGCACATGATGGTAGCATACCTGCCCTGTAAATAGGGCTTAAAAGTGCTCTGGCTTTAAGCAGTCTTCTTAAGGTGAAGAGAAGGGGTGTGTGCCTTTGAGTCCCGATTTCCTGAGTGGCGACAGAATAGAAACAATGTGTATATCGTACATTGGAAGGGTGCAGGGACTGCCAGGGGACTTTGGGGTTGGTTGGGTTTGTTGGGGCTCTGTGATGAAAAACTGTAATAGGCTACAAAGTGTGCAGTGAGGCTCCACTTCCTTTTCCTGTCTTTTCTTTACTTCTTTCCTTGAGTCATGCCTCTGAACAACTTTAAAACAAAACTCTTTCTCATGTTGTTTGCAAGTCTCTCTTGTGGACACACATTGTCATCCGTGACACTTTTGGCTGTTAGAAGAGTGCAAAATCCTTCACAGTTAGGTCAATCAGACAGTTGCGGAGAACAGAGGAAGTGGCAGTAAAGAAAAACAACGGGAGATGAAAAAATACAGGACGGGAAATTCCTGGCCGGCTCTTGGAAAAGCTGAGTGTTGGGACTAAGAGCTCCGTCGACCACTTCATTCTTATGAAGGGGAGGCTACATCGATCGGACAAAGGAGCTCTTATGCGATTAACATGTGAACTTGGCTTTTGAGGTCAAGTGAACAAAAACCGTGAACTAACATTTTAGGCCTCCTAACGCTGCCTCCCGCCCTCCCTTCTTTCTCTTAACACTTCCTCAGCCTCTTTTCCCGCTCCGTCCGTCAGAATGCGTCTACTGGGTGGTTTGTTAAGAAATTCCACCTTTTTAGGTGCAAGGGAATTAACAGGCCTCCTCTGAATTAGGCTGCATGACAGCTGAGCATTGTTCTTCATATCATTTTAGTGTTTTGGCAACTTGCCCTAAAAAACTGAACCGCACACAAAGGCCTTGTGCATTCCAACCCTTAAAGCGAGGGAGGGCGGCCGTTGCCACACTGCGCAGGAATGCCAGCTATAACTCTTATTATAGACAATGTGTGATTATAAAATTTGTGACACTGTTTGCAAGTTCCTTTAAAGCTTCCTTTTTTCGCTGCATGTGAGAAATAAAGAAAACCCGATGTGCAACAATTTTATAGAATTATAGCAAAACCATATTCACTGTGTAATATTAACACATTTGTTTTGTATTCGCTTCGCTGAACGTATCAATAAGTGACCCTGAACTCATAATGTACAAAAGTAGTTAGGTGTCATTTTCATGGAAGTGACTCACAGAAGAAAGAAGATAAAGCTGTTTGCATAACAGGTCTGTTATTAGAAGCATTCCTTGTTTCGAGCCAAGGCCCCATTCCTTAATGCCAGGCTTTGTGTAAAATTGTTTATGGTTTTAGAACAACAGAATCTGAAATTCATTTAGTGGTTCCTTCTCTCACCATTGCCCATATAAACTGAGCACTGGAGCCAAACCACATGTTACTGTTGAAGCCCAAGGCCACCCCGGCAAGCCAAAGAAGCACATGGAGGATTTGCCTGCCTGAGCGTCTACCAGGGAAGAGGATCCTGCCACGTGAGTTTTGGGATTGCGTCTCTTCATTTTGGTGAGTTTTCCTTAAGGCTGTTGGGTAGACGCTAAGATAGGACCGGTCAGTTGGCCGATCGCCTTCCTGTTGACCTTGCAGTGCTCTTGTGCGGTGTTCGGATTGATAGGAGAAAGGCGCTTTATTATGCTGATGTTAATCATCAAGCGCTGGCTTTCTGATACTCCTCAGTGCTCTGGCTATGTCACGGGAAACCCATCCTGTGCTTGCAAGGTATTCACACTCTTGCTATATTTCTATGAAGGAAATCTCATATATCATATATCATATGAGATCAGATTCAGCTTATAATTTAAAGTGATAGTCCACCCCAAAAAATTATTTATCACCCTCAAGCCTGTCTTAGCAACAGAGATTTCTCTGCCAGCATGGACATACTATATAACAAATTAACACAAAAGAAGAACACCAAAATAAGTTATTTTGGATTGAATAGTTTCTCCTATTGTGTATAACAGAACAAAACATCTTTACAGAGGTTTGGAACAACTTGAGTATGACATAACCGAATTATCATTCTTGGGTGAAATATCACTTTACTGCAAAATAATCATTCCATGCATTTACAGTCCCACTGATTAATATACAATATACCAAATATAAAAAGATTAAAAAAAGCGTATGGGTTTGTATGATACAACAATTCTCTATAGGCTAATTCATAAGTTAGTTTATTAAAAAATATTAGATAAGTCCTTAGATAATAAATGACATGGTGAATTTGGAGAGTTTACTTATTTTAATTTTAATGGTGAACCTTTTCCCTGTCTTTACAAAGGCTTATAGGGATGCTTGCCACCAGAATCCTGTTGACTCCTCAGGGTACTCTCTGACTAGACCAAGCATACTGGGATTCATAATTCAACATTTATTAAGGAGAAGATGGTTTATTAGAGTGCAATTGCATTTACACACCTGCAGGATCTTATGTAGCCCAGTGGTGTCATAACACTATAAAAGTGCTTAGACATCTGCTGGCTATAGTTGGGAGTCAGTTTTTATGTTTGTAATGACACATTTAACTGAGTGTTTCTCCCCGTCTTGTTCCAAAAGCAAGTGCCAGTAGAGTCTAAATGAGTGCATGCTTTGTTCCTTTGTCTGTTTCGGGCCAAGATCTCGCCTTAGATGTGGCATTATATGATCCAATACTTCCCTTAACATCCTAATGAGGTTGTGGGTGTGTGAGTGTATGGGTGCTAAACAGTGGCTGCCTGTCGCCTCTGGCCCATCTGGAGAGAGGCCATACTTTGGTGCTACTACTCTACTGTGCTGGCACATCGCCCCGCCTCCTCATGCTTGAGCTGACATCCCATTGGCCGTCATCGCTAACGGAAGCTTGGCTATCAGCTGGGGTTGGCACTGTGATGTCTTGCAGCTGAAGGAAATTCAGTTGCATAAGGGATTTTGGTCTGAGTGTCCCAGTTCACTTGGTGTTTATACTAAATAGTTTGCTAGATAAGAATGAGTGTGTTGAAATAGAAAGTTGCCTGTGGGCATCAGCGCATCTGTGCACATTAATAAACTTTGTCATGTTTTCTTTTTCCCAGAAAAGTGTTTAGGTATGCATGGCCAAAAACTCGTCTGTAAGAAAACTGAATTATTAATTTAATTTCTGTCATTTACATCCTCTTGACATTTAAAACCTGTATGACTGATTGGATTGATTTTACAGGCGAATGGCTAATAAATAACTTGTGATTTCATGACGTCTGCAAGTTGAATATTTTAAAAAAATTCTGAAATCTTCGGCTGTAGTCGGGAAGTGCATTGAGCACAGAAATACTATGTCTGCGTCTCACTCAGTTTTTAACAAATGGATCACATTAAACATGAGAACTCAACATGTTTAAAAGCACTTATAATGCATCAAACAGCGTGATACTTGATACAGAATAGAAGCATTCTCAAAAAGTGAACAAAACTGTGATTTCACTTGCAGAATGAGTTTGGCTTTTTGAGTTTTTAAGTCGATTTTTACAGTGTGCAGTTTTAATTGGGGAAATTCTAAGATGTTTAAATTTACATGCAAATGCAAACATCTTGCAACCCCAGATTTACTGTATCTCCGAGATTGGCTAAGTAACCTTTGGCTGCACGCTGTGAACTTTTCCTCCAAAGTGCATACTTTTAATGTGTTATTAATTAAAGGGATGCAACACTTGTTTTTAGAAATGTGAGAAGAATTGGCAAAGACCTAAGCTAGAAGTGTGTCCTTGACTGGTTTCTACTTTATTCCAAATGTAATAAAAACCCTACTGTCTCGTTGTTGAACAAACCACAGAAACCCTCGAGCAAGCAAACTAACATAGATCCAGACTAACCTTCTTTGATTCATATTTGCTACTTTATGCAATAATGTCGCTATCATAAATGGTGCGTTTTGAGGATTTATAATAATGAAGGGTGCAAGTACTGAAATTGCACTTGTCGGATTTTGTTTCCTTCAACATGTTATTATTTTGTTCATGCGAATATAGCTTAAAGGAGTGTGAGTGTACATTGTGTGCAACAAAATTATTAGGACATGTTCTGACAGCGGATGCAAGCAAAGGGGTTATACCGGTTTTCTTCTCACACTGCCTGTATGTCAGTATGCATGCATGAAGTTGCAAGAAATGCAAATTTGGTTTGATCAGCTTTAAAGCGTGTGAACGCTGATCTAGGATTCATGAACCCTAAAAGATATTGTGTTAGGTTGATGAACGAACCATAAATAACAACTTGTTATCACTACAGCACATGAGAAGTATTGCCAGGACTTGCACTGTGTAAGACGATTCTCTCACACAAACAAACATTTGTTCTTTACTCACTTGATCTAAAAAGTGCGCGTGGTTTAGGGCTTTGCACTAAACTTTATTAGTTTCCTCACACACATTTTCTCACTCGAGTCGACTGCTACTGTTCATAAACATGCTTCACGTAGCCATCGGCCTCCCGTTGTGTCATTCATAACAATCTCTCTCCCTCGCTCTTTCTTCTCCTTCATTCCTCTCAATCCATACCCCTCCCCGTATCTCCGCCTCTTAACTACTTGTGTGGAGTTAATGGACTGTTTTGGCTGGGCTCCAACCACTGAGTGTCACCTCATTAGTGTTCCTCTCGACAGGAGCTACGTACGACAGAATGTCATTGGTTCTCCCTTCTTCCACCCCCCGTCAGTAGAACCCTGTATGAATGGGAAAATGTGCATGCATAATTGAATCTATAGTCTCACTCTCTCTATCCCTCCCTTCCTCACGTCTGACGGCTACAGAAAGGCTTGGACGTTTGCCACGGCTACGGACGGATCCGAGCCACGGTGGCATCCCGGGTCTCGGCGCACACTCATGCAAATGGCCGTTCACTCGGCCAATCAAACCACAATGCGAACAGAAGCGATACGCTGTCAGGGGGAAATTCGGTGAGGTTTGGTCGACACTTGTCAACGTATTGATGTGCGCTATGACGAAGTTCCAGGGCCCCTTTGGAAAGAAAGTGTGACAAAAGGTTTTCTATCGAAACCTCAAGTCTGTAAGGACAGACAGTTGTGACCGAATTTGATTTGATAGGCCCTCTATAGACTCCTTTTGTCGGCAAGGTTGAAAACGCACAACAAACAGAGGGCTGTCACAGCAGTCATTTTTAATGTGACGGATGAGCCACCCTTAGTTCAGTGTTGTGCTGACATAGGAACATGTGTATATCAGAGATCTCTGCATGATGCTGTGTGCGTCTCCATCATCTTGCCCGCATGTCTTTATTAACACAGAACGTCGCTGTGTGTTATTGTTAGGACGTGTGCCTGAAGTTGTGTGAGTGTGCACGGTGCCCTGAGTGACTTGTTTTTCCAGACACTTCTTTTATTTTCACCTTTTCTGAGCCGACAGAAGGCAGTCTGAAACACACACACAGTTTCCCCTTTGTTTCACTCTTGTTCTCTCTCGCTCTCCCTAGTTTGTCGAAGCTCAATCCAACCCACTTCTATTTAACAGGCCGTCCTGTCTCTACCATTGTTCTCTCCGTCTTTTCAACTCTCTGTCTCTTTTTCCCACCCCTTTTCTTTCTCTCTTTCTGCTGCTTCTCTCATTCATCCCCAGAGACTGACTTTAGCTTCCCCTCTTCATGTCTGCAATCAAGTGCTCGAGCTCGGCTTAGAAACGGAGGCCGGTGTTTAATGTGTGGATGTGTGGCCTCGAAAAACTTTTTTCGGAAAGGATTAAGGAGTCTGTCCATGAGTACTTGAAATAGTTCCCCCCCCTTGTCAGAGTCTGTGTTTGCATGTGTTATGGATTGTATTTCTTATTTAGATTATTTAGAATGCTTATTTAGAATGCTAAATATTTATTTGCTTTAAGTGTGTCATACAATTCACTAGATAATAATGTTTTCTGCCTTAGAATTGTATCATCAAAGCATCAACACTTTAGAAATTAATGTTCTTTAAAGGTTCTTCACAGTGACATCATATAAGTTCTTTAAAAACCCCATCTGATTCTTACCTTTTTATAATTTTATCAATCCCTCTTCACCATAAAGAACCAGAAAGCTTTTTTAGATGTTCTTTAGGTTGTTCTTTGACACTATAAAGCACCTATTTTGAAGACCGCTCTTAATACTTAAGGCTACTTAGTTTGCAACAAATAAAAGTAATACAAATTATTTAAACAACTCAAATGCATTTATAGAAAACTGTGAAATGTCCATTAATCTTGGAGATGCCCATTTATGAGCTCAATGCCCTTTTACACCCATGACATCTTCTAGCTGGCTAGGGAATTGGCGGGCTGCTTTTCTCTCTAGTTTTGTTTTTAAGTTTAAGTTAAGTTTGATAAAGAGCTGTATTTCTTTAAGCCGTCACAAAGGAACGAAAGATAAAACAAAGACGAAGTACATTGAAATTATTGAACCACATATTAAGAAAAAAGATAGACATAATGCTATTAAAAGTAGAGACATAAAAAGGTAAAAAAAAAAGAAAGCTTCAGTGTGGCTCAATTCGACGAAAAGGTAAACAAGGATCAGCCATATTTTGTCATCTCATAGATATAACATGAGGTCACAGCGTCTAGTCCAAGAGCCGGCCAATGACAAGCACATTCTCAGTCGTCAGGTGACACTCGGCCACTGACAATATTTACGCTATTGCAGCTGCATCGTTCAAAACATTTCGGCCAGGGCAGCCCATAATTACGAGATATTTAAACCCCAATGTCACGACTTCTCTCTGCCATCTCTCCCTCCCTCTGCTTTCTCTGGGTGTTTGGCTCAGGGCTCAGGATAGAGTGAGAAGAGAAGAGAGAGAGGGAACTTGGCTCGGGCCTGGTTTCTTTGGCAAGCAGAAGAGTACATGTGTGCAGCTTTCTAAAATGGCTGCCAGACGCCTCCTCCTGAAATGTCGACGGCGTGCATGCGCCCGGTCTTTTTTTGTGCTGGGCTGGGGGTGTGATACAGTGAATTAAAGTTGCTGAAGTATGTGATAGCTCTCAACCAAGCACACGACAAAGGCTAAAGGCCGGTTGGGTTACATGGGACTGAGCCAAGAGCAGGCGCACATGCTTGTGTGTTTGGATTCGTAGATTCGGGTATTGATGGGTGCACTTCATGCAGAATAACATTGTAACAATGTAGGTAGAAGAAGTGCTTAAGGTATAATTGTGACAGTTGGGTGGATGGGATCCAGCAGATAGGGTGGCACAGTGATACGTTCGTGCTCGTATTTATGAAGCTGATCCACAGCGTGCCGATCCAGAAATGAGCTCATCTTACGCCTTTTCATTTGGATATGATCCTACAGTAGATCAAGTGTCCTAGACACATCTAAGTTTCTAATGTGAGCATTACTATTATCATTGCAAATAGTATCTTAAGACAAATAAGTGTATGACGTACCAGACTGTCCTGTATGCAAAGTGTCCTTAATGCAATTTTACATTTCTGTTCTTCAATCATGCTTTTTTATAAGTTTTCGTAGAGAGCAGGAAAAGATTCACCCCGTCCCCTTGTCTATCTTCTGTATTCCTCTCACTTTTCTTGGACAGTTTGTTTGTTTAAACAAGTGGCAGGCCTGTCAAGCGCCCAAGGGTTGTTGTGCTTGGAGAGTGTTTCTGGGGGCTCTCTCTCTCTTTCAAACACACAGCACTGCCATGACGAACTGTTCAAATGTGTGGCTTATAGATGTTTATTTTCAAAGCACTTGTCCCAGTGCTCCGCAATGTGTAAAGCTCACAAATGCACACATGTGTATATATTTTCAAGTGTTACCAGGGTGGAAATTACAAGATTTGCCAATTCTTTATACTATCCAAATGTATAGTTAGTTCCATATTCATTACAAAAATACTTAAAGCCGCAGTGGTTACATTATATCACTGACTCTTGATATACAGTTATATATTGTCAGCTTTGTTTTCTTTAAAATGGGGACAACAATAAAGCAGCTGGCACACACTGTGTTCAATCACTCGTCTTTAATGCAATATTGGATTTATAAATACAAACTATTCTTTCACTGTTCTTTCCTCTCTCTTGGGGCATCGGGCATGGTAGGAGATGTCTTTAACCAGACTGATGGATGGCATGAACTCACATGAAAATGGTGGTGGGATGGAAGTTGGCATAGGAACTGGCACTGACAAAATGCCAACCCGCTGCCATCCAATCAAAGGCTCAGCTGCCGGCTTACGGTCCAATAGGCTTTCCTGATTTAAACACCACTTAAGATGTTATTTATTGCGGTGGGAAGAAAATGGCAGCAGCTTAATGCAAAAATAACTCAAGATTCTCTAGAATGCTTTGGACAAAGCTCAAGCCAGGATTTTCCCCCTCCATCTTAAATTTTCTCTGACCTTTCTCTTTTTTAACGTATGGTGTATCCTCCCGTTCTTTGTCATTGTTGAGTCAAAGCCAAGAACATTCTGTTTTTGCAGCTCTTTTAATGGTCATTTTTTGAAGGGGTTGGGATTTTTTCTCTCTCTATCTTTTATTCTCCCCTTTAACTTTCATTTGTTAAATAGAGCTTAGCAAGAGTGATGTTTCACCTTTCTCTCTTGCGCTCTGTCTTTTTCATGGCATAGACTGATATATCACCCAGGCTTTGCTTGTAATGGATATTATTTAAGGTTTTAATTAAGATTAAATGCAATATGTGATGCATTTGTGAAATTGCTTTATGGATACTCTTTAACTGCGTATTGTTCATCCTGCTGATTGCAGAATGTGTTTGGGCAGTTGAGTCAACAAGCACGTCCCCAGTTCTTTGTTTAAACGATAGGGCCTCAGAAATGTGTTTTTGACAGATGTCAAAATCAGATTAACAGAAACCTCCCTTCCACTTCCAAGATCATTCCATAATGCCGTTTTTCACTTTAACTTGAAAAATAAACAGAAAAGATAGTTTATGACAGAATCTTGGGCCAGGTGTAAGGATGGTACTGCGAACTGTCTTCCCAAAGGTCCTGTAAGGTAACATCATTAATCAACTTGAACATTAAAGCCCATATCAATGAAAGGCAGGATTCTTTTAATTTTGCAGCTGATGCGAGTGTTCACTCTCAAACTTTACTTTTGTGAGCTAAGTTCTCGCTTTGTCTGTATTTACATCTTTCTATCTTCCCTCCCTCCTCCCGTTCCCCGTCACTGAAAGGAAAATGCATGTTACTGCGCACATCTGGCCTGTTCTGTCAAGAATGAGTAAATGTAGTTTCCTTTTCTGGACAATAACTGCCATCTGTCCCTGGAAGATGTGCAGTTTTCTTTACGGTCTTCGGCGGTTTCCTGCACACAAACCAAAGATTGTTTAATGCAACAAAACAGCATCCATTTTATTTTCTATAATCGTGTGTCTGTGTAATTGTGATTCTGGATTTTCAATTTCCTTATGTCCAAGCAACAAAACAACAACAAGCCATAGTGCATAAGAGCTAAACAAACATTGTCGAATAAAGGAACAGGAAGATAAATTATGGTAGAGTGCATTACTGTTGCCTATAGAACTTGCTTTTGTGTTCTTATCCAAAGACTTTTCTTGTGTCTACAGACTCGCAGCAGTCAGGAAGTCCCAGCAACAATGAGCCTGGCAAGAACCCTCCAGGTATTTTTGATGCACAGACACACAACACACACATGTACACGCCATTGCATCTATAGTCAAAGACTTGACATACTGTAGCCACGGTGAATCCAAGACAAAC